>CM077150.1:6321832-6400687 GCA_039583875.1 Platanthera guangdongensis | reverse complement strand
CAACCTTCAACCATCGCGAGTTCTCTATCTCTCTATCTCGCACTCGCGTGTGTAACCCCCAACAATTTCCAGCTTAATGAACTGCAACGCGAACACGGATTGGGGACTTCGAGAAATCCATGCCATATCAAATCTTCTCTGCATGCTATTCATTTGGCCAGCGGCATGCGGCGCGCATGGCCATACTCCTGCGATAAAAATGCCCACGACATGTCATGGGACTTTACATTGATCCTTAACTGATGCCTAAACTGGGCTCAGGCAATGCTACCTGCAACATCTACTCCTATTACAAAAATATTGGGCTATTATTCCATTGCTACAACCTTTAAGACTTGTGCGCGGATTGGTGAGAGAATAGGAAGGCGAAGGGTATAGGTGTGCATTTAACAAAATATCCTACATGCGATGTGCATCTATATCACTGATGGCAAGCGACGGTTACCCACAAAAAAGACCGTCGGTTTTGGGTTTAAATTTGAAGAAGTTTATTAAAAAAAACAAAGAAGAAGAAAAAGAAGAAAATATAAATAAGACCAAGAAAATACATTGATACATGGGGAAGGGCACTCACAATCAAAAAAACAACAAATTAAAGTTTCATTTGATTTAGCGGTGGCGGGTCGATCTGGCGGGTGAAAACGGAGTGTTCGAATCGGAGGGGAGGAGGTGGCTGCTCCAAACGGAGTTTTTTTGGACATTTCTCAAGGCGGGCAGGCGGGTGGAAACGGAAAAAAACACCGCCGGAGATTCATTTGTTTACCCTCCTTCCAACAGCGTTTGCCCAAAATGGAGCAGCGAAACGCCCAAACAAATAGAGCTTAAATCAACCTAAAATGGCCGACTTTCATTCACATCAATTCCAGTAAAAAAGGTGCAAACGAACACATGAAATGAAATCCAGGGATCAATTCCAATTCCTACCTCCCCAAATCGGCAAACGAACCGACCCTACGAATCCCTGTAAAGTCCATCTTGATAAAAGTGTGATTCGTCATATTAACAACTTCAATAATCAAGGCGTCTTTCTGATTTTGGCTCCTGAATATTTGTGAGGTTCATCTAATTATCTTGTGCCCCTCCCCCTTACAAGTGCACTTTTTAGGCGTGTAATGCAGAGTGAAAATACAGTCGTATAATTTATAATTTTAATGATATAGATTATTTGTGAAAATATACGATCATACTAAAAAATAACTATATTTTATAATTTTAAATTAATTATGTGCAAAAATTCATGAAATATACATTACAATTTTCCCCCTACAAGCACCGACAATGTTCCATAAAAGCTTCACAAGAAATGAAGCGCCCCCAATTCATCTTCTCCCCTCTATAATAATTGAAGGTGATTGTTATCAGAATTATAGTTTTGGCTAGTCACACTACGTTTTCTCCTAATTTTTCGTGTCTTTTGGAAATACGCCATGTACATGCATTTTTAGAAAAAAGTGTTCAACACGAAAATTGCAGATCTCGACGAGATCTACAACTTTCGTGGTGAACACATTTCCTAAAAATGCATGTACAAGGCGTACTTTGGAAATACACTCAGATTTCGCGTCTTTTAGAAATACGTCTTGTACATGCATTTTTAGGAAAAGTGTTCAACACGAAAGTTGTAGATCTCGTCGAGATCTACAACTTCCGTGTTGAACACTTTTCATAAAAATGCATGTACAAGACGTATTCCAAAAAGCGCGAGAAAATAGGAAAAAATGTGGTGCGGCTAGCCAAAACTGTAGTGCTAACAACAAATGCTGCTTTTATTATATTCTGATTCCACCGCTCTTCCTCTCATGTGTAAACCCTAAATATATACAACGCCGACTGAAAACCACCGCAACTTATCATGGACTCAAAGATGCCTTCCGGCGATCTTCCGACCATCTCCATTCCGACGTTGACAAGGCTCAAGGCCGTCATCATCACTGCCGTCATCACTGCCGTCATGAGATCCACACGACGGCGTGACGAGACAATTAATCTCACCCTACTCGCTGCCCTCGATTGGAAGACGAAACCCAGCCCCAAGCCGATCAAGGGGATTTCTACCACCGATCACACCGTCGACGCTTCCCGAGGCCTTTGGGTCCGATTCTTCTCCCCCGCCGCAGTCCAGCCCGACACCACCATCCCGATCATCGTCTACTTCCACAGCGGCGGCTTCGCCTACCACTCCGCCTTCAGCCTCGCCTATGATGCCCTGTGTCGTCGCATCGCCGGATCCACCCACGCGCGTGTCGTCTCCGTCGAATACCTCCTCGCGCCCGAGCACCGCTTTCCTGCCGCGTATGACGACAGCTTCGACGCTCTCCGATGGATCGACGATGCCGACGTGCGCTTCTCCTCGGTGTTCCTCACCGGAGATAGCGCCGGCGGGAACATTGTGCATCATGTGACGCGCAGGGCGGTGGCAGAGAAGGAGACGCTACGACGGGTGAGGGTGAATGGGGTGGTGTAGATCCAGCCGTTCTTCGGCGGGGAGGAGGCGGCGGGGTCGGAGTTGCGTTTGGATGGGAGGGTTCCATTTGGATCGAGGGAAAGTTACGGACGTTCCTCCCGGCCGGGTCTAGTTTGGATGGGAAGTGGTCTAATGTTTTTGGGATCGGTTCGGATTCGGGGTCGGAGGACTGGACCGATTTTCCGGCGACGATGGTGATCATAGGGGGGCTCGATCTGCTGCAGGACCGGCAGATGATGTATTGTGAGGGGATTCGAGGGAGAGGGGTGGAGGTGACAGGCATGGAGTATCCTAACGCTTTCCATGGGTTTTTCGTCTTCACGAAGCTACCAGAGGCGAAGAAGATGACCATAGATATCACGGATTTTGTGCGGACGCTTTTTTTCTCCAGTCAGCTGTTGATGTGATGGTCCGGCGAATCTCATAAGCAACAGAACTACAAAGAAATTAATGGTGTTGTTACGTGGAGATCATTTTTTGGCAGACTCGGGGGAGTAAAGTGCACTCATGTACTTTACGGTAAAGTACGGACATCCAACGGCCCATGTGGATGCCCGCACATATCTCAAAACGATTTGAGAAGTGTGCGGTCATCCAATGCGGGTTGTTGAATACCCGCACTTTACAATAAAGTACAGTGAATGCATTTTATCTCCCCCGAATCCATTTTTGGCGAGGCCAATCGATAAAGATTTGATATGCACAATAACCAAAATGCAATTGTGTGGCCTGCATATAGTGCTTAGATTGACATCCTTGTATCTGAACGAAAACATCTTCCTGATGTTCTTGCCCCACCCTTCAAAGCCCTTCCTGTATTGTGTTGTGCTAAGCTCATTTTTCTTCCTAGGAAAAACCTTCAAAAAAAAGAAGATTCAGTTCGGCTCCAATCTTACTTTATTGGCTCTTAACGGGTCCGAAAAGGGCCAAAGCAATAGAAGGTGTGATGGTTTGTCCCCGCCACACGTCTTTCTTTATGAACTCATATCGAATCGAAGAATCAACACGATTCCAATCAAATCTGCTGTGATTTTGACTGAACATTTTGGTGGCGTTTGGTTGGGCTTTTTGCCTCCGGTGCGTTTCAAACGCACCGGCATTTTACGCATAAGCTGTGTTTGGGGTTGCTGTTTCAAGAAACCCCGTTTCTAAAAATCCGCGGCTTCCTATTGATAGCGAACCGGTGGAATTTAACGCGTTCAGCCGCAACCTTTGCTTTCTGCCGCAGACCTAGAGCTCGAGCGGAGCGCGACGCGGAGGAGAGCGCGAGATCTTGACGACAAGGCGGCTTCCTCCCCGACGACGAGCAGGTCGTCCGACGCCTTCTTCCCCGACGCCTTCTTCCCCGACGCCTACTTTCTGTTTGAAGAAATTTTTCCTGTTTGAGGCGAATCTCGCGTGATCAGTCCGGCGATTTTCCTTGATCGGATACCCCAACCTTCTCTTCCTGGAACCTCTGGTTTGTTTGCTTCGATCCATGCTTTGTTCTTTAATTTTTCATGTTTTTCTCATGTAGATCTGTCAAACCCTCCGAATTCGTCCTTTTTTTCAGATTTTGACCGAACCCTTCCTGATTTTCTCAAGATCTGAAAATCTTCAGTTTATTGCACAGGTATTGTTGGATTGTTTTTCTCATTGTACCAATTGTCCGTCTAGATTCACTTTTATCGCATTTCGCTGTGATTGTTTATATGTATGTTTATAAATGTGTAATGTTCAGAAATTTGTGTGAGTGTATCTTCATGAATGTGTAATGTTCATAAATTAGCAGAAAATTTCACACAAAACTCATTCCGTTTTGCATTCAAACAATATATTTGTGTGTGTGTGTGTTTGTGTATGTTGTTATGTGTGTATGTGTGTGTGTGTGTTGTTATGTGTGTGTATATGTTATATGTGTGTGTGTGGGTGTGTGTGTTGTTATGTGTGTGTGTGTATGTTATTTGTGTATGTGTGTGTATATATTTGTGTGTGTGTGTTTGTGTATGTTGTTATGTGTGTATGTGTGTGTGTATGTTGTTATGTGTGTGTATATGTTATATGTGTGTGTGTGTGTGTGTGTGTGTGTGTGTGTGTGTGTGTGTTGTTATGTGTGTGTGTGTATGTTATTTGTGTATGTGTGTGTATATATTTGTGTGTGTGTGTGTTTGTGTATGTTGTTATGTGTGTATGTTTGTGTATGTTGTTATGTGTGTATGTGTGTGTGTATGTTGTTATGTGTGTGTATATGTTATATGTGTGTGTGTGTGTTGTTATGTGTGTGTATGTTATTTGTGTATGTGTGTGTATATATTTGTGTGTGTGTTTGTGTATGTTGTTATGTGTGTATGTGTGTGTGTATGTTGTTATATGTGTTTGTGTATGTTATATGTGTGTGGGTGTGTGTTGTTATGTGTGTGTGTGTATGTTATATGTGTATGTGTGTGTATATATTTGTGTGTGTGTGTTTGTGTATGTTGTTATGTGTGTATGTGTGTGTGTATGTTGTTATATGTGTTTGTGTATGTTGTTATGCGTGTGTATATATTTGTGTGTGTGTGTTTGTGTATGTTGTTATATGTGTTTGTGTATGTTGTTATATGTGTTTGTGTATGTTTATGTATTTGTGTGTGTTTGTGTATGTTGTTATGTGTTTGTGTGTATGTTATATGTGTATGTGTGTGTATATATTTGTGTTTTATGTGTGTGTATATATTTGTGTTTTATGTGTGTGTGTTTGTGTTGTGTGTGTGTGTTGTTCTATGTATGCCTCTGTTTCCATTAAAAATTAACTTATTTTATTTTGTAAAGATGGGAAAATCAAAAGATGGTGGTGTGGCCGTATTTTGGGACAATCTTTTGGTGTTTGGAAAAAGAAATGGGTCATACTACGGGACATGCCAAACTATCGTTTCGACAAGCAAGTAGCTATTGTGATTGCCACTATGTGTTTACATAATTTCATTCGTCGGCATCCATCGTGTGTGGACATTGATTTTAGTGAGTCTGAACAAAGGGTTCAAGACCATGGGCTCTCCTCACAAGTTCCACAAGAGACATGTAATGACACTGCAGGCGGTGTAGAGGAGATGATTGCGATACGTAATAGTATTGCGAATCAGCTGTATGAATCAAAAGCGTAAAGTGTAAAACATTGTATCAATGAACCTTAATTTTGTGGTGTGAATGAAAGTTTGTTTAGTATTGTGTTATGTCACTTTCATACTTGAAATTTTTTTTTTTTTGGTAAAAACTCCGTTTTGAATCCAAACAACTTTTCGGAAACTCCGTTTTGTAAACTCTGTTTCACCCAAACAGTTTTTTAACAAAACTCTGTTTTCCAGAATCAGCACTTTTTCAATCAGCAACAGCTCATCAGCAGCTTTCCATCAGCAACAGCCCAACCAAACAGAGCCTTTATTCACTGGGATTAAGCTTTTCCAAAAAAAACTCGTATAAAAGGAAAAGACCCCCATCCACACACAAACAAACACAAACAATACTTCACACCCCTAATAAATTTTAATGAGCATTATGTTGGACAAAACAATTTAAGTAGAATTATAAATCATCTTGAGCAAACAAATTTTACAAACAAATTTAAAATTCATGCACAAAAATGTCCTTTGAGTAAATCTTTATGGGGGGGGGGGGGATTTTGTGCATGGATGTTGTGAAATGTAAACTTGCAAAGGAGTTTTTTGTAATTTCAAAAGTAAGAGGGTGCAATTTGTAATTAAGCAAATTTCTTGGGGAGATCTAGGTAGATGTAATTTCTAGTTCTCATAACCATGGTTATTAGGATCGCGATCTGGATCGAAAGATCTTACGATCCAACAATTCAGATTTTGTAAATCGATCCAGATCTTACCTAGGATCTAAATCGGCACATCTACTACTAGGATCGAAGATCTTTAGGATCGCAATCCTGAACCGATTCTATCGGTCTGGCCAAAGGTAAATAGAAACATGTACAACCCTATCCTGAGTTCATTCAACAGGACCAACGCCCATAACCATTTTTTAACTTTATCTCAATCCCACCATCATACCCCTATCACATAATCATATCATGTTGTTTTACCATATCCTAAGTGTCAATTGCCGATTGCAAACGGAGACCAAGAGCGGCTACTTCGGTCGCTTCCATTCCAGATTTGTTTTTATTATTATTAAATATTTGGTGTCTTACCTGAAACTGAAATTGAACTTAATATGATATTATCTTTTTAATTTAGTTATTCAAAAAAAATTAATATAGTTATTCACATACTACTCAATTTATTGAATTTTTTTGTTAATTGAACATGTAATTTAATGATATAAAATTCAATTTTATTTTTTATCTTAATTTATGAATGTTGTAGGATCTTGCGATCCTCGATCCGATCCATTCCAATGTCAAAACGATCTCACCTATGATCTCGATCCTGACAACCTTGCTCATAACTCGTTCGACTGCCTCAGCGAAGAACGGAAGGTGGGCACCCCCTAGGATTTTTCCTACTTGTAGAGTACTAACTTCCGATGACCACAGGTGAAACTGTTGATCCTTCACCTGATTTTTCTTTTGGTTTTTCAGCCCCGCTCACCAAGCTACGGCCCCTCTGATAAGTTGCAAAGCAGTGGTTCCATCATCAAACTTAATGCAACCGTACGATAGATTAATAATACCATTATTATGATTATAAACTTTAGGGAAAAATATTGTAGACAAAACAACACTCAACACTCAAGTCTTTATCCCATCATAGTAGGGTCGGCTATATGGATCCTTTGTCGCCATTGTGCCCTATCTTTTGTCATAATCTTACTAATGTCTATGACGGTCCCAAGCCCGGATGAAAAATGGTGAGAATTGTGTTACGTAGACGGTCAGCATAAAATTTAGTCACCCTTATGATATTGTAGACAAAACGTATTAAAATTAATTAAAAGAATAGTTTCAACCACACTGCATCAATAGAAAGTGTCATCTGCTCTAGATTATGCAGCTGGTGGGATTGTTTTAGTGAGCTAGTATAGACAAAAGTAGGGGAATAGGGAGATTTTTGAGTCCCGGTTCTAGCTGGCGTTCGGGACGAATGAGAGTGCAATGGTCCGTCACGGCACTAAGCCCCACCGTGCACTGCGATACAAATTGCGTAAATAATATAAAAAGAGAATATCTTAAACATAAATTGCATAACTAGTATAAAAAGAGAATTGTTATATGCAGATCGAGTTTGCCGTTTATTTGCTGATCAATACAAAAAACAAATATAAGATATTTATTCGTGCGCACAATACTACTCTATCGGTAATAACTGGGAGCGGAGAATTTAGGTTCAAACCCTTCGATAAAATTTGAATTTTATTCTTTTGTGAACGAAAGAACAAACTAGTAAAACCAGGAAAGAGTGGAGAAATAAGCATCAAAGGTGAAAGAGAAAGATTTAAATCATAAGAGTAAAACAAAATTTATGATACCTTAGCCTCCGTGAATCAATGCCGCCCGCCGACCGGCATCGCCGGCTACATGTTGGTGTTGGTCCAGTTCACTTCTGCATCAAATTTGATAGTGCCTTGTTCAAAAAACTTCACCCAACCGATGGGAGGAATAGGGCGGCAAGTTTTCCGCAAATCGGCGGCAGTTGGGAATCAGAAGAAAGGCTGGGGGAGTGATTACAGGCGGCTGGCGACAGTTTTTTGGTCTGCAAAGAGGAGGCGGGGGATGAGTTTTGGCGGAGATGAGAAACATTGAGGAATCCGTCTAGGTTAGGGCTGGGGCGTCCCCTTGTCTGCAAATAGAACCTTTCATTAATATTATATAAATTTTTTGATTTGCGGATAGACAAATTCGGTTTGTATGTAACAATTTCCTATAAAAATGCAAGTATAATGAATGACAATTGAGGGCTTCAAAATGTAAGATTTTCCAGACCAGGAGAATGAAAGGTTCAAAGTCAGACCTATTCAACCGGTTCAACCAGAATTGAACCACAGTAACATAATAAATATGAAAATATAATTAAAATACATAAAATAAATTTTAGTTTATAAAAACAACATTTAGAGCTAACATTTTGCTCTAAATTTGATAGCCTCCTGCAGTCCTGCCTATCCAAAAAAGGAACCGGGTTCGCCCACTTAGCAGTTTGATTGATGAGATTCTTTGGTTCCTAGACGGTTCTTGGCTAGAACGGTTTTTGAGCCTGTTCGGACCAATATGTAGACCGGTTCACGGTCCGGACGGTCTGATTGTTCATCCGGTTCAATTCTTAAAATACTATCAAAGAAACTGATGAGTGAGATTTTTATCTCAAAGGGTTTCGGCGAAACTCGCCTGATTATATATATATATATATATATATATATATATATATATATATATATATATATATATATATATATATATATATTGAACTGCTGCAACTTGATCTGAATAGACAACAAGGATGGCATTTTAAGTATGATGAAGTGTGAAACTATCCTTTCAGCCAAACAATATATCTCCCAAATCCTTAAATTGGTAAAGTTCATGGAAAAGAAGTTCTTGACACTACTGATTCATGCCTCCAAGGGTCATCAGTTTCTCAAAAGTTCGACATAGGGCAGCCCGGTGCACAAAGAATCCCCGCACAGCGAGAGTCCGGGGAAGGGTCTCACCACAAGGGTGAAATGTAAGCAAACCTCACCCTGCAATTTTGCAAGAGGCTGCTTCCAGAACTCAAACCCGTGACGTCAAGGTCACACGGCAACACCTTCACCGGTGCACCAAGCTCTCCTGCTCCAAGGCTCCCCTTCTTTCTAAAAAGTTCGGCACAACCAAAAAAAATCTAATAAAAATTTGGATGTTGTAATTGATCGTCGGGATAACAAAACTCTAACCTTTAAGCCAAACTATTTTTTCAGACGACAATAATAAAATACATTACAAAAATTGACTATAAAAGTGTTTGCAAGGTTAAGTAACTTTTAAAAGTGAGATAGACATAATGATATGCAATGCATCACATTATAGATTACTTATTTCTTGATATACAAAAACAGTATCTGACATTCTACAAACTTGCTACAAAAAACAAAACAAAAAATCTAAAATTCAGCCGAGAAACTGAAATTTGAAAAAATTACAAGCTTCTTTCTGAAATTTTCTTTGAAAAAAATAACATAAAGTAGTTGATTGGGGTAAATGGGAGACAAAAACAAATGGAGTGTAAAAAGGAAAACTTTTTGAAAGTAGAAACACAAACCTGGTTAAGCAACGGCGCTTATTCACACAGGAAAGTTTTACTTCGTGTAACTTGCTGATAATCCGTGTTACCTGCTGATGGAGGGCAGATATGAAATGGTGAACATTTACTCGTACCTGAGAGTGTGGGACAATTAATCATACTGTCCGTCTTCATAATGTAATTGTTGACCTCAAAATCACAAGCTAGTCTCCTTCAAACTTTGCATCTCGTTGGTACGCCCGCATTTTAACATAACAAGTTCCAACATTTTTTGCCGAACTGTGTATAGAGGATTAGGTTCGAGCAGACCTTTCGCATACTTTTCTCGAAGGAAAACAGCCGGGGACCTTCCTTTTGTTGAAATGTAAAAAATCCCGGGATGTTTGAGAAGAAGCTCTCGAAGATTTACTGTCATGCTAAAATCTCTCCGAAAGTGGGACAATCTTTCAACATCAACCATCTTCTCTACCGATAAGCTTAAAAATTCATGAAGAATGCCGACAGCACGCTTCTCAAAACGCTCGACACTGCCGCGAGAACGAATTGAAATGACTTCTTGTTTATCATAAGGTTTGGGGTAGGGCAGCATTTGCCAATTTCTAAGATATTCTCTATAATCTTTCTCAATCTTAAATCCGGTTGGGAACTGAATTGGGAAAGCGAATTTGGTTTCAAGTTCGCTGAGCCATTTGTCTGTGTACTCGCTCTCTCTCCATTTCTCAATCTCCCCCACCGGCAAAATATCATCACGGTCGACTAATTCTATGGTATCTGGATGCACCAATCTGAAATGTTCCGGATGCTGGCTAATAATCGACTCCCTGAAGTCATCCGGTAGCCCAAATTCAGCTCTGACAAGCCACACTGCGTGCGCATGCAGCCTTCCACTGCTCGACATCATTAGAAGCTTTCTCAAACGCTGAACGGCGGCCATTTCAGATTCTTTGATAATGAGCGCTTCATCGGCAATCAAGTCCAACATATGTCTGCTAATCCGGCAACATAGATTCCTTTTAACGGGATGAGTGTAGACTTCAAAAATATGAGGGTGTTTTTGAATGAATGAGCCTATTTCCGCATTCAATCCAACGGCATTCCTCCACCGTGAAAGTAGTTGAACGGACGTGTGAGAGGCTCTCCTCTGCAACATCAGCTGGTGCATACGCAAAACAACCTTCAGCTTCTTGGTTTCCTTTGATAGATTGTCGAGAGCATGATCCCTCGTCCTATTTTCCAGTCGTGTTCGTGCAGAATCAATTGGCTTCTTCCATCTTTTTTGCACATGACGGTTAAATGGACCAAAACTGACACTACGATTCAATAAGGCAAGGGAAGATCTTTGAAAAATCAACATTTCAAATACATTTGGATTTTGAAGCTGCGTGATGAACACGAAAAATATCAGGTTGAAATATTTAAATCACGGATCAACAATGTAGCTAAAGAAGTGTAGCAAAAGGCCAGGATTCAATGAATAATGAAGTGACAGCCGTTAGTGGAATTTACAGAATGATTGTGGCAGAGAGAATAAAAGAAATCGTAGTCACCAAGTCAGCAATGAGAACAAGCTTGGAATGTGTGATGCGCGTGCATCGTGTCATTCCTGTTTCAATAAGGCAAGGGAAGATCTTTGAAAAATCAACATTTCAAATACATTTGGATTTTGAAGCTGCGTGATGAACAGGAAAAATATCAGGTTGAAATATTTAAAGCACGGATCAACAATGTAGCTAAAGAAGTGTAGCAAAAGGCCAGGATTCAATGAATAATGAAGTCACAGCCGTTAGTGGAATTTACAGAATGATTGGTGGCAGAGACAATAAAAGAAATCGGTAGTCACCAAGTCAGCAATGAGAACAAGCTGGGAATGTGTGAGTGCGCGTGCATACGTCGTGCATTCCTGTTTCAACTAGTAACAAATTGCATTCTCAACCTCCACTACACTAAAACCCCTCTCCAAATAGAGCACAAGGGAAAGTTACCAGTGGATGTGCGCGGGCGCGTGTATCCCTCTGCCCCCCCCCCCCCCCCCCCCCCCCCACACACACACCTATGAAGTATATAAACTAAATGATGCGGTTTGGCGACTTATCGTATATGGCATGCCAGGATTGATGATCCGACTCCGTGGATGCATTCGAATTCACGTTGCGAATCAATTTCATATGTAGTATTGTATTTTTTTTGTTATTATTTCATGTAGTTTTGGCACCGAAACCAACGGTCAATCATAGTTGTTGATTATGAGTGCCCTAATTTCAGATTATTACGAATATGATGTTTAGGGATGCAGTATGAGGATTTTTGAATGATTTGCAGAAGAGAAATCCTTCATTCCGGTGATCTCCTCCGCGGTGCCGATTCAATGGAGTCCTCATGGTGACGACTCCTTGGGTAAGTATCTTGTTTGTTGTATTTTGTTGCCTCCTTCCCCCTCACCGACCCACTGTCCCCGCCGCATCTCAACCCTCAACCGCCGACCACCAACAGCACCCCCCAGCCGCCTGTCAACCACCAGTCCAGCCTCCCTCCATCCCGCCAGCCCTCCCCCAAACAGCCGCCAACCCTAGGATCCGTCCCTTATCAGGCCGCCGCCCCCCAAAAAAACCACCCAAAACCCGCCGGAAGTTCCTCCACCTCCCTGTTTTCAGATCTGTCGCCTCCCTCCTTCATCCCACCCTCCTATCTACAGGCCAGCAGCCACCAGCCGCCTGACTGTTTTCATCCCCAAAACAACCCAGATCTAGGTATTTCGGCCTAGATCCAGCCGCCCGCTTCTCCCTAATTGTTGCAATCACCCCCTTCATGTGGAACTGCCTTCAAACCTTTGTCCACCACTAGTTCATCCCGGATCTAAGCAATTCAGCCCGGATCCAGCCCTCCTACGCCCTGATCCAGCCCCCCAACTCCCCAACTGGCCTTCCACTTACCCGATCCGATCCACCCACCACCGGAATCCCTCTTTGAGACCTCCAACATTTAGATCCATTTAAGACTTGCTGACAGTTGTCGCTAAGCCGCCGCAACGGATTGCTTCTTGCCGCTGCCACTGCTTGCTTCTTTCCGCTGCTTGCTTCTTTCCGCTGATTGCTTCTTGCCGCAAGGAACCAAGGATTGCCTCTTAGACGATGCCTGCTTTGTGTTGCCATCATTGCTTAGCCGCGCTCTTTGATCCTATTCGTTGATTACTTCTTAATTGTTGCTTGCTCCTGCTTGCCGCCGTTGCTGCATGGTTGCACCTTGCCGCCGATGTTGGTTGTTCCTTGCTGTTGCTGCCTGCTTGTCGCCGCTGCTTCCTGCTTGCTCCTTGCTGCTGCTCACCGCCGCTATCCCTGATCACAACCCTCAGACCGCAGCCCTTGTCGCTTGATCGTTTGCAAACTGGACGTGCTCCTGCTGATTGTTGCTTGCCACTTGGCTAGCCGCCCCTCTTGCCGCAGCTTGCTTCTACCCATTGAAGCTGCTCCCTTGCGGCAAAGGCCTTTTGCTCTTGCCAGAGTTCGTCATGGTTGGCCGAGCTCGCCTATTTTTTATCGCGAGATTTGTCTCTCCCCTACTCCTCTGTCGGCTTCTACTTGGGTTGGATCTTCTCCAATGGTCAATCATGCCACTCAGTTTCTTTGGACACAACAATGTTCTCATGGAGGTCAAATCTCTTCTCGGGGTGCTGGTCGCCACAATCGTGCTCCACTTAAGTGTCCTTACTATGGTAGAGATGGTCACCTTAAAGGCACTTGTTACAGTCTGCACGGTCTACCTCCTGCACCGCCTACCTCTACTGTCGTCCCTGCTCCAAACAACGTTCATGCTGACATGGATGCTCAGCGCACCCAACTCCAGCATCTTCAAGAGCTGATTTGTCGTTCCTCCAACTCTGTTGTGTCCATTTTTGATGGGGGTATTTCCTGTCTTGCCCACAGTTCCTCCAGGATTATGGACTCTGGGGCAACACATCATATTACCTCAACGAAACTGTTACGGATCCGCATTGGGGGATTACCAACAAGCATTGCGAACCACGAGCCGCGCGCGCTTGATTTATTATTACTATTTCCCGATTTTCGGCATGCTATTTTATTATGTTTTAAGTATGTTTAACCTCATAGTTGTTAAGCCTTATTGAGGGGGCAATTTGGTATTTTTATTCCCTTAGAGGGGACTTTATGTAGGGGCACGGTATTGGAATGAAGGAAAAATTATTATAATTCTCTCTCTTTTATTTCTCTCTCTTTCTCTAATTTCTCCCGCAACCCTAGCGTCCCGCCTGTTAACGTCGCACGCCGCACAGAGCTCTCCTGCGCGAACAGCCACACCGCACGACTCCTCCACACCGCCTCTTCCTCATCCTCATCACCATTGCTCTGAAAGGCTCGAAGAAGGGATCCTCTTCCCTCCTGCAGGATTTCCCCCTACAACGGCCGTTCACACGTTCGCAATCCCGGGAGCCATTTCATTTCCATGAGCTACCTCATCACATGACCCGTTGTAGCCCGCATGTTCTTCGATCGAGTGTTTCGTCGCCACGGGATGTCGGAGAGCATCGTGTCTGACATAGACAAAGGCTTCACTTCTGAGTTATGGCAGGAGTTGTTCGCCCTTTACGACCCAAAATTGTCCCTCTTCTCTGCTTACCACCCACAGTCCGATGGCCAGACCGAGGTGGTCAACAGGACCCTCGAGATGTAATTGCGCTGCCTTACGGGGACCGATACAAGGACTGGGCCCGCTGGCTACCTTGGGTAGAGTATTGTTACACTACTTCTTGCCACACCGCTCTTCAGACCACTCCTTTCCGCCTCATTTACGGTCGGGAGCCTCCCCGCCTTCTCACTATGTTGCTGCATCGGCTCGTTCTACCACCGTCGACACCGAGCTCCGCACGCGTGACGAGGTTCTTCGCCTCGCACGGGATCGGCTCCTTCAGGCCCAAGCACGAATGGAGGCCACCTACAACAGCAGTCACCGAGAGTTATTCTTTGCTTCCGGAGATTGGGTTTGGCTCAAGTGCTGGCCCTGCCGTCAAGCAACCGTCTCCGCCTAAACGATGACGCGCAGATTCACGATGTCTTTCATGTGCCGCAGCTGAAGCCATTTGTCGGCGAACCTCCCACTGCAAAATTGGTTCCACTGCCGCCGCCACCACAGGACAAGCTTGAGGATAAGCTTGATGTCGAGCCGGGCGGAGATGTTACGGATCCACATTGGGGGATCACTTACAAGCGCCGCGAACCACGAGCCGCGCGCGCTTGATTGAAAATTACTATTTCCCTATTTTCTACATGCTATTTTATTATGTTTTAAGTATGTTTAGCCTCATAGTTGTTAAGCCTTATTGAGGGGGCAATTTGGTATTTTTATTCCCTCGGAGGGGATTTTATGTAGGGGCACGGTATTGGAATGAAGGAAAATTTATTATAACTCTCTCTAATTTCTCCCGCAGCAACCCTAGCGTCTCGCCCGTTCACGCCGCACGCCGCACGGAGCTCGCCCGCGCGCACCGCCGCACCGCAAGACTCCTCCCCGTCGCCTCTTCCTCCTCATCACCATTGCTCTGAAAGGCTCAAAGGAGGGATCCTCTTCCCTCCTGCAGGAATTCCCCCTCCAACGGCAGTTCACACGCTCGCAATCTCGGGAGCGCAACAGAAATCTTCGCGATACTTGGACTTTGCGTATCCCAAGTTCATTACTGTTGCAAATGGGGACACTACTCCAGTCGCTGGATCAACCGATGTCACCCTTATCTCCTCCCTCACTCTTCGCTTGGTTCTTTGTGTTACGGGCTCTCCTTTCAATCTCTTATTTATTAGCCGTCTCACACAAGATCTTGATTGTTATGTGACTTTTTCTTCCACCTCTTGTGTTGTGCATGATCGAAGGACACAAACTGACATTGGGAAAGGAAAACTGATTAATGGGCTTTACATCTTGGACCCCCACCCCACGATTCTCTTCACTATTAATTTTGTCGAGTGGCATCGGTATTTTGGGTATGCCCCTCTCCGCACCCTCCAAAAAGCTATTCCAGTGAGTCGTGTATCTACGACAAACACCATCGTTCTACCTTTTTACCTCATTGTACTAGGAGCGACGCTCCCCTTGTTTTAGTTCATTCAGATATCTGGGACCCTATAAAACCATCAGTGTTCAGGTTATTGTTACTTCGTTACCTTCATTGATGATTACTCTCGCATGACATTATTGTATTTTTTTATGATAGATCTGAACTGCCTCGGGACTTTCGGGTCTTTATCCTTGAGGCTCGCAACCAATTTTCTTCTGCCATTAAAACACTTTGCATCGATAATGCTCGTGAATACATAGGGCATGTGTTTAAAGACTTGTGTACTGAGTTTGGTATCATCCATCAAACCTCTTGTGTGTATACTCAACAAAATAATGTTGTTGAGCGCAAGAATCGTCACATTCTCGAGATCGTCCACACTCTTATGTTTCAAATGAATGTTCCCAACATATGTTGGAATTTCACGTTTTTTACGGTCTGCCACCTCAATAACCGTCTGCCCTCCTCTATTCTCAATTTTGAAACTCCTTTTAACCTTCCTTTTCCCTCCACACCCTCCTTTGCAGCCACTGCTCGTGTTTTCGGCTGTGTTTGCTATGTTCACAATCTTGTCACGTCTATTGACAGGTTTACCCCACGTGCCACAAAAAATATGTTTGTTGGGTACTCTTACACCCAGAAAGGTTATGTCTGCTATTCTCAACTCATTGACCCTCCACTACCACTACCGTCTCCTCCTCTGCGGCCAGTTGTTCCTGTTACTTCGCCGCTTCCACCTCTCCTCCCCACGCCATTCCCAACCCAACAGCCAAAACCTCATATGATTCATGTGTACAATTATCGTCCTTCTCATTCTAATGCCCTGAGCTCGTTACCTTCTACTAATGACATTGCGCTCTGTTGATCCGGACAAACCTTCTACAACTCACCCCATCAGTAATTTTAGTTCTTTGAATCAATTATCTCCACTTCTCCATACCTTTGCGACTTCACTATCGTCGGTTTTCACCCCTAATTCTTTATAGGAGGTTCTTCAACATCCGGGGTGGCGGGCGGCTATGGAAGAAGAAATGGTTGCTCTTTGGAGCAATCACACCTGAGATCTTGTCCTCCCTCCTGGTCAGACGTGTGTGGGTTGCAAATGGGTCTTTATTATTAAACATACTCCAAATGGGACAGTTGAACGACTAAAGGATCGTCTTGTCGCCCGTGGTTTTACTAAACAACACGGTCTTGACTATCAAGAGACCTTCTCCCCTATTGCAAAGCTAAACACTGTTCGTGTCTTGATCTCTCTGGTCACTCATCGACACTATCCATTGCATCAGTTGGACGATAAAAATGATTTCCTCAATGGTGATCTTGCCGAGACTTTCTACAATGACCAACCTCCCTGCTTTGAGATCACGGGGGAGTCCATTGTATGTCACCTCAGGAAATCTCTTTATGGTCTCAAACAGACGCCTCAGACAAGATTTGACAAGTTCAGTCGGGTTGTTGGTGATGTTGGGTTTCCTCGAAACTCGGTTGATTTCTCTCTCTTCACCCGACATAGTCCATCAGGCATCGTAATACTCCTGGTTTTTGTTGATGATATCTTAATTACTGGAGATGATTCAAAAGACATCCATATGATTAAGGAACATTTGGCCTCCGTGTTCCAAACCAAGAATTTGGAGAATCTCTGATACTTTCTTGACATTGAGGTAGCCTGTCGACCCGATGGTATCGTCTCATCTCAAAGAAAGTATTGTCTTGATCTTTTTCAAGACGCTGGCTACTCAGGTTGCAAGCCAGCCAACACACTCATGGATGTCAACCACAAGCTCTGTGCATGCTCATCCGAATCTAATACACTCCTACCAAACCTAGAATACTATCGTAGTGTTGCGGAAAAGTTGATAGTTGACAGTTACAAGACCCAATATGTACAACCTCATATTTGCTGGGTGGGACCAAGATGCCCCAAGGACCCGGATTGAGCTAGCTTTGGGCTAAAACTGGATCAGGTAAGTAAATGGGCGGGAAGGCTCTCGCCCTGGGCAGGCGAAAGGGCTCGCGCCTCGCGCCGGCGGAAGCACTTGTCGTTGAGTGATGCTTCTCCACTCAACGCCGCCGCCAGCCCTTGGCGTTGAGTGATACTTCTCCACTCAATGTCGCCGACCAGCCCTTGGCATCGAGTGATGCTTCTCCACTCAACGTCGCCGACTAGCACTTGGCGTTGAGTGATGCTTCTCCACTTCATGCCCCTTCAGTCATTTGGTTCCCACCCGGGGTAGGCGGGAAGGTTCGCGCTCAAAGCGAGCGGGGTTTCCGCAGAGCTCTGCGGAAGAGCTTCCGCCAAATGGGACCCAGAGCTGAAATTATCTGAATACCCCTGGATCTGCATATAGCTTCTCAGAAAAGCGGAGTTTGGCTATTGGCAGACCAGCACATGGACATTTTAATAATTTTAGGGCAGCAGAATTATGTTTTTTGCAGACCAAATACTGAAAACCTATGAATAAACTCATAGAGTTCCTCAGAAGGCAAGGCTTTTGATACTTCCACAAATTTCCTTCTGGAGCTTTCTGAGGAACTCCTAGCCCAGCAATTGGCTTTGGAGGGGAAGCGCTCAGAGAACTTCCGGGTTAGAGGAGGGACCTCCCAGCTGAGGCTTAGGGTCAGTTCTTGGTTCTTTATCACCAGTCAGGACTTGAGGTTTGGGAGAAATAGGTGACAGCTACACCCCTAGGTCTGAACTCTCGTTGAGACCAGTTTTTGGCTTCAACACAATATAACATTTGTTATTGGGGTTGTTAGAAGTTTTATGCATGCTCCACGAACCTCTCATCTCCAGGCAGTTGAGCGCATTCTCAGATACCTGAAATCTGCTCACAGACAAGGGCTCATATATAATCCCTTCTCGTCTCTATCTCTAACTCTGTACTCTGATGCAGATTATGCTAGATCCATTGATGATCGTTGTTCCGCAAATGGTTTCTGCACATACTTAAGTGGACATCTAGTTACCTCGCGAAGCAAGAATCAATTTGTCGTCGCACGCTCATCTGCAGAAGTTGAGTATCATATCAATGGCCTCTGACGTCTCTGAACTCACATGGCTAGAAAGCCTTCTGAGAGACCTAGGTGTCAAACTCTGCTCTTCAGCCACTTTTTTCTACGATAGTCAAATTATCGTTCATATTGCCAAAAATCTTGTGTTTAATGAATGTAACAAGTATATAGAGGTTGATTGTCACTTTATTCGGGAAAATGTTCAACTCAGGAAATTGGACTTGAGACATGTTCCAGCTACAGAACAAGTCGTTGATATTCTTACAAAAGCTCTACCACGACCTTTATATTCTAAGTTCTTGTCCAAGTTTGGCTCCTATGACTTGTATGCTCCAGGTTGTGGGGGAGTGTTGAAGAAAGTATTAAAAAAAAGTCCATCTTGAAGACCCATGTAAAGCTCTCTTAGGAATTAGTCCCACATCTCAAGATAGAGTTTAGGCTCTCCTCTCTACTCCTATATAAATATAAATATTTATGATGTATCAAAAAATTTTGATTGATAAATTAATAAAATTACATTTTATTTCCCTTCTTTTTGACGTTCTTCTACAACCATAAAAGATAAATAAATGCAGGTTGATATAAAAATGCAAGTTAGCATCAATAACTCAATAAAAGATTTCATCCGTTAACTCCCCAATCGGTCAAATATGGGATTAGTTTGGTGCAGCTTATTTGCTCCGGTGAGTTTGGTGACTTCGGTCAAAAATGTCATTATCATAAAATATATGTTTGACAAGACAAAGGTTATGACTGTTACCACGAAAAAACTAGTTTTGAGCATAAAATGCATGAATTTTTTAGCTGAGATCGGGCGTTCAAGAACGACAGTTAATGACCACCACGTTCGTGAACGCCACCATCACGCCAAACGAAGAAATAGTGATCCCAAAGAACAACTTGCATTATGCAACTATGCAAGTGTTGTAATGTTGTAATATTGAGATTAACATGTAGGTTATAAATAGCCATAATATTAACCCTAATAATAGATGCAGTTATTTTTACTCAACTTGGTATCAGAGCACCGGAGGAAATCCCGCCGCTGCCCGCTACTCGTGATTCCTCCGGCCTGCGATTCCGACGCTGCCATCCCGCGGCTCCGACGACCGCTCCTGCTCCGTCGACCCATCCAGCGGTTGTCCCTGCTGATTCCGACGGAGGAACCCCGCCTCAGTCCAGATCGGCTCTGTCGTCCCTGCTGATTCAAACGGAGGAACCCCGCCGCCGTCCCTGCTGATTCCGACGGAGGAACGCCGCTGTCTCCGGCTGCTGCAGTCCGTAACCAGGGTTTTTTTTCTAGTGACAACACCTCCGCATCCTAGCGGATCTGAGGATGCGGTGATCGGACCTCGGGCAATGAGGAGGCATTGATTGGTACCGGCCCGGCTGCGGTGATCGGTGAGGAAGTGGATCCACGGCGTCGAAGAAAGGAACGATGGAAGATGTCGTCAAGATGTTGGGCCCGGATGGGTTGGCCACATTGTTGAGGGTGTTGGGTTCATCGCAACGGTCGACGAAATTGGAACTTCCACTGATTGACTTGAAGCTTGATGGACCGACAACCTACCTGAGTTGGTCAAGACGTGTGAAGAAAATCCTTGCAGCGAAACAGGTTGGGGGATTCCTGACAGGGGCATTGAAGAAACCAGAGAACTCGGCTGAAGATGACTGGGAGTCAGCCCACATGACGGTGTTTATGTGGCTTCTCAGCTCGGTTGTCCCATCAATTGCCGCCATGGTAGACGGCCTCGAGACAGTCATGGAGGTTTGGGACAAGCTGAAGAGCACCTATGATGGCGTGAGGAACACTCTGCGGGTCTTACAAATGAAGGGAGAAATTGATGACACTGCTCGGGAGAGAAAACCAGTACAGGAGTACGTCTCCGAGTTAGAACGGTTATGGGTGGACTACGATCACGCCTCTGGTGGGAAGTGCTGCAACGATTCTCAGTGTCGGGCTTCCAACATCATCGTGGAGGAGAGGACGATGAAGTTCCTGAAGGGTTAGATGACAAGTTCGATCAGCGGCGAGCCCTACTCCTTTCTGGTACGTCGATTCCTACACTCACTGAGATCATCTCTGTTATGATTCAGGAGGAGACGCGTCTCAAGCTTCAGGCGGGAGTAAGAGTGTCCATGACGGTGAAGTCGACACTGGTGTTTGCTGCTCCTAGCGTTGCACTACAGAGGGAAGAAACCCACCAGTGATACAACTGTGGCGAAGTGGGCCATCTGAGGCTAGCATGACCCAAGACACCCAAGGAGAGAGATTCGGGTGGTGGACGGGAACGTGGTCGGGGACGGGGTCGTGCTCATGGTGGCAGAGGAGGCTATCGAGCCAACCTGAGCATGACTGAGAGTGCAGAGGGAGTTGGCGTCTTCTATACAGAGGAGAAGCAGACCCTACTTAACATGATGGAAGGCATAAGAGAAAACAGACGAGCGAAGGGAGTAGAGATGGAGCGGGGGGTCACGATGTATGCCCACCCAACTGATGGATCTCTCGCTCTTGCATCCATATCCTCCTCCATGGCGTCAGATTGGATCATCGACACATGCACATCACGTCACGTAGCAGGAAATGCAGGCAAGTTCTCCTCCTACACTCGTCAAGCTGCTGTAGATAACATCCAGACGGCGGACGGTACGTTTCAGCCAGTGGTTGGTAAGGGTACTGTGAATTGTTCAGGTTCAGTAACATAATCCAATGTTTTGCATGCTCCTTTTCCAGTTAATCTCTTTCCATTAGTTCTATAATCATTCAACTGAAATGTATTGTTTTTTTATATTACCAAGGTGACTTTCCAGGAGAAAGGGACGAAGCGGATACTTGGGACTGAGACTTGGCATGACGGGTCGTGGTACCTGGATCGGGAAGGATTGGATGCGGCTTTGGTATCTGTGGTAGAGAGGACAAGAGTTAGAGGACAGAAGATAAGTGCAGGGGACATGCTGATACTTTATCACATGCGGTTGGGTCATCCATCATTTAGTACTGTAGCTAGATTATTTCCTGTTATTGTTAAAACAATTGATAAAAGAAAGTTTGTGTGTGATGCTTGTAAGTTCGACAAATTTACTAGGAGCTCGTATGCTAGTACAGACCGAAGAAGCTCTTCTGTTTTTTATGTTATTCATTCTGATATATGGGGACCATGTACTGTAGGTTTTTTGAATGGTTATAAGTACTTTGTAACGTTTATTGATCGTGCTTCTCGTGTTACTTGGTTGTATTTGGTGAAAACTAAGAGTGAATTATTTACTTACTTTTGAGATTTCCATAAGCTTTGTTCAGACTCAATACAATGCAGTGATTAAGGTACTACGATCGGATAATGGAACATAATACATTAACAAGACAATGGAGGAATATGTATCGACTCATGGGATTGTGCACCAGACTACATGTGCCTATACGCCTGCACAGAACGGAGTGGCGGAAAGGAAGAACAAGCATCTTTTGGAGGTGGCAAGGAGTATGATGCTCAACATGAAGGTTCCTCAGAGTCTGTGGGGATATGAGAGTGCTAACAGCGACACAGTTGATCAATAGGATGCCTTCTCGGGTTCTGAGGTGGAAGTCCCCGTATCAGCAGTTGCACGGACAAAATGGAGGGATGCTTCCTTTAAAGGTGTTTGGGTGTGTGCTTCGTGAAGGACAACAGACTAGGTGTTGGTAAACTTGATGCAAGAGCAGTCAAATGTGTGTTTGTGGGCTACTCTCGTACTTAAAAGGGATACATGTGTTGGAGCCCAGTGGAGAAAAGATGTTTTGTGAGCATGAACGTTCACTTTAGAGAGCTAGAACAATACTACCGACAAGGGGGACCCACCTGCAGCTGACTCATCAGATGCCAAAAATATTGAGGCTACAGAGAGAAAGGTTAGTAACTGATCTGGGAGTATGACAGGGAGGATCTGTGGAGTATGAGCAGGCGGGTGATGAGGAGTCGGGGGAGGAGATCGAGGAGAGGTGAGACGTGAGACCCACAGCTCAGGGGGAGCTGCTGACATACAGTAGGAGGAGGAAGCTGCCAGCAGTACCAGATTCAGTGTCTGTGTCTAGTCTCGCTCCCGGTCCCTTGGCTGCGCCGCTCCCTACTCCTGGAACACTTACATCACCACGTGTCTCAGGTGATATTCTCTTCCTTCCCCTACTCCTCTTACTGTACAGAGGACTACTCGCAGCAATGCGGGAAATCCTCCTGATAGATACGGTTGGGATCTCGCGTCATTTGCCTCTTACGACCATATCTCCTCTACTCATGGAGCATTCATTGCATCTTTGGATAATATTATTGTACCTAACAATTGACAGGTTGCCAAAGACGATCCGAAATGGAAGGAAACGATGAAGGAAGAAATGCGAGCTCTTGAGAAAAATAAGACTTGAGAGCTGGTACAACGGCCAAAGGATAAGAAGGCTGTTGGATGTAAGTGGGTGTTTACTGTGAAGTAGAACCCAGATGGACAATTTGAGAGTTACAAGGCACGATTGGTTGTCAAGCGGTGCAGCCAGACCTATGGTATCGACTACGAGGAGACATTTGAACCCAGATGAGCACTGTTAGGACTCTGATTAGCCGAGCGGTGAATGGTGAATGGATGGTATACCAACTAGATGTGAAGAACACATTTCTTCACGGAGATCTGGCAGAGGAAGTGTATATGGAGATACCCCCCAGGTTTTGGCACGACGAAGACTGAAGGCAGAGTCTACAGGTTGAAGAAATCTCTCTATGGGCTAAAGCAGTCACCCCGCGTGTGGTTCGACAGGTTCAGGAAAGCAATAATTGGGATGAGATATCAACAATTCAACGCAGATCACACAGTTTCTCCAGGCAGAATGAAGGTCACATCACCATGCTTGCGGTGTATGTGGACGACATGATCATTACATGGGATGATGAGCAGGAGATTGGTCGCCTCAAGGGGGCTCTGGGCAAGGAGTTTGAGGTGAAGGACTTGAGCATTCTTAAGTACTTCCTTGTGATTGAAATTGCTTATGAGGCAGAGGGGATAGTCCTTTCCCAAAGAAAATACGAACTAGATCTTCTCACTGAAACTGAGATGTTGGGGTGTAAACTTGCTGCAACGCCAATCGATCAAAAGTGTAAACTGGGTGCAGAGGCCGGGGAACCAGTAGATCGTAAGATGTATCAGAGGCTAGTTGGAAAGTTAATTTACCTGAGCCACACTCGCCCAGATATCTCATTTTCTGTGAGCGTAGTGAGCCGCTACATACACGACCCAAGGTTCATATGGATGCAGTGTACCAGATCTTGCGATACTTGAAGAGTGCTCCTGGGAAGGGGTTGACCTTCAGAAGGAATGGGCACATGAAGATTGAGGGCTATTGCGACTCAGACTGGGCAAGCTGTGCGGATGATAGGAGGTCCACTTCAGCTATTACATATTTGTGGGAGACAACCTGGTCTCCTGGAGGAGCAATAAACAGTCAATAGTGGTCAGATCGACAGCAGATGCAGAGTACAGAGCCATGACATTAGGGGTGGTAGAGCTCCTGTGGCTGAGAGGGATGCTTGTGGAGTTGAAGTTGGATCGAGGATATAGGATGAAATTGTGGCGTGACAGTCAGTAAGCCATCAGTATTGCAAACAATCCAGTTCAACACGATCGAACCAAGCATATAGAGATTGATAGATTTTTTATTAAGGAGAAACTGGACGGTGGGCTACTGGAGCTGAGTCACATAGCGTCAAGGGTCAAGTTGCAGACTGCTTAACCAAGGGACTCAGTTCAAAGGACATGATCAGGAGTTGTAACAAGATGGGCTTAGTGAATATCTTTCGTCAATCTTGAGGAATGTTGTAATGTTGTAATATTGAGATTGACATGTAGGCTATAAATAGTCATAATATTAACCCTAATAATAGATGGGTTCTTTTTACTCAACTCTTAGTTTCACTAAACATCAAACTTTGAGATCATTTGAGAATTTTTTTCCGATCAAATAAAGATGAATAGAGGAGAAAAATATTTTAACTTTTAAGCAACATAACGTAACAAATAACCAACTTGCTTTTCACAACAACAAATACTAAGGATCTGTTGGGGCAGCTACGGCGTTTGAGTTGAGGCCACGTGAAATTGTGGTTATAAATATAGTGGTGGCGATTTACCAATATTTGTAACTTCTGTTACAACTTCTTTACCCGAATTCCACTTTTTGTGATCTGGGCATTCATAAATGCAAAAGCTTTACCATAAATGTACAGTTGTGGCAATGTTTTGGCCAAAAATGTCGTCTTTGACAAATAGTGTTCATGATGACACATCCAAACCAAGGTTGTCAGGATCGAGATCTTAGATGAGATCTTTTTGAGGTTGGATCGGATCAGATAGTAGGATTGGATCGATGATCGTTTTATAAAATTTGGATCGATTTACAAAATCTGAATCGTGGGATCATAAGATCCTATTGTCCGGATCGCGATCCTGACAACCTTGATCCAAACAATATCTACGTTTTTCATAACTAAGTTCACAACCACCCCTACACCGAAACCGCTCTCGAAATAGACCCTAAGGGACAACTAAATGATGTACCGATATAAGTAACATAATATGTGAAATCAATAACAAACAACGAGTAACAAATTGCGTTCACAACCACCCCTACCTTGAAACCACTCTCCAAGCAGAGCCTAGGGGACAACAAAATGTTGTAATGACATAAGTAACATAATGAGTGAACCAATAACAAACAATGAATAACAAATTGCGTTCACAACCTCCCCTATACTGAAATGCTCTCCAAACAGAGCCTAAGGTACAACTAAATGTAGTGATATAAGTAACATAATAAGTGAAGTAGACAATAACAAACAACGAGTAATAAATTGCGTTCATAACCTCCACTACACTAAACCGCTCTCCAAACAGATCTTAAGGGATAACTAAATGATCCAACGACATAAGTAACGTAATAAGTAAAGTAACCACTAACAAAAAAATGAGTAACAACTTTGAAGGAAACAACTAATATTAAAAAAAAGTAGGTACTAAGAGAAATAAAGCAAAACAACTTTAGAAATATAATAATTCAATGATCCTAAACAACATAAGAACATCATCAGAAAACAACAATCAATCGTATTTTAACAGACCTCATCACATTAACAACGCCCAAGCCTTTATCCCAATATAGTGGGGTCGGCTATATGGATATTTGTCGCCTTTGTGTCATATCTTTAGTCATAATCTCACTAATGCCTAAGTACATCATGTCTTTCCTTATAGTTTCATTCCAAGTCTTTATTGATGTACCCCTCCCCCGTTTAATATGCCTAATGACAAACTCTCACAACGCCTAACAGGTCCCACTACTGGTCTACTATGTACGTGTCCAAACCATCTTAGTCAACTTTCTCGCATGTTCTCTGCAATTGGTGTCACTCCTCTTTTATCCCTAATACAATCATTCCAAATTTTATTCAGTTTCGTGTGTTCACACATCAACCTAAGCATTCTCATCTCCGCAACTCCAATTTTTTGCTCACGTACACTGTTGATGCGCGAAAACGGCACGGGACAGCTAACACGGAGGGGTGTGTTCGGTCTCACAGGCTAGGAGAGGAAGAGGATGGAGGTTGTGGGGATAGAGGAGAAGAGGGAAGAGAGAAGCTTCTGAGTGCTCGAGAGTGGAGCAAGCGCTTGTCAAAGGGTTGCGGGGATAGAGGAGAGGGTGCTGAGAGCAGCCGGGAAGGCTGAAGAGAGGAGGAGGTTGATCAGGAGCTGTCGAGCAGACGGTTAATATGACGGTTGTGCTTGCAGGCTGCTTGCCGAGGGAGTTGAGCTGAGCTAGGAAGAAGAGAGAGAGGGGCCGCTAGCAGCGGCAACAGCAGACTTCGCCCGCCGCGGCTTGAACGTCACTCTTAGTTTCACTAAACATCAAACTTTGAGATCATTTGAGAATTCATTTGAGAATTTTGTTTCCGATCAAATAAAGATGAATAGAGGAGAAAATTATTTTAACTTTAGAGGAGAAAATTATTTTAACTTTTAAGCAACATAACGTAACAAATAATCAAATTGCTTTTCACAACAACAAATACTAAGGCTCTGTTGGGGGCAGCTACAGCGTTTGAGCTGAGGTCGTGTGAAATTGTGGTTATAAATATAGTGGTGGCGATTTACCAATATTTGTAACTTTCGTTACAACTTATTTACCTGAATTCCACTTTTCGTGGTCCGGCATTCATAAATGCGAAAGCTTGACCATAAATGTACAGTTGTGACGATGTTTTGGCCAAAAATGTCGTCTTTGACAAATAGTGTTCATGATGACACATCCAAACCAAGGTTGTCAGGATCGAGATCTTAGATGAGATCTTTTTGAGGTTGGATCGGATCAGATAGTAGGATTGGATCGAGGATCGTTTTATAAAATTTGGATCGATTTACAAAATCTGGATCGTGGGATCATAAGATCCTATTGTCCGGATCGCGATCCTGACAACCTTGATCCAAACAATATCTACGTTTCTCATAACTAAGTTCACAACCACCCCTACACCGAAACCGCTCTCGAAACAGACCATAAGGGACAACTAAATGATGTACCGATATAAGGACATAATATGTGAAATCAATAACAAACAATGAGTAACAAATTGCGTCACACCCACCCTACCCTGAAACCACTCTCCAAACAGATCCTAGGGGACAACAAAATGTTGTAATGACATAAGTAACATAATGAGTGAACCAATAACAAACAATGAGTAACAAATTACGTTCACAACCTCCCCTATACTGAAATGCTCTCCAAACAGAGCCTAAGGGACAACTAAATGATGTAGCGATACAAGTAACATATAATGAAGTTATCCAATAACAAACAACGAGTAATAAATTGCGTCATAACCTCCACTACACTAAACCACCCTCCAAACAGATCTTAAGGGATAACTAAATGATCCACGACATAAGTAACATAATAAGTAAAGTAACCACTAACAAAACAATGAGTAACAACTTTGAAGGAAACAACTAATATTAAAAAAAAGTAGGTACTAAGAGAAATAGAACAAAGCAACTTTAGAAATATAATAATTCAATGAATCCTAAACAACATAGAGCATCATCAGAAAACAACAATCATCGTATTTTAACAGACCTCATCACATTAACAACAGCACCCAAGCCTTTATCCCAATATAGTGGGGTCGGCTATATGGATCTTTGTCGCCTTTGTGTCATATCTTTAGTCATAATCTCACTAATGCCTAAGTACAGCATGTCTTTCCTTAGAGTTTCATTCAAGTCTTTATTGGTCTACCTCTCCCCCGTTTAACATGCCTAGTGACAAACTCTCACAATGCCTAACAGGTCCCACTACTGGTCTACTATGTACGTGTCCAACCATCTTAGTCGAGTTTCTCGCATGTTCTCTGCATTTGGTGCCACTCCCTCTCTATCCCCGATACATTCATTCCTAATTTTATTCAGTTGTGTGTGTTTCACACATCAACCTAAGCATTCTCATCTCCGCAACTCCAATTTTTTGCTCATGTATACTGTTGATGCGCGAAAACGGCACGGGGACAGCTAACATGGAGGGGTGTGTTCGGTCTCACAGGCTAGGAGAGGAAGAGGATGGAGTTGTGGGGATAGAGGAGAAGAGGAAAGAGAAGCTTCTGAGTGCTCGAGAGTGGAGCAAGCGCTTGTCAAAGGGTTGCGGGGATAGAGGAGAGGGTGTGAGAGCAGCCGGGAAGGCTGAAGAGAGGAGGAGTTGATCAGGAGTTGTCGAGCAGACGGTTAATATGACGGTTGTACTTGCAGGCTGCTTGCCGAGGGAGTTGAGCTGAGCTAGGAAGAAAGAGAGAGGGGGCCGCTAGCAGCGGCAACAGCAGACTTCGCCCGCCGCGGCTTGAACGTCACTCTTGCGACGGGCTTTCCTTTTATTAATAGCGAGAATTACAAGCTGCTAATACACCTTTACAACAAAGCAATAAATGGTACAAGCAGGGAAGCTGGGGGCTAAGGAAGAAGAGTGTCAAAGGAGCGCCGCGCGGACTGAACTATGGAGGCCGGCAGACCGCACGGCTAAGCAAAGGAAGCAGACCGCGCGGGCTGGTGATCTAGGTCGGCAGGCCGCGCGGTTAGGGGCAGAGAGACAGCGGACTGAGAAACAGAGTCCGCAGGAAGGCTTGCTGGCTGACTTCAGCGTGAGCACCTTGGCGATGACGAGAGCTTGAGCGCAGACCTTCGCCCCACGAATGAGAGGCATGGGGGATATTTATAGGCCCGAGGAGGTAACGGCTTGCGGTGACGTTACCCCGTGAGATGGTAACTTGAGCGAGATGGAGACGGAGTCCGTCGAGTCCGCTATAGGCCACGCGGACTGGGACTTGGTACTGAAGCCGGAGCTGCTGTCGGCAAAATGGGAGACTCAGTGGCGGACTGCGATGCGGGTTCGCGGAGTCCGTCACTGCTGAACTGTGACTATCCGCCTACTGCTGGGGTGGCGGATGTTGGAAGCTATGTGGCGGACTGCGAGGAGAATCCGCGGAGTCCGCCACTGCTGAACTGGGCGTGCTGCAAGAGGGTGCGAGCAGGAGAGAGCCGCGGAGTCCGGCGAGTCCGCACGAGGTTATGCGGACAGGGACTGCTTTCTGGAGGACTTGCTGAGTGGTGGACTGGAAGGAGTCCGCATATACTGACTGAATCCGCACGAAGGCTGCGGACTGAGGGAGATCTGCTACTACTGGCGGAGCCTGTGAAAGGCTGCGGACTGAGGAGGAGACCCCCTGCTGTCGAGAAGCTGGTGCTGGCAAAGGAAAGGGGCGGACTGCATAGAGAGTCCGCCAAGTCTGCGGCTGCTGCAGGTCGAGTCTGCTTATGTTGGAGATGGAAAGCCTGGCTGTTGAGGCTGTTGGGGTTCACCAATGAAGGCGGACTGGAAGTCTTGATCACACTTCGAGTCCGCCCAGCTCGCGAGGGACTTGGAGGTTGCTGGTCTTGGCGGGTAGCCGGAGTTGGAGTCCGCGCCCTGCAGGCGAGGCTGGAGGAGTCGACTGCCCGTGTTGTTGGGGAAGGGATATGCGACCTGCTGCCGGCCTGCGCGGATAGGAAGTTGAGTCCGGCAGAGAGAGACCTGCGGAGACAACCTTGCGATTGAGCTGAAAAGGGGGCGACCTGCAGAGGCGGACTGCGGAAGCAGTCCGCGGACTCTGCCGACCAAGGGAAGGCGCGCGGCCTGGGGGGTCAGACCGCTGAGACGCGCGCAAGCCGCGCGGCCTAGGCGGACAGAAAATGTTGTCCGCCCAACCTAGGGATCACGGCCTCCAGGAGGGACCCGGGGAGGCCGTGACGAGCGAGCTGGCTCCCTTGGGAAGGATCCCGATTTCGGGGTAACATAATCCCCGCACTTTTTTAAGTTCCGAATAGAACTTCAAAAAAGTGGAGACCCACGAAAATCGTGATCCACCCCAACGGAAAGAGAAAGGGGCAAGGAGAGATAGAACCTGAAGTCTCTCCTTAAGAGTTTGGTGTTGCATGTCTATTTTTCTGCAAGAGAAAGTTAGGGTAGGCATGTATGGGTGGTACATCGAGTGTGTACCTGAGTTTGCCTTTGCAAAACGAAGAAGGGTGTGTCTTCTACTAAGTTCTGCAAAATGGAAGTGTGGAAAACACAGAAGAATAATGACTTGCAAGTACCTGATGGAGGCTGCAAGCACCTGTCATTCTCTGCAAAAAAGGAAGGATGAAGAGTATATACGAGAAGGAAAAAATGAGCTGCAAGTACCTGAAAGGAACTTGCAAGTATTTGTTGGTTTCTGCAAAAGAAGAGTTAAAAGCATGCACAGTATATGAAAGTAACTTGCAAGTATCTCTGAAGAAACTCGCAAGTATCGGATGATCTCTGCAAAATGAGAGTTAGGAAAAAAACATTGGTGGTATAGGTGGCATCTGCAAGTACCTTTGAAGAAACTTGCAAGGGTCTGCTGATCTCTGCAGAAAGAGAGTTAAAAGTAGATATTGTATACAAAAATAAGCTGCAAGTACGTGAATATGACTTGCAGGTGTCTGCTAACCACTGCTAATAAAAGGGTGAGCAGTAGACATAGAATAATGAATTAAACTGCAAGTACTGGATGAGGCTTGCATGTGTCTGTTGATCTCTACAAAGAGAAGAGTCAGAAATAGACAATATATGAAAGAAGCTTGCAAGTACCTGGAGAAAGCTTGCAAGTGTATGCTAATCTCTGCAATGAGAAGAGTTAGAAGCAAACAATGTACATGAAAGGAACTTGCAAGTACTGGGAGAATGCTTGCAAGTGTTTGCTAATCTCTGCAAGGAGAAGAGTTAGAAGCACAACATATATATATGAAAGAAGCTTGCAAGTACCTGGGAGAATGCTTGCAAGTGTTTGCTAATCTCTGCAAGGAGAAGAGTTAGAAGCAAACATATATATATGAAAGAAGCTTGCAAGTACCTGAGAGAAGGCTTGCAAGTGTTTTGTTAATCTCTGCAAAGAGAAGAGTTAGAAGCAAACATACGTATGAAAGAAGCTTGCAAGTACCTGAAAGAAGACTTGCAAGTGTAACTGTTGATGAGATAGGCCGATATGATCAAATAGTAAGGGAAATGCCTGATAAAAGTTATCATGAAGCCTAGATCAATAAATCGAGCGTTAACTGTTGATTTGGCTGGATGGACCTGATCAGATTAGCAGAGAAGGAACTTGATGAATTCTGTCAATCTTAACTAGATTGCAATAGCATGACTTGATGATCGAGGAGAGTAAGATACTTTGTCAATGTTTGATACCATTAGATTTTGATAAGAGTAATGAATAACCCTGTGAATCTTCATTTGATAGTGTTTAAGCAAACAGTGAATAAAAGATGAAAGTAATAGAGCTTGTACAAGTAGAGAGCTGTAAGTCATCATCCGATGGAGCTTGAACAAGTAATGTATATAAGATGAGCATAAGCAAAATGAATGATGGAAAGTCCTTTTGATAGGTCGGATTAACCTGTTCACCTGTGAAAGAAGACAGTTGACAAAAAAGGAGCACTAGTTATACTCCCTGACAGAGCACAAAAGGGAGCATGCGCAAAAAATCCTAAGAAGAAAGCGACAGATGCACTGCTCTCTGCCTCGGAACAATCACTTACTGATCAATGAGACAAGTTGCACCAAGTGGCCTATTGCTTGTCTGTGGATTGATCAGTGGGGTTGTGGGATCCCGCGAAGGCACGGATCGAGAGTACCATAGAGTGTTCGGTCATCACAGTTGTGAGATGATCAAAGAGGACAAGGCTACGCTTGATCGTCATTGCTTGTCAAGCAAGATCACCGTAACTGTAATGTATCATTTGCGAAGCACAGCAGAGCTAACACATGGGGCTCCCCTAGTACACACTTTGTGTCAGATGTCGGCTAGGATCCTAAGTCTGAAGCCCAACATCGTAGATTGAACGGCTCCCACTACACATATGGGTATACTCCCGCCATATGTGGTCGAAGCGGTTGTGCCAGAGAACAATCCACGGAGGGAGCATTTCGGACTTGGCGATATCTCATTTGTGTAGTGATCTCTTTGGCAAAGAGAGAAAATAGAGGAGGAAGCAACACAAGAGGGGAACTGTGTCAGTATGAGATCTCTGATAAAAGCTATGTTGAAAATCAAGAATGAATACTGAGAAGTGCATTGAAAAGAAAATGTTTGAAAAACATCAAAGTAGAGTAAGGGTAACCGATAGTGGGTGTGAGGAGCTTTGAGGACTCATGAATGTGATGGGTCACCTTCTGGAACAGATGTTGAATTTTACCCTCCTTCAGCATTTCTTGCATTAATCGCCGAAAAGCTCTGCAATCCTCTGTTGCAGACCTTTTCTTTGTGATACTCACAATATTGGTCAGAGTTTTTGCCCTTCCGATCAGCAGGCTGAGGGCCCATACTGCTTGTTTTGCACTTGATAGTGTGAGTTGCCCCACCCAATGTATTATCATTTTAGATCATTTGCGTTTGGAAGAGACGTTGACGACTTCGGAAACATCCTCCTTTCTTTGCTTGCGATGGAAGACACTTGGGGGAAAGTTGGAGGTCGTTCGGTAGGGAGCAAAACTTCTGGGCCTCTTCCTCCCAATGGGAGGCTCAGGTGATTTCATTGGATGATTGAAGGCGTACACGGTTGTTTGAGGGCTGAGTTTGCAGACACTTCTTTTCGCTCGGTAACTGGAAACTGTACGGCGACTGTGGCCTGGCTGGATGGTAACTTGTTAGATAAGCATAAGGGTCAACTGGCAGAAGAGTTGGCATATTAAAATGTGAATTCTCCACTTCAAGGTTGACTGTAACAACTCGTGCTACTACAAGTTGAGAGTCTAGTCGCTGAATATAGTGGCTAGGGTGTCATTGATCGCTGTTATCTGCGGGAAGTTTCCCGACGTATCAGCAAGAGGGATTCCCAAAGAGCGTCTTCGCTGGTAAGAGAAATGTTCTGAGAGGGTTGGCGGTCTGACATGGCTAACTGTCGGTGTTCACCGTCTGATCGGATCTGAAGGTCGCGTGTTAATGTTGATGCGCGAGAAAACGGCACGGGGACAGCTAACACGGAGGGGGTGTGTTCGGTCTCACAGGCTAGGAGAGGAAGATGATGAAGGTTGCGGGGATAGAGGAGAAGAAGGAAGAGAGAAGCTTCTGAGTGCTCGAGAGTGGAGCAAGCGCTTGTCAAATGGGGCGGGGATAGAGGAGAGGGTGCTGAGAGCAGCTGGGAAGGCTGAAGAGAGGAGGGAGGTTGATCAGGAGCTGTCGAGCAGATGGTTAATATGATGGTTGTGCTTGCAGGCTGCTTGCCGAGGGAGTTGAGCTGAGCTAGGAAGAAGAGAGAGGGGGGGCCGCTAGCAGCGGCAACAGCAGACTTCGCCCGCCGCGGCTTGAAAGTCACTCTTTCGACGGCTTTCCTTTTATTAATAGCGAGAGTTACAAACTGCTAATACACCTTTACAACAAAACAATAAAGGGTACAAGCAGGAAGCTGGCGGCTAAGGAAGAAGAGTGGCAGAAGAGGCCGCGCGGACTGAACTATGGAGGCCGGCAGACCGCACGGCTAAGCAAAGGAAGCAGACGCACGGGCTAGTGATTCAGGTCGGCAGGCCGCGCGGTTAGGGGCAGAGAGACGGCGGACTGAGAAACAGAGTCCGCAGGAAGGCTTGCTGGCTGACTTCGGGCGTGAGCACCTTGGCGATGACGACGAGAGCTTGAGCGCAGACCTTCGCCCCACGAATGAGAGGCATGGGGGCTATTTATAGGCCCGAGTAGGTAACGGCTTGCGGTGACGTTACCCCGGTGAGACGCGTAACTTGAGCGAGATGGAGACGGAGTCCGTCATAGGCCGCGCGGACTGGGACTTGGTACTGAAGCCGGAGCTGCTGTCGGCAAAATGGGAGACTCAATGGCGGACTGCGATGCGGGTTCCCGGAGTCCGTCACTGCTGAACTGGGACTATCCGCCTAATGCTGGGTGCCGGATGCTGGAAGCTATGTGGCGGACTGCGAGAGGAGAATCCGCAGAGTCCGCCACTGCTGACCTGGGCGTGCTGCAAGGGGGTGCGAGAAGGAGAGAGCCCGCGGAGTCCGGCGAGTCCGCGCGAGGTTATGCGGACAGGGACTGCTTCTGGAGGATTTGCTGAGTGGTGGACTGGAAGGAGTCCGCATCTACTGACTGAGTCCGCACGAAGGCTGCGGACTGAGGGAGATCTGCTACAACTGGCGGAGCCTGTGAAAGGCCTGCGGACTGAGGAGGAGACCCCGCTGCTGTCGAGAAGCTGGTGCTAGCAAAGGAAAGGGGCGGACTACATAGAGAGTCTGCCAAGTCCGCGGCTGCTGCAAGGTCGAGTCCGCTTATGTTGAGATGGAAAGCCTGACTGTTGAGGCTGTTGGGGTTCACCAATGAAGGCGGACTGGAAGTCTTGATCACACTTCGAATCCGCCCAGCTCGCGAGGGACTTGGAGGTTGCTGGTCTTGGCGGGTAGCTGGAGTTGGAGTCCGTGCACTGCAGGCGAGCTGGAGGAGTCGGCTGCCCATGTTGCTGGGTGAGGGATATGTGACCTGCTGCCGGCCTGCGCGGATAGGAAGTTGAGTCCGGCAGAGAGACCTGCGGAGACAACCTTGCGATTGAGCTGGAAAGGGGGCGGCCTGCAGAGGCGGACTGCGGAAGCAGTCCGCGGACTCTGCCGACCAAGGGAAGGCGCGCGGCCTGGGAGGTCAGACCGCTGAGACTGCGCAAGCCGCGCGGCCTGGGCGGACAGAAAATGTTGTCCGCCAACCTAGGGGATCACGGCCTCCAGGAGGGACCCGGGGCAGGTCGTGACGAGCGAGCTGACTCCCTGGAAGGATCGTCGATTTCGGGATCAACATACACAATTCACTGCTCAACACTCAGAACCATATTGCATTGCTGGACTAATTACGTATGGCAAAACTTACCTTTAAGTTTAATGGTACTTTATGATCACATAAGATCCCTGACATGGCCTCTCCACTTCAACCACCTGCTTGGAGTCTATGTATCGCATCTTTATCAACACCTCCATTTTTGAACTATCATATCCTAGATATTTAAAGCACTCACTACGTGAAACATCTTGATCACCCAACTTATAATAACAAAGTCATTCATCCTCTTGCACTGCCAAATTTAAGATCAATATACACCATATCTGAGCATAAAAACCCTTCTTTTCTAAAGTGTTTCACCAAGATTCAAGCTACTAAATAAGACTCCACATCAAATTACTAAATAAGAAACTAAAACTTTAATGTAGTAATAAAAACTAAGTAGCAACTAGATGCATAAGCAAAATAAGCAAATGATTCAAAGTAATAGACCAGTGAAAATGAACACATGTTCTTATAGGATTCATTAACATAAGCATCATCTCCATTCCTCATCAAAGTAATCACAGGGCAAAAAGTAAATCACGCTTGAACTTATAGTTAGCAACATTTCTGATGCAATACAGGATCCTAGCATATTTGCCACAAATTCAAACTATTAATGCACATAATCTCATCGCGTTAACAATAATTCCACAGGATACATTCACTCCCGAAGCTCATGGAAAAAGAAAATTATGGTAAAAAATAGATTAGAGACAAGTTCATTTGTGTTGAGCATAATAGTAAATAACAAGGTAGGGCAAATTGAAATTAGGTGGGTAAGAGAGGGTACCCAGGTTTGGAAACTGCGGGAATGTGTCCTGTTGCAGGCACAGGATCAGGGGAAAAGAACTGTGAGCGGTGGCTGTCGGCTGTCAAAAGGCGTGGAAGGTTGGAAGAAGAGGGGAAAGTTTGCGACGGTGCACCGGCTTAAAGAGGATTAGCTGGAAGGAGAAGAGAGGCCCGGAGGGCGCGACTGGGAGTGTGCAGGAGGCGGATTGCTCGATTAGAGGAAGAGGAGAAGGCCGGAGGATGGCCGGGGAATGGTGTTCGACGGTGCCGGAGGGGAGGCCGCCGTCTGGCTTACCATTGCGTCGCTTTTCGACCTACTTATCTTCGACTGGCGTCGTGCCCTAGCCGCCTGCAAACGATCCTAATCTAAAGTAATAAAAGGAATGGAGAAATGGCCAAGAGGGTGGCCGGAGGTGAGGGTAGAAGAAGAATGGCCGGAGAGAGGGCCGGAGTTGGGGAGAGAAGAAGGATTGGAAAGAGAGCAGAACACTTTATTATTGATTTCCATAATCCGTATTACATCCATATGGGTATATATATAGCCTAATAGCTCAAGCTTTAAGCATTACAACCAAGACACTTGTCACAATCCTATTCATCTAATATATAGACTCGTTACACCACCCTTCCCCTTGTGAACGACTCGTCGCCGACGAAGCCCGACATCCCCCAATGGTATGCCGAAGATGCTTTACTTCTCAAAATCAATTTTGAGTACTACATTTTTAATAGCATAGACTCATTGGAAATTGATATTCGCAGGCCATATTTGGCTATTTGTACCTCAATTCTCTTAATATTTAAAATCCTTCCTCCAAATTAAAACCCTATTCATACCCCCCAAATTCCGCCTCCGCCTGGGAGAAAACCCGACTCCTCATCGTGCTTCTGATGGAACACAACGCCTCTCTTCCGCCTCTCGTCGTGCCTCGCCTGAGCCCCCTCCTCCCGGCCGAACGACTCTCTGCCGGCGGTGACCTACCTATTGTCGCCTCTGGTGAGTTTTCTCATCTATCACCTTATTTTTGTTATAAAAAAGCTAATAACTTGAAATCCTTGACACAGCCGCGCCCTTCCTTCTGCCGCCCTTGATTGTTCCTCCCCGGCCGGTGTCCTCTCTAAAGGCGGCGAGCTCCCTCTTGCCGCCTCCGGTGAGTTTTCGCTCATCTTCTCTCATTTTTTCTCTCTAATATATAACCTAGGTTTCTGAAATCTCTATAAAAAAAATTTTTAATATAGATTTAAGATTCTTGTTATTGATACCGCATTCTCTCTGGTGGATCCCCAATGTGAGTTTTCAATTTTTTCCTACCCTAAAAACTCTAGGTTTAGGTTTTTGATGTGAGTTTTCAATATTTACCATAATAACCCTAAGTTCTTCAAATTTTTTTCTTATTCTGAAATGGATATTTGAATTTTTTTGATAGGTTGTGATTACTTCAAATCATTCATGTGTTCTTGCCTTTATCGTGGTTTTGATCATTCAAGTTATTATGCTTAGATTTCACAAAATATTACAGGGCTTTACTTCCAATTTGATTTTGAATTGAGAGTATGTTGTGTTAATGTTAGGTTAAAATGAATTCAAACAAAGTTATGTTGTTGGCAAAGTTGAATTTTCTAAAGATGACCCGGTTGATGTTATACATTTCATACAAATTTGACTTTTCCAAGTAAGGAAGATTTAGTTGCATTGGCACAAAGTATTGCAAAGAATTTGGGTTTTGTTATCATTATTTGAGCGCTGATAATCTCACTGCAAGAGCCAAACCTAGGGTAATTCTAGGTTGTGATAGGGCTGGATCTTCTCGTGAAAGTCAAAATAAGAAAGGTTATATAAGAAAAAATTATCAGAAAGTCAAGCTCTAAACGTTGTGGATGTAAGTTTGCACTGAACGGATGTCGAGAAGAAAAAAATGAATGGACAATTGAAGTAAAAAATGGTTTACACATCATGAATTGTTTACTTAGAAGCGCATCCGTGTGATGGTAGGCTTGATGACAATGAACAGAAGATCGGTCTGATATGTTTAATGCTGGAGTTAAGCCACGCAAAATATTGTCATCAATAAAGAAAAGAAATCCGAAAATACAACGACCATCAGAACTATATATAATCAGAAGGCCAAGTTGTATCGCAGTCAATTAGATGGTGGAACTCCAATTCAATATTTGTTTAAATGCATTACTGAAAGTGGATATATCAGTTTTCATCAGGTGAATGTGACTACTAATTGTTTGGAGAGTATTTTCTTTGCCCATCCAACTTCAGTTCGTCTGAGCAATATGTTTTCAAATGTGTTCTTGATAGATTGCACCTACAAGACAAACCAGTACTGTTTGCCTTTACTCTGCGTAGTAGGTGTGACATTCACAAATTAAACTTTTTTCTCCTCATTTACATTTATGCCCAACGAGACTGAAGCTAGTTATATATGGGCATTACAATGTTTAAGTTTATGTTTGATGAAAACATTATGTCAAATCTATTTGTTACGGATCGGGAAATTGTCTTAATGAATGCTATCAAATTTGTGTTCCCGCAAGCTACCAATATTTTATCTCAAGTTCATATAAATCTGTGGTGTACAATTATAATTATGTGGTGTACAAATATCGGTGGGTACAAATAGCCAAATATGGTTTACGAATATCAATTCCCTTAAAAAAAGGGCAGCACAGTGCACAAAACATCCCGAAGCGGTAAGAATTTTGCGGGGTTTACATTATCTAAAAATTGGTGTAATATTAAATGGGCATTCTTATAAGCAAATCATTATAGGCTAATAGCACCTCAAAAAAATCCGGTTTTTCCCCTTAAAATCTTCTCTCTTTATTCTGCATGCTGCGCGCAAACCATTTCTTCCCCCTCCCCCCCAATCGCGATTTTAGGGTTTGTCATTTTGCCGCACACGCGATTCGTCACGCCCGCATACAAGCTCCAGCCGGCGACCAGCGACTAGCGTCCGACCGATTCTTCCTGTCTTTGGCTTGTGGATCTCCTTCCAGAACGATCGGTTCTAGGTTTGTTCTCCGTTTAAGATTACAGTTTGACTTCTCCATTTTCCAGGTTCTCGGTTCCAGGATTTCCCCCTCCCCCAATCGCTAATTTAGGGTTCGTCATTTTCCCGCACCGGCGATTCGTCGCGCCCGCAGACAAGCTCCAGCCGACGACCGGAGACTCGCGACTAGCGGCGACCGGCGACTAGCGTCCGACCGATTCTTCCTGTCTTTGGCTTGTGGATCTCCTTCCAGAACGATCGGTTCTAGGTCTGTTCAGATTTCAGATTTCATATTTCAGATTTTTGTTTATTTTAGATTTGTAACTGACCGACACTGACAATGTTACTCTCCAGGCCTCCATTATGAGCACACTTTTTTCTTGTTGTCAATTGTTATCTAGGGCTTCTGTACTCGATAAGTTCCCCAAAAGTTTATTTCATATACTAAGTGTATTAGCAGTTATAGGTCATGCATTACATAATTGGTATTATTTCTTGTTTTAAGCGAGGATTAAATTTTGTTTTGTCTGTTGTAGGAATATTTTAGCATAATGCTTGTTGAGGAGAAATGTCAAATTTCTCTTGGATTTAGGTAATCATGTTTTGTTCATATTTTTGTAAGATTTTGCAAGGATTTATAGCTTTCTCTTAAAAGATCATGTTTTGTTTCAACTTACAATTGAATGTTGGGTCTTATTTTCAAACTGATATCACATTTCTGTCACGTGAAGAGCTAGTTGATTGGATTCGTAATGTCATTAAATCTCTTAGGTTTGCTATTTCTATTAAAGGATCATATAAATTAACTGGTGGTAGAAGTAGATCACGTGTATTACTGAGTTGCGATAGAGGTAGATTTTATCGTACTAACCAATGCAAGAAAGCGTGGGTCAAAAAAATGTGAGGAAAACAACCTCTAAACGATGTGATTGCTCATTTTTGTTGATCGGACAAAAGGAAGCTTTGTGAGAGGAAACTTGGGCAAGATTTCATCATTCAATTGCTAGTTTTTGGGAAACTATTTACGCTTCGCGTTTATGTTGAAAAAGACCACAAATAGTAAGTCTTACCCTCATATTTGCCTTTTTATCTTTATTTGCAATGTATTCATAATGTTCCTTAACTCCTATTTTGGTATTAACAGTGTAATTTTGGAGAGATTGAAGACTTACAATATAAGTTGGAAAACATAATCAATGGAATCAATATAGTTAGTCTTTATCAAATATTTGAATAACATCATTACTTTTTTTTGCATACAGTGCTAACTAATGTTTTTTTGACAGAATATAGTTTATTTGAATAGATTTTGAACCAAAGGGATGCAGATGCCCATTCATACTTTAAATTATTGTAATATTTTGGTGCAAAAAATCAAACCCATAATTTTGAATGAACCTCCGTTTTTGGTTGAATCTTTTTTTTTATTTTTTGTCATGGTTTACAAATAACAAAAATATTTGTTAATAGCTATTGTCAAAAAAGATGATTTGTTAATAACTAAGATTCGTTAATAGCCAAACATGATTTGCTTATAACAATACCCTATTAAATTGACTGTTGATGTGATATCTTACATCCATACCGTCTTAAAAACTGATGGTTGATCAATATTTTAATAATTCATCTAAAATTTTTTCCACACAGGGAGGGTAGTAACCTTAACTCATAAATTTTTTTAAAAAAATTTATTTGCAAAAAAAAAAAAAACTTTATCCACAAATAGAGACTATTTACCAACAATTATTATTATATTTATAATAAAATAATAATTCACAATAATTATTATCGTATTGTTCGTATCATCTAAAATTCACTGAAGTTAGTCGAGGGACCTTGTTGCGGGATGCTAAGCGTTCACAAGGAGAGTAGGATTCGGATCGCCTTAGCTCGAGAACGAGTCAAGCGTGCAAATAATCAAAATGATGAACAAACAGCAGACAACAAAACTTTTACGTGAATAATTCAGAAAAGAAAAAACCACAGGGTGAGACCAAGTTCTGGCGAAATTCACTAGTTGTAATTGATTACATGGGTTAGACTTTAAGTCCATTGCTCCTTTACAAGACTTTGGAGTGTCCTGTCTTGGAAGAAACTAAGCGTTAAGGAGTGTTCACTGGAGCAGTCACAAGAGCAAAATTGTCCCATGGAGCATGCATTGAGCGAGAGAATGAACATTGAGTCAAATCTTCGTCGAAAATTTTGGAGCACTCTTCTCTCCTTTTTTTCCTTCTCTGTGAATCTCTAGATTAATCACAATTATGATCATATATCCATTCATATTATGGTTCCTCACATGTTGTGAATACAATTAATAAATAAAAATATTTTCATCTAATGAGAATAATATATGGGTTTAGGGCAATCACATGGAAAATTGATGTGTTTTCTTTAGTATGATCCTTTAATTGAGGAGGATGGGAGCGATATCGGCCATTGATAAATGTCCATCAAAACACATTGATCAATTACCTTTACACGGGCTAATCGATTTGAATCATTGAGTAGATTATGCATGCTTTGATGGTCTAAGTTTGTGATTAATCCGTGATTACAGGCTGCGGGTAACAAATAAGGGTCTACCTGATGTGCCCTTATGTAAGGGGCCTAATGAAACGGTTTAGTAAATTCAATTTATGAAGAGACGACCGCATGATCCAAGGGCAAAGATTGATGTTAACTCATCCAACAAACCACAACACTACAAATGTTATGCACTGTAATTAGGGAGGTGGTAAAATTAATGAAGATTAGTTTCTTTTTCTTCTCATCCCCCTCTCCTCTCCAAACTCCAGCTAACTCCTGACCCTTCTTCTTCATTAGCTCGACCCTCTCCTTGGTCACTCGCCATCTGTTAAACCCAACACCTTATCGATCATGATTTTATAATGAATGCCTTTTTATTGTGTATATTCAAATGAAGTGAAGTGAACACTATCAAGTTTGGAAAGTGATGCTTTTTAAAGGAGTGGTGCTCCGTCTGCCCATGACAAGTATGTTATGTTTGGCACGGCGGCGACAATCATAAACATAGTGGTCATGAACCATCGTTCGTAAACGTCCGACCTCACATAAGGAACTTAATCCACTTTTATGTTCAACACTAGTTTTCTTTTTCGCTGTCATGTCAAACATACATTTAATAACGCTGGAGTTTGTCTAAACTCACCGAAAGCCATGCCAAACAGAGGCGACGTAAAAAAAAGGCGGATTAAGACATATTTGATACCAAAATGGGCGTATTTGTGAAAGTGTTGCTCGAAGCATCCGGATGGGGATCAAAGTGGAATCCCCTACCTGTTGCCCATAGGTGGGTATAAATAGGCAAACCCAAGGAGTTTCTAAGGGTATTGGATATCCGTGTATCCGACACGACCCATTATGCCTCCGAACCCGTTAATTGTCCAAATATACACTAACAATCTCTTTCTATATTTGTGACAAATAACATATATGTTTCAGAGTGCAAAAAGTGAAGAGTATCAAAACAAGTTTCCGACTTTACATATTTCCAGAAGAGTTAACATAGTTTTTAAAAATATATATATAAACATGAGTTTTAAAACAATAACATAATACATCCAAAAAAATGTGTTACTCAATAATAAATAAGTCCGAAAAATAAAAAATGACAATGGATAAACGCGTAACAATTCTACTCAGAGAGTAGATCATCATCATCCATATCAAAGTCCACTTTCTCTCATTCATCTTCACCCGTGCCTGCAATGAATTTCATGAGTTAGACTCTATGAATTCATAAACATATGCAGTGATGTATCAAAGTAAACTAGCACTACCTAAATGAGCATAGTACTTATAGTAGTAGTGAAGTAACAATATCAGCATCTCTATACAGTTTAGCTAGAACCAGTCAAGTTTTGATTTTAATAAATCAAACGTTGTTGTCTTACTCAGTAGTGACCACTATGTATCTCATCATATGATTTGACATACCGTCATTTGTAACATTATCAAATATGTAATAATATGTTATGATCAATAATGTTAGATTAACTCATACAACGACTTTTCTATTCTTAGTTGAATAATTCTCAAATCAACTTACAATGAGAAAGATGTTAAGTCATCAGTTGTGGAATGACTAGCATCTAACCATCTTGAGCTTTTATCAAGAAATTATTTGAGTTTTCAGTCTGTTATTAGATGCTTGAATGTTGTCGCTATAGGCTCTTACCATTAAAACATAAACATAATAAGAGAGTTTCATATTTCTATGAACTTTAAACACATCTCCCCCGATTTTTTGATTGTGAGAGCTCTATTTAGGCCATCTGTCAAGGCGTCTGCAACATTATCTTTCGATCTCACATCCATAAGGGTCATAATCCCTTGACTCGTAAGAGAGATCAACCAGGCTTGTTTCATCCCGAGTTGTCTTCTTTTGCTATTGAACAAAGTGTTCGTAGCAATCGTTTTTGTAGCCTAATTGTCGCAGTAAACTGTAACAGAACTCAACTTCAGGCTCGACAGTGGAATGTCCATCACCAAATCTCTTATCCATTCTGCTTCTTCTCCCGCTGAACCTAGAGCATGGAGTTTGGATTCCATAGAAGATAGTGCAATACATGATTGCCTCTTGGACTTCCAGGCTACAGCTGCTCCTCCAAGTGTGAATATAAATCCACTAGTGGACTTGATGTCGTTGATTTCTGAGCACCATTATGCATCAGAATATCCTTCCAAAACTAGAGGATAACTATAGTAACATAAAACATACTTTTGGGTGTGCTTTAAGTATCACATAAGTCTATCGAGGGCATCTCAATGGTTTTGGCTAGGATTACTAGTGAATCTGCTTAACATGGCAACAGTAAAGGCTATGTTAGGTTTGTGCAGACAATAGCATACATGAGACTACCAATCAGTTTAGCATAATCTAACTGTCTAATCGTAGCTCCATCATTGGGCTTCAAGCGATTATTATAATCGTAAGATGTCTCCACTGCTCTACGTTCACTGCATCTCTACGTATACAACATGGACTTTATATAGTGGCTTTGACTTAGGGAAATGCCATTTTTTTCCAAAGTCACTTGCATGTCTAGTATAATCTTAGTTACACATAGGTCTTTAATGTTAAACTCTTTCATTAGTTCTGACTTAACGTCATCCACTTCGAATTGATCAGAACCAAGAATCAGTATATCATCCACATACAAGTATATTATAGCGACTTTGTTCGATCTATTACGTATGCAAAGACATTTATCCGAGAGACTTGTCATGAATCTCATGTTCTTTACACTATAGTCAAAATTCTCATGCCATAATTTTGGTGCTTGTTTTAATCTGTATAATGACTTGATTAATTTACAGACCTTACTTTCGTGATCTTCTACTATGAAGCTTTTAGATTGGCTCATGTATATCTCTTCGGTCAGATCTTTGTTCAAGAATGCAGTCTTAATATCCATTTGATAAACAATAAAGCTCTCAATAGACGCAATTGCAAGTATGATCCTAATGGTTGCTAAGTGACACACTGGTGCATATACATCAAAGTAATCCACCTCACTAACTTGTGTGAAACCTTTAGCCATCAGGTGTGCTTTATACTTAGATACGCTACCATCAGTATTAAGCTTCTTTTTCAGAACTCAATTACACCCTATAGTTTTAGCCCTTCTAGGCTTATCAACTAATGTCCATGTGTTGTTCTGAAATAGAGAGTTCATCTCTTCATTTATGTCTTCTTTCCAGAGTAGTGAATCTCTTGATCTCATTGCTTCCTTATAAGGTAAATGGATCAGCCTCGACGTGATAAGTGACGAAATCACTACCGAAGGTTCTGGGAGTTCTCTCTTTCACCGAAGTTCTTCTAGACTCTAGACCACTATTATTTGCTGGAACTGAATAGTAGATGCTCGGTACTGATCCAGGATTTTCCTCAGTAATAGTTGCTTGCATACCTGTGAGTGACATGTTCTTGTCTTTAATGAACTTATCCTCAAAGAACACAACATCCTTATATTCAATAATTATATTATTAGTCATGTCTAAGAATCTATCTTTAGCATTATATTCAGCACAACCTAAGTAGACACACGTGTTGATCCTAGGTCTAAGTTTAGACCGTTTAGGGTCAGAGACCCTGACATAGGCTATGCAGCCTCAGGTCTTAAGTCTAGTTATAGACGTGAATATCTTAAACCAAAGCTCGTAGGGCGTGACTTCTAACTAAGCATGAGTGACTTTGTTTAGAATGTTGTTTGCAGTTAAAACTGCTTCTCTTCAATATGCAGTAGGCATGTCAGCCGTGAGGAGCATATAATTCAATATCTCTATTAACGTTCTATTCTTTCGTTCGGTTATACCATTTGATTGGGGTGAGTAAGGAGCAGTGGTTTCTGCTATTATCCTTTGAGAGGCAAGTAAACCGCGGAACTCAATGGACATGTATTCTCCTCTTCTATTACTTCTAAACCTATTAACCTTCATGTATAGTTGGTTCTCTACCCTGGTTTTGAAAAGACAAAACTTTCCAAACGTTTCATCTTTAGTTTTAAAAAGGTAAATGTGATAGAACCTAGAGCAATCATCTATGAATGTGATCATATACTTCCTTCCTCCTCGAGTGACAAAACTTTTAAAGTCACATATATCAGAATGTATAAGATCTAGGGATGTTGTGCTCCTAGTAACCGCACTAAAAAGTTTTCTAGTGATCTTAGTCTGAGCACACATGTCACATTTCTCAGGCAGTGATTTAGTGTCTAATGTGATCTGGTGAGTTCTAGATATTTGGAATATTTTTCTATAGTTCACGTGTCCTAGTCTCTCATGTAGAGTCTTAGGGATAACTAAGTTTGTTTGAAATTGTTGAACTAACTCGTTTGATAGACTTAGTCGGTACATCCTATTTTGGACGTATGCACATCCAAAATAGTGTGAGTTAACTGACAGTGTTACTCTACCGCTATAAAAGATAAAAGACATACCGACTTCACATAATAAACTTATAGACACTAAGTTAACGACTAATGAAGTAATAAATTTAATATTTTTTAAAGTTAGTCTTACCTGAGGATAGCAGCAGCATTGCATTCCCCACCTTCAAGACGCCAGCTGTCTCGTCATTCGCAACTGTGACAGACTCTTTCACAGTAGTGAGCTCTGTCATAAGATCAGTATTGTTGCAAACATGCCACGTCGCCCCATAATCCAAGTATCACTCTGTGCTGAGCTTAGTATTTTCGACCATCATCACAAAATCGGAAGACTCAGCTAGGCTAACTATATTGGTTTGGTTGTCATCCTGTGGTGCTTTGACTCTTTCCCGTTTAGAGAGTTTGCAATCAGATGCGTTGTGCCCTCACTTGTTGTAGTTAAAACACTTACCCTTGAACATTTTAGCGTGTTTGTTAGGGCCTGCAACTTGGGAGCTACCATGAGAGGGGTTTGGTCCTTTTAGGATTCGGCACGCGTTTAGAACTGAGGACCATGTTAGCTGAAACCTTCTGCTTGCTAACAGTTTCTAAAACATGTCGAGTCCTATTTTCATCCTCAATGCGAATAAATCGCTTGATGTCATTAAGACCAACCTGGATCTTCTTGCGGTACATTTCAGTTTTAAAATTGTATCATGTAGATGGCAGCTTATAAATGATCGTGCCAGCAACAAAGCTGTCTAGCGGGAAGATATTCTCACTATGTAAAGAATCTACTAAAGCTTCAAAATCTGATACTTGAGGGAGAATCACCTTCTCCTCGTTTAACATGAAGAAACGGAATTTGTTCACCGGGTGCGCCTTGGACAGATCCTCCTCTTCCCTGAAGTGCTCCTCTAGAGCCTTCCAGATCTCCTTGGCAGTCTTCATCTTCAGGTACATCTTTGACAGGCTGGAGGATAAACAGTTCAGCAAATAATCTCTGCAGAAGTCCTCGTCAGCGATCCACTGAGCCTCCTCGTCAGTCCCCAAAACGTCAGCACAATCAGACTTAACTGTGTAGAACACGTTCAGGTACTTCATCCCAAACTGGGTATTCAACTTCGAGTAGTTGAACCCGGTCGTCGTGAGCTTCTCCAGTTTTATCATCAGAACGGGAGAGGAGAAATTATTCCCCTTCATCATTGCGGATCATACTCGTTCCAACGATATGCAAAAAAAACTCCTCGGATCCCTTCCGATCAACAGCAGATCAAAAGAGCTTCTTCGCGGCTAGAGATCTGATTGGAGCTGTCCTGATGTATCCCAAAAATCAAACTGAAACAACAACTTGGCTATGGCTTGATCACAATAAAGATTTATTCAAGGAAGTGGATGACCAACAACATTATCCCCGAAATGAATCTGGATGGCCTCTGCTCCTTCAGAATGAAAATGAATGGTTCTGCACGCTCGGTTCCTTCCAGGAAACAAACAGCCCTATGTCGGCGATGGAGGTCAGTCCAAAAGAGATAAACTCTGTTGTTGACAGATGTTTGCTTGAGATCTACTCCTTCTGCCGGTTACAGAAAACAATGAGCAAATATGGATCTATTCCTCCACGATCAGCAGCCGAAAAATCCGAGCAGGGAATCAGGGAAGCGGCTACAGTTTTTCCTCCTCCCGATCGATCCCGGCGGCAAGCAGAAATTCGCGAAATGGCAGAAAATGGCGAAACGACTAGGTTTCTCCTTCCCGATCGAAGACGGGGGCGGTTTTTCTTTCTGCCCTAATGAGCGGCGGCGGGAGATTCTCCCAGGATCTGGCGGCGATTTTTGTTGCCTAAGGTAGAGAGGACGTCGGCTTCTGTTCCAGGCGGGGGCTAGGTTTCACCAGGAATCGGTGAAGTCTTCGTCAATCTGGCAGAATACGCACAACACTGATGGCGAAATATTCTACGGGAGAGACGGTTATCGGAGACGGGACGAACGAGCAACGGGCAGTTACTTCGAGATTGAAAGTGTTGCTCGAAGCATCCGGATGGGGATCAAAGTGGAATCCCCTACCTGTTGCCACTAGGTGGGTATAAATAGGCAAACCCAAGGAGTTTCTACGGGTATTTGATATCTGTGTATCCGACACGACTGTTATGCCTCTGAATCCGTTAATTGTCCAAATATACACTAAGAATTTGCGCATTCAAAGAATGAATCAAAGGATAAATTAGCTTACAAAAAACATCAAACAATACCAACAAATGCATACAAACTCTAATTACATCCTTACGTTCACTTATTTCTTCTTCTTTACAATAATAAAGAACACCACAGAGATTCTTACAAGTTCAGAATAAGTGCAGACTTTTTGTGCGCTCAGCGAATATGAGCATGATGCGCCAAGTAAATCTGCTCTGTCAATCAAACAGATGGACGAAGCAGATGCATCTCACACACCATGCTCCACATACGATCCACTCAACAAAAAATTGTTCTCAGAATAACTCTCCCTGCTTCACAAAGAAGAACTCCTTCAGACTTTATGTGGCAATACACTTTCAAAAGCCGCAACAAGGGCAGGGACCTTCGTCTCTTCATTTATGACTGCAGAACTCTCTACTTCAGTATTAAGCTTCTTTTTCAGAACTCAATTACACTCTATAGTTTTAGCTCCTTTTGGCTTATCAACAAATGTCCAGGTGTTGTTCTGAAGTAGAGAGTTCAACTCTTCATTTATGACTTCTTTCTAGAGTAGTGAATCTCTTGATTTCATCGCTTCCTTATAAGGTAGATGGATCAGCCTCGACGTGATAAGTGACGAAATCACTACCGAAGGTTCTGGGAGTTCTCTCTCTCACCGAAGTCCTTCTAGACTCTAGGCCACTATTACCTGCTGGAACTGAATAGTAGATGCTCGGTACTGATCCAAGATTTTTCTCAGTAATAGTTGCTTGCATACCTGAGAGTGACATGTTCTTGTCTTTAATGAACTTATCCTCAAAAAACACAACATCCTTATATTCAATAATTGTATTATTAGACATGTCTAAAATCTATCTGCAGCATTAACTTCAACACAACCTAAGTATACACACGTGTTGATCCTAGGTTCAAGTTTAGACCGTCTAGGGTCAGAGACCCTGACAAAGGCTCTGTTTGGGGAAACCGTTGCCTTTTTAAAAGGGAGAAGTTTCAAATGGAGATGCTAAACTGTATTTTGAAACGGTGGTTTTAAAACTGAGGGTTTGTTTGAGTAATCTCAGTTTCAGTGACGGTTTAACTTATTTTTAAAATTATCTTCACATGAATTTTATTTATTTCAGACCAATTTTTTCTGATTTTTTTAAAAAAATTAGGTATTATATTTGTGATTTTTTGCAAATTTATGGATATAAATTATTTTTTATTGGGGGTAAATTGATTAAGTAAAATAAAATTAAATTAAAAAAATATTCCAAACGACCGTTTTGAAAGGGAGAATGGAGGTCTCCCTGACCTTTCAAAACGGAGGAAAAGTAGGTTTTAAACCTGCCGTTTTAAAATGACAACATTTTAGTTGTTCTCAAACACCTTTCCTCCGGTCCGTTTAGAACGGAATGGAGTCAAAACGGAATCCAAACATAGCCAAAGGCTATGCAGCCTCAGATCTTAAGTCTAGTTATAGACGGTGGTCTCTTAAACCAAAGCTCGTAGGGCGTGACTTCTAACTTAGCATGAGGGACTTTGTTTAAAATGTTGTTTGCAGTTAAAACTGCTTCTCTCCAATAGGCAGTAGATATGTCAGCCGTGAGGAGCAAAGAATTCAACATCTCTGTTAAAGTTCTATTATTTTGCTCGGCTATACCATTCGATTGGGGTGAGTAAGGAGCAATGGTTTCTGTTATGATCCTTTGAGAGGCAAAGAAACCGCGAAACTCAATGGACATGTATTGTCCTCATCTATCACTTCTAAATCTCTTAACTTTCATGTCTAGTTGATTCTCTACCCTGGTTTTGAAAAGACAAAACGTTTCATCTTTTTTTAAAAAAGGTAAATGTGATAGAACTTATAGCAATCATCTATGAATGTGATCATATACTTCCTTCCTCCTCGAGTGACAAAACTTTTAAAGTCACGTATATCATAATGTATAAGATCTAGGGGTGTTGTGCTCCTAGTAACCGCACTAAAAAGTTTTCTAGTGATCTTAGTCTGAGCACACACGTCACATTTGTCAGGCGGTGATTTAGTGTCTAATGTGATCTGGTGAGTTCTAGCTATTTGAAACATTTTTCTATAGTTCACGTGTCCTAGTCTCTCATGTAGAGTGTTAGGGATAACTAAGTTTATTTGAAATTTTTGAACTAACTCGTTTGATAGACTTAGTCAGTACATCCTATTTTGGATGTATGCACATCCAAAATAGTGTGAGTTAACTGACAGTATTACTCTACCGCTATAAAAGATAAAAGATATATCGACTTCACATAATAAACTTATATACACTAAGTTAGCAGCTAATGAAGTAATAAATTTAACATTTTTTAAAGTTAAAGTCTTACTTGAGGATAGCAGCAGCGTTGCATTCCCCACCTTCAAGACGCCAGCTGTCTCGTCATTCGCAACTGTGACAGACTCTCACAGTAGTGAGCCATGTCATAAGATCAGTATTGTTGCAAACGTGTCACGTCGCCCCCGAATCAAAGTACCACTCTGTGCTGGCCTTAGCATTTCCGACCATCATCACAAAATCAGAAGACTCAGCTAGGCTAACCATATTGGCTTGGTTGTCATCCTGTAGTGCTTTGGTTCTTTCCCGTTTAGAGAGTCTGCAATTAGATGCATTGTGCCCTCATTTGTTGCAGTTAAAACACTTGTCCTTGAACTTTTTAGTGTGTTTGTTAGGGCCTGCAACTTGGGAGCTACCATGAGAGGGGTTTGGTCCTTTTAGGATTCGACACGCGTTTAGAACTGAGGACCATGTTAGCTGCAGGCTTCTGCTTGCTAACAGTTTCTAAAGCGTGTCGAGTCCTATTTTCATCCTCAATGTGAATAAATCGCTTGAGGTCATTAATACCAACCTGGATCTTCTTGCGGTAAATTTCAGTTTTAAAATTGTACCACGTAGAGGGCAGCTTATAAATGATCGTGCCAGCAACAAATCTATCTGGCAGGAAGATATTCTCACTATGTAAAGAATCTACTAAAACTTCAAAATCTGATACCTGAGGGAGAATCGCCTTCTCCTCGTCGAACAAAAAGAAATGGAATTTGTCCATCGGGCGCGCCTTGGACAGATCCTCCTCTTCCCTGAAGTGCTCCTCCAGAGCCTTCTAGATCTCCTTGGCAATCTTCATCTTCAGGTACGTCTTTGACAGGCTGGAGGATAAACAGTTCAGCAAATAATCTCTGCAGAAGTCCTCGTCTGCGATCCACCGGGCCTCCTCGTCAGTCCCCAAAATGTCAGCACGATCAGACTTAACTGTATAGAACATGTTCAGGTACTTCATCACAAACTGGGTATTTAACTTCCAGTCGTTGAATTCGGTCGTCGTGAGGTTCTACAGTTTTATCATCGGAACGAGAGAGGAGAAATTATTCCCCTTCATCATTGTGGATCATACTCGTTCCAACGATATGCAGAAAAACTCCTTCTCTGATCCCTTCCGATCAACAGCAGATCAAAAGAGCTTCTTCGCGGCTAGAGATCTGATTGGAGCTGTCCTGATGTTTCCCAAAAATCAAACTGAAACAACAACTTGGCTATGGCTTGATCAAAATCAAGATTTACTCAAGGAAGTGGATGACCAGCAACATTATCCCCGAAATGAATCTGGATGGCCTCTGCTCCTTCAGAATGAAAATGAATGGTTCTACACGCTAGGTTCCTTCCAGAAAACAAACAGCTCTATGTCGGCGATGGAGGTCAGTCCGAAAGAGATGAACTTTGTTGTTGACGGATGTTTGCTTGAGATCTACTCCTTCTGCCGGTTACAGAAAACAGTGAGCAAATAGAGATCTATTCCTCCACGATCAGCAGCCGAAAAATCCGAGCAGGAAAGCGGCTACAGTTTTTCCTCCTCCCGATCGATCCCGACGGCAAGCAGAAATTCGCGAAACGGCTAGCTTTCTCCTTCCCAATCGAAGACGGGGGCAGTTTTTCTTTCTGCCCTAACGAGTGGCGGCGGGAGATTCCCACAGGATCAGGCAGCAATTTCTGTCGCCTAAGGGAGAGACGACGTCGGCTCCTATTCCAGGCGGAGGCTAGGTTTCGCCTTGAATCGGCGAAGTCTTCGTCGATCTGGCAGGATACGCACAACACTGACGTCGAAATATTCTACGGGAGAGACGGTTACCGGAGACGGGACGAACGAGCAACGGGCAGTTAGTTCGAGATTGAAAGTGTTGCTCGAAGCATCCGGATGAGGATCAAAGTGGAATCCCCTACCTGTTCCCCCTAGGTCGGTATAAATAGGCAAATCCAAGGAATTTATACGGGTATTGGATATCCGTGTATCCGACACGACTCGTTATGCCTCTGAATCCGTTATTTGTCCAAATATACACTAAGAATTTGCGTATTCAAAGAATGAATCGTAGGATAAATTAGCTTACAAAAAAACATCAAACAATACCAACAAATGCATACAAACTCTAAATACATCCTTACAGTCACTTATTTCTTCTTCACAATAATAAAGAACACTACAAAGATTCTTACAAGTTCAAAATAAGAGCAGATTTTCTGTGCGCTCAGCGTATATGAGCATGAAGCGCCAAGTAAATCTGCTCCGTCAATCAAACAGATGGACGAAGCAGATGCATCTCGCACACCATGCTCCACATAGGATCCGCTCACAAAAAATTTGTTCTCAGAATAACTCTCCCTGCTTCACAACGAAGAACTCCTTCAGATTTTCTGTGGCAATACACTTTCAAAAGCCGCAACAAGGGCAGGGACCTTCGTCCTCCTCGCGGAAGTCAATCTTCCCAGGGTCTTTTTAAGAGCAAAGTCAACCATCCACTCCTCCGCCGCCTTCCTCTCATTAGCCGCCTGATGCCGGAGGTTGACCTGTTCTTTTTCCGGTTCAGGCCGCGGTTCCAGCAATCGCGGCGGCGGCCTTGGATTGAACTCATTTGCACTCTCCCTGTTCTTAATTGCCTGTCGTCTCGATCTGCTCCGTTTGACTTTAGACATGTTCAAGCTAAAATCGGCTCTAGATTCTTTGAAGTTATTTTCTGAAGTAGATTTATGAGAAATAGCCTCCTTTTGTTCACTGTCTCCCGGTTTAATCCGAACTTCTTCTGCTTCTTCTTCCTCTCGATATTCTTTGTCAATAAATTCTAAGAACTGGTTAATTACCTGAATCTCTTCTAAGGAAAGCTCCCTGTTTTGGTCTCCACAGTCTTCAAAACTGTTGTTAACATCTTCGATTTGAATCCCCTGTTCCTGTAATTTCGTCTGAATCTCAATGAAGAGTTCATTAACTACGTCTTCAACAATCTCAATCTCCTGCCCACCCCTCTTCTTCACTAATGAATAGCCTCTCTGTTTCATGCTGTTCTGCATCTTCGTCGACAGGAATCGTTTTAACGAAGGCACAGCGCCGTGTTTATGCTCGTGTAGGGAGCAGTACGGATAGGTGCAGTCATGGTTGTCTTCTTCCTCGGGCTTTGCAGTCATGCTTGTCTTTGCTGTACTCTTCACCGGCGCTTTTGCGGCGGTGTATGTGTTGGCGTTCTTAGTTTTAGCGGTGGAGGTGGAGGAGATGATGGTTACCTGAGTCGTCTCCTTCCTTGTGGCGTAGCTGGTGGTGGACTTCATGAAATGAGGCGGGGGCTCTGTTTCTTTGGACGCCGCCGGCTGAAAGAGGACAGTTTTTTTGGGAGCGACTCTGATGGATCTCACCTTCTTCATCTTCTTCTTCGCTTCGCCGCCGGCGTCATGGCTGCGGCCGGAGGAATTAGAAGCCTTGTCAGGCTCTGCAGAGCCGGCGTTCTTCGACTCGCTCTTCATTCCCAGCTTGTCAAGCACTTTCCTTAGCGCCATGGCGGCGGAGAAAAGACAGAGAGGTTGAGTTCGGAGAGAAGTGGTGGTGATATTTAGGTGTTGAGGGCAGTGAAAGGAAGACTTTTCAAGTCGCGCGTGGGAAATGGCAAGTAGAATGGGAAGACTTTCTAGAGATTCAAAACCAAACTTTGAAGAAAAATTGGGGATTTGCTGGCAGATTTATGGCGCTTTTGAGTTGGGAATTTGCTCTGTTTTCTTTTTCTTCAGGAGCCCACTGCAATAATTCCTTTCACCTGTTTTTCGCCGTGACGGCGCCGACACTGACTCGGTCTCTCCGTCTGTCCATGTACTAATATTTTAGGCGGTTATTAATGTTGAAATTTGTGAAGTGGAAGTGGGTGACGGGACAGGCCGCGCGGCCTGTGCGGACAGCTTTGGCGGACTGGGCGGACTGGGCGGACTGAGGTTGCGGCCTGGTGAAAAGTCTGGTGGAAGCCGGCTGTGTTCTGAGCGGGTTGTTGCATGGAGTCCGCGGTTTGGTGCGGCCTGGTATCTGCGGATAGAGAGGCTTGCGGACTGGTGCATTGCTCAGTGGTCGCGGGTGCAAGTTTGTGCTGTTGGCGGGTTGGTTCGAGTTCGCGGGAAGCCTTGCGGACTGGTGTGTCCGCGGTTGGGGCTGTTGCGGACTGGGCCTTGAGCTTGGCTGAGGCCTTGTCGAGCTCAGGTGTTACAGCAGGTCTTGCTGTGGAGACCGGTTGGCGGACTGATGTTTGGAGTCCGGCTTGGTGCTGCTGCGTTGGACAAGTGCGAGGAGCTCGCGGACTGGTTGCGGTCTGTGCTAGGGTGTTTGGCGGACGGGACTTTGTGTCCGCCATGCTCGCACTGGCCCTTGATGGTTTTGGACTTGGTCACACTTGGTGTCAAGTTCATGGTGTCCGCCGTATCCGCCAAGTCCGCTGTGACCGGGCGAACTGTTGCTGTTTGCCTTTGGTCGTGGACTTGTGGCGGATTGAGGTGTGAGTCTTGCGGACTGCCTCGGGTTGGTGCGGACTGCCATTGAAGAGGGTGCTGTCCTGAAACAGTTGGAGCTTTGCGGGCTGGTGCCTTGTCCGCTTAGCTTGGGCGGACTGGAGAGGGTTCGTCATTGGTTGCCTTGCTCCTGGCGGTTTCCCTTGGTGACTGGCTAAGTCCTCGCGGACTGAGCGGACAGTCGTTTTGTGTTCGCGCGGGCTGGGGCGTGTCGCTATCTCATGGGCGGTGACCACACTCCTCACCTGGCCTATAAATAGGACCCCCCTGGCACATCTACAGTAACTAGAAGTAACGTGAGTGAACAGTAAATTGGGTTGGGCGAGTGCTGCGGTCTGTGTTTTTCAGTCCGCGCGGATTGTTTCAGGCTGACGGTTTGCTGTGTGCAGGTCGCGCGGATAACTTCAAGGAGCCAGGAGTTTGGCTGTGACTTCGGTCAGTGCTTGGAAGTGTGCGGTCTCTGCGGACTCAGCAGGAGGTCGCTCTGCGGCTTGTCAGTTCTGTTTCAACTTTCCCAGCTTCAAACCTGTCCGCCGGCTTCAGACGGGTAGGGGAGTTCCTCAGTTCGGGTTCAGCAGGAGGCGAATAACGGTCTGTCCGCGCGGCCTCGCGGTCTCGGCGGACTCCGTGGTATTCGGCGGTTTGCAGCATAGCTTGGGCGAGCTCAGCGGTCTCGGCGGTCTCGGCGACCTCGCGGTCTCGGCGGACTGGAGTGCTGTCCGCCCGGCTTGTGTTTTGTTCCTTTCTATTTACAGCTGTAATACTAGCGAAATCATGTCTCGCTATGTATGCCTCGGATTGTAATGAAGTGAATGCATAATAAGATCTTCTTGTGCTTCCATTGTTTTGTTGGGTGCAACCTCTAGTCCTTGGGTTTCCGCAGGTTCAGCGTGCAAACTGGGTAGTTCCGAAGATATTAATTTGGTGTTTGGGCTATCTTGCTGACCACGTTGAGAAAATTGAACATGGTATCAGAGGCAGGTTCCTGAGGTTGTGGAGGTTCAGTTGCGTGAGCGGAGGTCAGCCAGTGTTGTTACTCAGTGATTGAGTGGTGATCAACCTGTGTTGTTGCTCGGAGCTGCTGAAGGGTACCAACAGGTGGTTGCGTAACTGCTGCTTTCGGTACTGCTGAACAGGTGAGGCTCTGGAGAAGAACTAATGCTAAGGCAGAGTTCGTTCTGAAAAGAGCTGTCTCTCCGGAACTGTTTGATCACATCATTGGATGTGAGTCGGCTGCTGATATTTGGACGACCATTGATGAGTTGTTCAATAGGAAGAATGTGGCGCGGCTTCAGTTCCTGGAGAATGAGTTGGCCAGGGCAACTCAGGGAGACCTTTCCATCTCCAGGTACTTCTTAAAGATGAAGAGCTTGTGTGCTGAGCTGTCGGCGCTGGATCCTGATGAGCCTATCTCTGAGGCAAAGATGAAAAGGCACATTTTCCGCGGCTTGCGGAAGGAGTATGTGGCCTTTGTTACGTCTGTTCAAGGGTGGGCTACTCAGCCGTCTCTGCTGGAGCTGGAGAATCTGCTTGCCTCGCAGGAGAGCTTAGCAAGGCAGATGGCTGGAGTGAATCTGAATCAGGAAGGCAGCGAGGCTCTCTTCTCAGGCAAGAAGAAGGGATGGGAAGGGAAGAAGAAGAAGAAGGTGCAGGCCGCTGTTGAGAAGGAGACTTCAACTTCATATCCGCCGAGAGAGGAGCAATGCTCCTAAGGACTGGAAGAAGAATCTGAAGTGCTACCGGTGTCATCAGCGAGGGCACTTCAAGCGGGACTGCAAGGTCAAACTGCAGCCTGGGCATGCTGCGGGAAAGGAGGAAGCTTGCTCACGAAGTGAAGAAGCAGAATGGGGAGGAGCTTTCATGACGGGCACTTGTGTCCGGGCCTTATCTGCTGAGGACTTCAACAGCGAGTGGATCGTCGACTCCGGGTGTGGTCATCACCTCACCGGAGACAAGTCGAAGTTCACCTCCATGCAGGCTTACTCAGGTAATGAAGCTATTATCACTGCTGATAATACTGTTTATGCAGTAGAGAAGGAGGGGGTCGTGTCTTTGGGTAGTGATCAGGGGCCACTCACGTTAAGGAGTGTGTATCACGTGCCGGGCATGAAGAAGAACCTCTTCTCGGTGACCAACGCGGTGGACGCTGGGTATCACGTTCTGTTTGGGCCAACAGACGTGAGGTTCCTTCGCAACGTATCAGCGGTAAAGGCTGATGTTGCTCATGTTGGGAGGAGGGTGAAGAACTTGTTTGTTCTTTCCACCAGTGCCTATGTTGATAAGATGAGGGCCAATGATAGTGCGGCTATCTGGCATGAGAGGCTGGGGCATGTTGGCATGGACAAGCTGAAGGCAATGGCGAGTAGAAGTCTGGTGAGGGGGTTGCCGATGTTGTCCTCCTTTGGTGATGGGCATGTTTGTGCGGGCTGTCAATACGGTAAGGCACATCGCCTTCCGTTTGATAAATCTCAAACAAGGAGCAAGAAACCATTGGAGTGTATTCATGGCGACCTGATGGGACCGACTGTTACTGCCAGCCTTGGTGGAAGCAAATACATGCTTGTCTTGGTTGATGACTACTCAAGGTATACTTGGGTGTACTTCTTAAAGGAGAAGTCGGATGCCTTCCGTTTGTTCGTGGAGTTCAAGGAGTTGGTAGAAGGCCGGCTTGGCTTGCGGATTAAGAAGTTTCGAACTGATAACGGGGGAGAGTTTGTCTCTTCCGAGTTTTCTAACTTCTGCAGGAAGCACGGGATCCAACGGGAGCTTACATGTGCTCACACTCCACAACAAAATGGGGTAGCGGAGCGGAAGATCCGTCATTTGACGGAAACCTGCAAATGCTGGCTGCATGCGAAAGATATCCCGAGGTCCTTTGGGCGGAGGGAATGTCTTGTGCTGCATATGTTATCAACCGGATGCCACTCAGCCCTATCAACATGAAGACGCTCATTGAGCTGTTGCTGAAGGAGAAGCCGAGTGTTGGACACCTTCGGGTGTTCGGTTCAACTTGCTACGTGCATGTCCCGGATGCTTCACGGACAAAGCTGGATGCGAAGGCAAGGAAACTTGTCTTTGTTGGCTATGATGAGCGGAGGAAGGGATGGAAGTGCATGGACCCTGTGACGAAGAAGTTCGTGGTGTCAAGAGACGTTGTCTTTGACGAGCTGACGTCATATGGAGGTGGCTCGGTGGAGCCTACCGGAAGTAGCAAGGTTGAGGAAGCACCGGTGGAGGCTGCTGAAGGCTTGGAAGAGGAGCTTGTTGTTTCACCAGCAGCTCCTGTTGCTTCGAACTCCGAGGCTGAGCCTTCTGGCTCAGGAAGCAGGGGGAGCACTGCTCAATGCTTGCCCCAGGTAGGAGTGGAGCATGAAGAAGCAACGGAAGCCGTGAGCAAGGAGCCGTGTCTTCGGAGATCGAAGAGGGTGGTTAAGCCACGGCTCGGTACTGTGATGGGAATGCAGTGAGCTTTGTCTCCTGTTTCTTTGCTGGTCCTCTGGATGAGCGAGAGCCTGCAAACTTCAACGAGGCCACTGGAGTGAAGGAGTGGGAAGGTGCCATGAAGGAAGAGATTGATGCTCTGAAGAAGAATGAAACCTGGGACCTTGTGCCCAAGGTTGATGGCATTACTCCGGTTACTTGCAAGTGGGTGTATAAGTTGAAGAAGAAGGCTGATGGGAGCATTGATCGGTTCAAGGCTCGCCTGGTCGCTAGAGGATTCTCACAGCAGTTTGGAGAAGACTATGAGGAGACATTCAGTCCAGTTGCGAAGATGACGTCTGTAAGAGTGGTGATCGCCTTGGCTGCTAGCAAGGGATGGAGGTTGTGGCAACTCGATGTGAAGAATGCCTTTCTTTACGGAGAGATTGACAAGGACATCTTCATGGATCAGCCGCTTGGTTTCGTCTCTGAGAAGCATCCGGACTATGTCTGCAAACTCAGGAAGGCTCTCTATGGGTTGAAGCAAGCTCCTCGAGCGTGGTATGGGAAGATTGCAGAGTACCTGCAGTTCTGTGGATACCTGGCTTCTAACTCGGATTCTAGCTTGTTCGTCAAGAAGAAGGGAGAGCTAAGAGTCTTGGTCCTGCTGTATGTGGATGATATGATCATCACAGGGAACTCGGAGGAGGAAGTAGCAAGGCTCAGGGGAGAGCTTGCTATACGCTTCGAGATGAAAGACTTGGGAGAGTTGCATCACTTTCTTGGTCTGGAAGTGGAGAGGAAGGAGTGCGGGATTCTCATTAGCCAGAAAGGGTATGCTGATCGTATTGTGAAGCGGTTTGGCATGGGCGAAGGGAAGAAGTGCTCTACTCCACTGGAATCTGGGCTGAAGCTTCGACGAGATGAGGGAAGGGTGCTTAATGATCCCTTGGTGTTCAGGGCTCTTGTTGGGAGCTTGATTTATCTGACAATTACAAGGCCGGATATAGCTTATGCTGTTGGCCGAGTAAGTCGGTATATGGCTGAACCAAGGCAATCTCATCTAGTGGCGGCGAAGGGAATTCTGAAGTATGTCAAGATGACTTCTGAGATGGGACTTCTCTATGGAAGGGATGCAGAGTTTGCGTTGCTCAGGTACACGGATGCTGACTATGGCGGTGATTCGGATGATCGAAGGTCTACTTCTGGTTATGTGTTCACTTGCGGTTCAGCTAGCATCTCGTGGTGTAGCAAGAAGCAGGACTCGGTGTCGGTTTCAACCACGGAGGCGGAGTATAAGGCTTCGGCCTTGGCTGCTCGGGAAGCCGTTTGGTTGAGGAGACTCATAGAGGATGTTCATGAAGAAGTGCAAGGGCCTACTTTACTCCGGGGTGACAATGAGAGTGCTCTCAAACTGGTAAACAATCCAGTGTGTCACGCCAGGACCAAGTATATAGAGATTGATCACCACTTCATCAGGGAGAAGGTGTTGGAGGGGTCTCTGCTGGTCGGGCATGTTCGGAGTGAAGATAATCTTGCTGACATCTTCACGAAGCCGCTGTCGAAGGGGCCCTTTGAACGCTTGCGCAGCTTGCTGGGCTTGGTCACCACTTCTCACTTCAAGGGGGAGTGTTGAAATTTGTGAAGTGGAAGTGGGTGACGGGACAGGCCGCGCGGCCTGTGCGGACAGCTTTGGCGGACTGGGCGGACTGGGCGGACTGAGGTTGCGGCCTGGTGAAAAGTCTGGTGGAAGCCGGCTGTGTTCTGAGCGGGTTGTTGCATGGAGTCCGCGGTTTGGTGCGGCCTGGTATCTGCGGATAGAGAGGCTTGCGGACTGGTGCATTGCTCAGTGGTCGCGGGTGCAAGTTTGTGCTGTTGGCGGGTTGGTTCGAGTTCGCGGGAAGCCTTGCGGACTGGTGTGTCCGCGGTTGGGGCTGTTGCGGACTGGGCCTTGAGCTTGGCTGAGGCCTTGTCGAGCTCAGGTGTTACAGCAGGTCTTGCTGTGGTGACCGGTTGGCGGACTGATGTTTGGAGTCCGGCTTGGTGCTGCTGCGTTGGACAAGTGCGAGGAGCTCGCGGACTGGTTGCGGTCTGTGCTAGGGTGTTTGGCGGACGGGACTTTGTGTCCGCCATGCTCGCACTGGCCCTTGATGGTTTTGGACTTGGTCACACTTGGTGTCAAGTTCATGATGTCCGCCGTATCCGCCAAGTCCGCTGTGACCGGGCGAACTGTTGCTGTTTGCCTTTGGTCGTGGACTTGTGGCGGATTGAGGTGTGAGTCTTGCGGACTGCCTCGGGTTGGTGCGGACTGCCATTGAAGAGGGTGCTGTCCTGAAACAGTTGGAGCTTTGCGGGCTGGTGCCTTGTCCGCTTAGCTTGGGCGGACTGGAGAGGGTTCGTCATTGGTTGCCTTGCTCCTGGCGGTTTCCCTTGGTGACTGGCTAAGTCCTCGCGGACTGAGCGGACAGTCGTTTTGTGTTCGCGCGGGCTGGGGCGGTGTCGCTATCTCATGGGCGGTGACCACACTCCTCACCTGGCCTATAAATAGGACCCCCTGGCACATCTACAGTAACTAGAAGTAACGTGAGTGAACAGTAAATTGGGTTGGGCGAGTGCTGCGGTCTGTGTTTTTCAGTCCGCGCGGATTGTTTCAGGCTGACGGTTTGCTGTGTGCAGGTCGCGCGGATAACTTCAAGGAGCCAGGAGTTTGGCTGTGACTTCGGTCAGTGCTTGGAAGTGTGCGGTCTCTGCGGACTCAGCAGGAGGTCGCTCTGCGGCTTGTCAGTTCTGTTTCAACTTTCCCAGCTTCAATAACCTGTCAGCCGGCTTCAGGCGGGTAGGGGAGTTCCTCAGTTCGGGTTCAGCAGGAGGCGAATAACGGTCTGTCCGCGCGGCCTCGCGGTCTCGGCGGACTCCGTGGTATTCGGCGGTTTGCAGCATAGCTTGGGCGAGCTCAGCGGTCTCGGCGGTCTCGGCGACCTCGCGGTCTCGGCGGACTGGAGTGCTGTCCGCCCGGCTTGTGTTTTGTTCCTTTCTGTTTACAGCTGTAATACTAGCGAAATCATGTCTCGCTATGTATGCCTCGGATTGTAATGAAGTGAATGCATAATAAGATCTTCTTGTGCTTCCATTGTTTTGTTGGGTGCAACCTCTAGTCCTTGGATTTCCGCAGGTTCAGCGTGCAAACTGGGTAGTTCCGAAGATATTAATTTGGTGTTTGGGCTATCTTGCTGACCACGTTGAGAAAATTGAACAATTAAGGCTCCGTTTGGATCCTATTGGATGACCGCATGTACCAGGAATCCGGTTTATGCTGTCATAGTCGTTTGATTGGTGAAAATAAATTCACGCAAACAGAGATCTGCCTTTCATGCGAAAGAGATGCCGACACCGGAGAGGATGAGATCTGCGATTCATGCGAGATGACAACCGTCCAGATTAAGGGGAAAAAAACAACACCAAACAACACTTCAGGTTTCATCCCTGGGTTAAACCTGAAGTGTTGTTTGGTGTTGTTTTTTCCCTGGGTTAACCGATAACATCGAGTTGTGCTCGAAAAAACCTGAAGTGTTGTTTGGTGTTGTTTTTTCCCTGGGTTAACCGATAACATGTCTTGTAGATACACAGATTGCCATTTTTCAGTACTAGAAGGTCTTAATAGATCTCCGCACCAAGAAATCTTGATTCAAAAATTGAACAAATAGGCTTTAAATAATACAGAACCGGGGTGTGTATTGAGATATCTTGGTGGTCATCATTATCGTTGCCATGCCAAACATACATTCTATGGCATTGTTGTTTTTGTCCAAACTCGTCGGAGCAAAAACGATATGCTAAATGAAACTGGTATTGAAGTGTGAACAAATAGGCCTTAAAATACAGAATCGATTCAAAATTGAACAAATACAGAATCTTTAAAAAAATACAGAATCTTTGATTCAAAATTGACTAATATCACAATTGATTGATATCCATGACACCAATTAAAGCTTCAAAAAATTGAATTCTTCCTTATCAACAAATAGGCTTGAATCATCAAATACTCCACTGAACCTTTTAGATGTTGATAATTGTGTAGGTAGTCTTGACATTTGTTTGCTTCCCTTAGAATCCTTCCATAAAAACAAATAATGTTAAAACTTGTTAAAATTAAATAACAAAAAATATATAAAATGCTTCAATTGCAAGCCTACCTCTTTCATATTCAAGAAATTTGTTCTTTTCTCTCTTTTTAGGTTATTTTTCAACCCAACTTTTTAATCGTTTACCACTTTTTTGCCTTTCTTTTTTTTAGACCTTTTGCATTTACAAGTAGATGGTCCATTGAAATGCGAACAACTCTTTCGGACAAAAAAACACTCATATATTTTTGTTTTTGTTATTCTCATGACATTAAATGCTTTGATTTTCATCAAAATACTTTTTCATTTTCTTTATCTCTCCTTTCTTGAATATTGCATTAGCTAACATAGGACATAACTTTGTAGCGATCCGTCATGTCTGATTTTATAGAACCCTAGAACAAATAAAATATATTAATTTAGAACAAAATATTAAGAGTAAATAAAACAAGAATATAAACTACTTCACCTTGATATCTCTATCTGTCTGCTTCATAATCTCATCTCTAGCACATCGTGTCCATCGCCTCAAAATATATTTTTCTTAATTAATTTTATATCTAATAAATCTAGAACCTTCAATGCATGAGAACACAAAATGTCAAACATCTCAAATTTCATGCACTGACACGTTACAATTTCATTAGTTTTTTCACTTGATACCATATATTCGTCTTCTTTAATAAAAGATGATATTAAAAATGCATTATTTTCGTGCCGATGTTTGACAAATGTAGATAAACTTTTTTTCGCATTGATCCTGAAAAGTTTCAAATATCAATGGTGTGCAGGTGCTCCCAATTGTTGCAAAAGAGGAAGTGACTTGACCCTTAGTCTTGACATTTTTTCTCTTGAATCAAATTCTACTTGTAGCTCTTTATACCTTTTGTCATTGATCACCCTTTCGAAGTGTTTGAAAAAGGATATTAGATCAAAATTGGATTTTAAATAATCTTTTAAGTCTTTGTTTAAACTCTCACTAAGTTGCGTGCTCATCATCCCTAAAGTAACCGCAGTTTTCATATAACATTTTGCCCACTTTTCTTTAATCTTATAAATCAAAGTTAACCAACTATTTTCTTCTACTGAAAATGTTGATAACATTTCATTCCAAGCAACTTCAAATTTCTCCTCATTCTCATATTCAGACATAATTTTTTAAAAATTGCTTAAAAAATATGAACCATCCTTCATTAGATTACCAAGGTGTTTTATAACATTTTGCATCAAATGCCAAGTGCACAAGCCATGTCTGGTTTATGAGATAACTTGACTTACTGCTTTTGTCATTGCAGCGTCTTTATCCGTAAACATTGTTTTAGGTTTTTATAGGGTTGTGGACTTCTAAAAATGTCTCAAACAATCATAAAAAGGAATCAATCGTCTCATCATATAATAGAGCAGCCCCAAATATTATGATTTCTCGATATTGATTGAATCCAGCAGAAACTCTGAATGATATATACTCTTTGTTTGTAGCAAATGTGGTGTTAAAGGTTATCACATCTCCAAAAAGCTCATAATCAAAGCGCATTCTAGCATCAACCCCAAAAAAATTAGTTACTTGCTCTGAATTATCTAGTTGAACTGCATAAAAAAAGGATGGATCGTCTACTGTTTTTTTCTGAAAATAATACAATAAAAAACCAACTTCTTCATGTGTCATTTCTCTGTCATTTGCTTTTGAGATAATTTTTTTGATCTTTTTGAGTGAACCCAACGTTGGCTCGTCCTCCGGCCTGGTTACTAAAGAAGTCCAAGGAATTCTTTTGTGTTAGGCCAGAGTCATTGGCTAATTGAACTTCAAAAGCTTAAACGTCTGTTATTTTCCTTTGAGATGAGAGCACATGAGTGCATTCTGCATAATGAAGAATGTGATTATGATCTGTTATAAATTCATTATAAATGCATGCACAAAATATGTACCTGTGCTTCTATTCAATAGAATTCTCATGCGAGCTGAACAATCAGTCCTTGTTTCTTGTCTTCGTTCAATCACTAGATGATCGCATTTATCTTTCTCTCAAAGTCCTTGCTTACTGCATAAAAATCTTCTTGATGTAATCACATTATCTTTCTTACTTTTATTTGCATAGTGCTTGCGAACATTAAAACTCATTTCCCCCCCGTAAAATCTTCAAAAATTTCATGCCTCCTCTGAACTAAAAAATTTCAAACCCTCTCTAGGTATCCAACTTGAATCAGCATTATCCATTTATTTGATATCTGAGATCATTCGTCAGTTGAAACAATTAAAAAAAGATTGACGAACAAAGGGTAACATTAAGATTTATGTGCTCCCAGACTACAAGATCATCAGTTGAAGGATGATTTTGTAGTTAAAAAAATCGACTGCATATTACCTGAATATTTGCCCTCTTTAACAGATGAACACGCCAGCGCCAGAGACGATGAGAGCCTCAAGTGGCCTTCCGGTGAGGGAGCACACGCCGGCGCCGGAGAAGATGAGAGCCTCAAGTGGCTTTCCTCAAGTGGTTTTCCGGTGAGGGGGCAAACGCCGGCACCGGAGAGGATGAGAACATATGAGCTCAAGTGGCCTTCCGGTGAGGGAGCAAACGCCGGCGTTAGAGAGTATGAGAGCATATGAGCCTCAAGTCTTCCGGTGAGGGAGCAAACGCCGGTGCAAGAGAAAGCAGTGGAAAAGTATTTCTGCAATTTGCCTGGATAGAAAGCATGTGATAATTAATCGGAGGCGCGAGAAATGGCTGTTGACGCAGGAGAGCTGAAAGCAGGGGAAAAAATAAATACTTTTTTATAAAACCTAAATCCTTGCCGTCCCTTTAATCGGACGGATGTCATTGGGGGAACTTCACGATGGAGTTTCCCTACAAAATCCAGGCAATCCGGATCCTGCATTTTTCCCCGCTTTCAAACCATTGCCGAATAGACATATAACTAATCGTTTTGCTGTGTTGACCTTTAACCACGGTTTATAATTCCAACAGTCTCTAGGAGACAAGAGACTTTTTATAACGTTGACTTCACGTTAGTCCCGACAGCTCCATTTGGACCGTCATCTCATATTCCCGTAACTGCTGGGAGCTGCTGTTTTATAATAATCTTAAATAATTTGAACGTTCCTGATTTTTTCAAGAAATCCCGACACCGCATAGTCCCCTCTAAAACAAGAGAGTTGTTACGACACCGCATAGTCCCATCTAAAACAAGAGAGTTGTTAAGGGTACCGTAGTTTTGATAATGCGCACCGCACTTTCTCTTAATTTTTTAGCTCTTTTGAAAATATGTCTTGTACATATATTTTTTAAAAAAAGTGTTCAACACGAAAGTTGTAAATCTCGACGAGATCTACAACTTTGGTGTTGAACATTTTTCCAAAAATGAATGTACAAGGCGTAGTTTAGAAATACGCTCAGGTTTCGAGCATTTTTGAAATACACATTGTACATACATTTTTAGAAAAAGTGTTCGACACAAAAGTTGTAATTCTCGTCTAGATCTACAACTTTCATGTTGAGCACTTTTTCTAAAAATAAATGTACATGACATATTTTCAAAAGACGCGAAAAATTAGGAGGAAAATGTGATACGTCTATTCAAAACTGTGATGCCTTTAACAAGTCCCCTAAATAATTGGACCAAAAATTGAAATGAGACCCGTGAGAACTGCCCTCAAACTCACGGTTTAATTCCGTTCTCAAAGTGTTGGCTAGCCTGGCTATCTCGGCAGGCCCAGATTTTACTAGGGGGCGACTGATGGTATAGAAGTAAAGCCAGCCTGTATCATATATCATCAGCTGCAGATTTATTTATATTAGCACTCGGTATATATGGCTATTAACACACATTTTAAGTTCTTTGGATGAATTTTGGAAAACACTACATGTGCTCTGTAACGATCCAGGTCCGACCTTCACGGGCGAACTGCACTGAGATCGTCCGAGTTATAACCCAAGCACCCCAAAGTCTCACCGCGCTTGTTTCTTGGTCGCGGCGCGTTGCTGAGGCCCGAGGCCGGGTCTTGAACCCACAACTTACTTGATAAGGAGCTTTCAAACCACTCTTCATCACTAATTGAGCAGCGGTCCAGAGCCGCTCTGCTCTGGTTCTGCACCAGAAGAACACGTCCGGTCTCTCCACCAGGCTGCAACCCAAACAACACAAAGTCTCTCTACGCATGTTTCTCGGCCGCGGCGCTTGTTGAGATGGGATCTCGAACCCGCAATCTCCTTGATAAAGAGCCCGCAAACCACTCCTCATCACCAATTGAGCTGCAGCTGAATTGGTGATGAGGAGTGGTTTAAAGCTCTTAATTAAGGAGATTGCGGGTTTGAGACCCCGTCTTGATAAAGAGTCTTCAAACCACTGTTCATCACCAATTGAGCTGCAAACCACTCCTCATCACCAATTGAGCTGCAGCTCAATTGGTGATGAGGAGTGGTTTGAAGGCTCTTTATAGGTTGCGGGTTCGAGATTAGACCTCAACAATGCGCCGCGGCCGAGAAATAGGAGCGAAGAGGCTTTGGGTGCTTGCGCTATAGCCCGGATGATCTCAATGTGCTTCGCCCACGAGGGGTCGGGCCTGGGTCGTTACATCAGGTGTTTCCCTGTTTCACATCCAGTTAACCACTATAAAGCACCAAATTTAAATTCGATTTTACTACTCTTGATCATCAATTCATAAATAAATTGCATGTTCTTCTAAACACTCGCTAAAATAAATTATCACTTCATCTTCTTCTTCAATTTGTTATCTAATATTAATTTCATGCTCTTCTTGAGTTTTCAAGTGAAACACTCAAAATGATAAATTCAATGTCTCCGATTTCTAGGCGGATGTTATTTAACTTTAAATTTTAGCAATTAATGTTTTTTTTTATTTGGAGCAAGGCTCAACAACCAATGAACTTCTCCGGCAACCTTTTAAGCCTACGTCGCTGACACTATTCCAACACTTTGACGTGAATTACACCATTTTATCTTCGGTATTGGCTAAAATGTTGACAAAGATGTTTCTTCATTGTCGGACACTATTCGTGAGCAAAAGACCTTAATTGTTAAAGTTTAAACTTGATTTGCGGATATTAATTTATACAACAACAAGAACACTCAAGCCTTTATCCCACTATCGTGGGGTCGGCTATATGGACCCTTTTTCGTCATTATGCCCTATCCTTTGTCATAATCTCACTAATGCTCATGTACATCATGTCTTTCTTTATAGTTTCATTCCAAATCTTTACTGATTCACGCCTCCCTCGTTTAACATGCTTAGTGACTAGATCCTCACAACGCCTAATAGGTGCCTCTAATGGTTTCATTTGTATGTGTTCAAACCATCTTAGTCGAGCTTCTCGCATCTTCTCTGTAATTGGTGCTACTCATGTCTTATCCCTGATACATTCATTACTAATTTTATCCAGTCTCGTGTCCACACATCCACCTAAGCATTCTCATCTTCGCAACTCTATTTTTTGCTTATGTACACAATTCACTCCAACACTCAGAACCATAGAACATCGCGGGTCTAATTGCAGTATGGTAAAACTTGCCCTTAAGTTTTAGTGGTATTTTACAATCACGTAAGATCGCTGGTGCGCCTCTCCACTTCAACCAACCCGCTTGTATTCTGTGTGTCACATCTTTATCAATACTTCCGTCCTTGTGAACTATCGATTCAAGATATTTGAAAACTCCGTCTTTGTGAACTATCGATTCAAGATATTTGAAACATTCACTACGAGAAATATTTTGATCATCCAACTTAATAACGAAGTCATTCGTTCTTCTTGTACTGTTAAATTTAAGCTTCACGTACTCTATCTTTGTCTTGCTCAACCTGAAACTCTTCTTTTCTAAAGTATCTCGTCAAGATTCAAGTTCTGCTAATAGTAATTTATAAAGACCAAAATTTTGATTTAAGGATAAACGTTTATGATTTGTGAGTAATAAGTATCTATTTTTATGTTCACTAAAAATAGTGCTTGGGAATACTCAAATGTATAGTCAAAATTCCGATGCTAATATGAATGCTCAAAATTAAACAACATTTAACCGTCAGTCAACACAAATGTTTGATGAAATGCTTCACCGGAAATATTATTAGACAAAGAAAAACCAAAACCGATGGCTTCATCGTCATCTTCTTCGACAAACATGGAAGATCAATGCTCACCGCCGATCAAATCCGCCCCAAAATCGAACTTCTTCCACTCCGGCCCGAGAAGAAACAAGAAATTAAGATTTTAGGAGCGGATCTGATCGGAAAGTACAGCATCGGTCACTCGAATTGTCGAAGGGAAGTGTTGACGCCGGTAACGGCGCCGTCGACGGTCAGATTCAAGCCGCTGACGTACCTGGATTCATCGCTCGCCAGGTAAAGAACGGCGTACGCCACATCCTCCGGCATCACATCCACACCCTTCAGATTGGCGTGTCGCCCCACAAAGGAGAAGAAACCCTTCAACGCGTTCTCGTCGGTCCGTTGATCTTCCGGCAGATGCGCCATTGCGAGATCCGTCGGGATCGCGTAGGGCGACACGCAGTTCACACGAATCCCGTGCTTTCCCAGCTCGGCGGCGACGCTCTTGGTGAGCCCGGCGACGGCGTGCTTCGACGCCGTGTAGCCATGGGGGCCGAATCCGCCCTGAATGCTCGACACGCTCGCCAGCGAGATTATCGATCCCCGGCCCCGAGGGATCATCACCCGTCCGGCGTGCTTCATTCCGAGGAAAACGCCGTTCACATTCACATCGAAGACCCTCTTGAAGTCCTCCAGCGCGACGTCTCGAATGTCGGCGATCTTCGGGCCCGTGACGCCGGCGTTATTCACCAGGATGTCGATGGTCCCGTGCTTCTCGGCGGTGAAGTCGACGGCGCGTCGGATGTCATCCTCGACGGTGACGTCGCAGTGGAGGAAGGAGGCGATCTGGTCGCCGCCGATGGACTCGCAGAGGATTCTGCCTGCCTCGTCGAAAATATCGGCGATGCAGATTTTCGCCCCATGGATCGAGAACAGTCTGGCTATGCTTTTCCCGATGCCGGCGGCTCCCCCGGTTATCAACGCAACCTTTCCTTCAAGGCTTCCAAAATCCAAATGAAAACGAAAGAAGAGTGAGAGATTCTGGGGGGCGAAAATGAAAAACAAAGAGAGAAATTCATGACCCAAATATCAAGTTCGTTACCCCTATAAAATAGGCATGATTATAAAATTAAATTACATATATATACAGACATGTCACTTAAAATCGAAAACCGCAAATCAAATCGAACCGAATGGAAACCACAAAAAATCGGATCAAATCGTTTACAAATTATTCGGGTTCGGTTTGAATTTTGGAACCGGAACAACATTGGTTCGGATGTGGTTCTTACATTTTATTATCCGGACCGGAACCGGAACCGAAAACGGACAACCGCAACATACAAGTCTCAAGCAGTCTCAGTATTTCAAGATTTAGACCCGATCCGCAACCGGACCGTAGTAGAAAACCGACCGCAATCCGTTATTATTATATTTATTATTATTATTATTTTATAATTTATCTATAATATTTATACTTACTATCACGAGTGAAGTTGTTACAGTTTGAATCCAAAACCGCAATCGCACAAAAGGAGACTCGATTTTGATCGAACAAAAACTTCACCGCATAAAAAACCGTATGGTATATGTTTGACATTGATGCGCTTTGAGTCAATTTTTGCAGTGCATTTTTTATTTTTATACAGTTATATAATATATTTCAATTTTACTTACATATTTTTTGAAATATTTTATTTAAAAATATAGAAAATATACAAACTACTATTTATTAGTAATTATGAAAGACAACTAATTGTATGCGTGTTACGATTGAGCATGCTGACGAGACGTGCGCAACCCACTAGAATTTGTGACAAATCTACACGCGTAGGAAAGGCAATTGATACTATCTCACCGATCGTGGAAAAGACCGTCGAGAAGTGCACAACAAAATTATTCCTATTTCGATATTGTTTTGAGCTTTACTATTTGCAGCCCGCTCTTATTTCATTCCGTCAAGTTTGATTTTGGTTTTAGTTGGAACTGATTAGAACCGGACCGAACCGATAGTGACCGGTTTGATTTTGGTTCTTGATGAATCGTAACCAGAACCGTTGACACGACGGTTCCAAAAATTAAGTCTGAACCAGAACCGGAACCGGTCAAACCAAGTAAGGTCTTGGTTCTAATATGAAGAACTGTTACCTTATTGGTTCGCTTCATGGTTTTAGTAGAACCGGAACCGAACCGGAACCGCGACAGCTCTACATATATAGTCATATAGAAAGACTGAAAGAGTCAATTAATTTAGGCGATTGTTAACCGCGACCCGTTATTGGCTAGTCACACCCCAAAATCTTATAATTGTTCGCGCTTTTTCGAAATACGTCTTGTACATGCAATTTTAGGAAAAATGCGCAACACGAAAGTTATAGTTCTCGTCGAGATCTACAATTTCGTGTTGCGCACTTTTCCTAAAAAAGCATCTACAAGACATACTTTGGAAATATGCCCAGATTTTGCGACTTTCAGAAATACGGCTTGTACATGCAATTTCAGGAAAAGTATTCAACACGAAAGTGGTAGATCTCGTCGATATCTATAACTTTTGTGTTGAACACTTTCCTAAAATTGCATGTACAAAACGTATTTCGAAATGACGCAAAAAGTTAGGAGATTTTGGGGTGCGACTAGCCAATAACAACTTGCGGTTAACAATCGCCTGAATTTACAAGTATGTTATGAAAAGATATACATATACAGATGATGGGTTCTCCTTTAAATTTCGGAATCCGATCCGAGAGACTCTCATTGAAGACACGCGGGCAAGCCAACTCAACCGGACAACAGGCCTGCCCAAAAGGCCCGATCGGGCCAGCCCGGACCGGGCCTGATCGGGCCCGGGCTTTTGCAAACCGGGCCGAGCCCGGGCCCTTTCTTTCGGGGCTCGGGCCGGGCCGGGCTTTGACCCCGGGAAGGGGCCCGAGCCGGCCCCCCGGGCCAGGCGGGCCGGGCCGGGCCGGGCCCAGGCGGGCCCTCTTAAAAAAAAAAAATACTTAAAAAAATTAAAAAAATGAAATAAAAATTAGAATAAAAAATTTTATTAATATTGAAAATTTAAAAAACAAAATTACACTTTTAAAAAAAAATAGAAAAAAAAAGAAATTTATTATTTAAATGATAATAAAAAAAATTACATTTTTATAAATTCAGATTGTCCATCTCCTCTTCATTTCCTCGGAGCTCTCCTCCAACGCTGAAATGTGTTGCTTCCTATTCGTAGCATCCAAATAATCCTTGTAGCAGATGCATAGTTCGAGTGATTCTTCATTTAGTCGGCTCCTCCGCGTGTTCAAAATCCTGCCACTAAGAGAAAAAGCGGACTCCGAAGCTACTGTACTAGCTTGAATTGTTAGTAAATCACGGGTCATATAGGCCAAAATAGGATAGGTATTAGCTTTACTTTTCCATCACTTTAAGATATCGAAGTTTTCGATCTCTTCCGTAGTCATAAAATCACGAAATTGTGTTTTCGTATACAGTCCTAATTCGTTAAACTACTCGATGTGCGTGTTTTTTTTTTCTGGAAGCTAATTCTAAATTTTATTTGTAAAAGAATCTTTTGTCATAGATTGTGTTATTTCTTCTCGTGGTCGTGAGCCATATAAGTTGTCGTAATAATTAAAACATTCGGTAAAAATAGAATTAAATTTAGTAGTAACTAACGTCGTAAACGTCATCGAAACTTATATTTATGTCTAAGTTAACGTTAATTTCATCTATTAAATTTTCTACGCCGTCTACAGCGAATAACGGGTTTAAGCGGCGGCGCATGAAAATGCAGGAGGCATTTCTCTATAATATTTTAAAAATTTTTCTTCTATTACTTCAATTAAAGGAAGCCATCCGAGTGTTGCTTAAATAGTTAAGTTTTTGTGCGATATTTACAAAATTTTCAATACTAACGAGCTAGTGGGATAATAAACACCAGATAAAAAACAGTCGCCCTATAAAAACATTTAATAAATCCATGTAATGAAATAGTACGTCCCAATCGTTATCAGTTAAATTATGATTATTTGTCATAGTGAAATTTCATAAGAAGTTTTTTGTTGAAACGCTCTTTTTAACATTTTATATGTGGAGTTCCATCTTACAGGCATATCAAATTGAGGTTTCAAATATTTTTGACCTTGTGCGATCACAAATTTTCGAAAATCTTGACTTCGCTGTTTGGTACAATAAATAAATCTAAGCATAGTACGAATTTTCTCAACATATGGTTCCATAGCTTCTAAACTATCCTGTACCACTAAGTTTAAAACGTGACACACACATCGAGTGTGAAAAACGCACCGTTGAGCATTGGTTTTAATTCACGTTTTATCACTCTACTGCGGTGTGGTTATTACTAGCGTTATCAAAAGAAATACTCATTATTTTATCCTTTATTTTAAATTCACGCAAACATTTAATAATTACCGAATATATAGCCTTACCCGTGTGCGGAATTCAAAACTTCAAAAACATATTACGCGCTTATTTAAATCCCATGAAACGGATCGATCCAATGAGCCGTTATACAAATATAAGATAACCCTACCCTAACGCTACTACTCCAAACGTCGCTCGTTAAACTCACACGTCCCTCGAAAGTTTCAAAAATTTTTATTAAATCTTGTTTTGCGTCAAAATATAATTTAAGTGCGTCGCGTCTAATAGTGGATCTACTTACCTGTTGATATTTGGGCTGAAGCCCTTCGTGTATATACTCTGTCGTCTCATCGTTGTCATAGTGACTGAATGGCAACCCACGTCTGATGACGTTTTTCACCTGTAGGTCTCGCTGTCTTGCTTGATCGTACGTCCAAATTTGTCCTGATGCTGATATTTGTCCCTGACTGGACTCGGGAGCTTGCTTTGCAAAACAGGACTTAGCGTGTCTCGATAGTGTTGAGTTGCCGGTAAGAGTTAGCAACTTTGAGCACAACTTGCACCGCGCCTTGAATTCGTCGCCGACTTTAACCTTGTCGAAATGCTCCCAGACGGGCGCCCTCCGATTATGCTCCACCACTTCGGCCGTGCTTTGAGTCGACGACGCCGGCGTTGAGGACGATGATGCCATGCAGCGAGAGAGAGTAAGAGAGTAAGAGAGGGAGAGAATAAGTGAGAGAGAGAGTGAAAAGAGAGAGAGTGAGTGAGTGGAAGAGAGAGAGAGAAGAGAGAGAGAGAGAGAGAGAGGAGAGAGAGAGAGAGAGTGGAAGAGAGAGAGAGGGGGGATCGGGTAGGGGGGGGGGGGGATTTTATAAAAAAAAATATATATTTTTTTTTAATAAAATATGGCCTAGGGCCTAGGCTTTTGCCTAGGCCCTAGGCCAAAACACTGCAGCCAGCAGGGCTGTTGCAGCCCTGCTGGCTGCAGTTCCAACGGCTCTAAGAGCCGTTGGATTTCCAACGGCTCTTAGAGCCGTTGGCAGCAGGTCCGGGCCGGCGTGCGGCCCGGTCCGGGCTTCGCCTGGGCCCGGGTCCGGGCCCAGGCCGGCCCGATTTTCGGGCTTTGCCCGGCCCGGCCCGGGCCGGGCATCGGGCCGGGCTAGCCCCCAAAACCAGGGCCCTGTAAGGGCCCAGAGCCCGGTCTCGGCCCGGGCCGGGCTTTTCCGGGCCGGGCCGAAAAAGGCTTTCGCCGGGCCGGGCTCGGGCCGGCCCACTGGGCCCGGGCCTTTTGTACAGGACTACCGGACAAGCCGCACGCAGAAAGACCCTCATCCTAAAGGCCCGAAAACATCCGAGAAGAGGGCAAAATCAAACACGGACCTGCACAAGTGGCACGCGCGCGCGGGCAGCGCACCCACGCGCCAGCGGCCAACCCCCACGCACTCACTCGCGGCGTGCGCGTGCGAAGGATGCAGGCGGACGTGTGGCCTGCGGGCTCGCGAGGCCAGTGCGTGCGGCCTGCGGGCGCGCGCAGAGCGCGCCGGCAACCGGCGCCGCCTCCGGCCACCGCCATCACCTTCGAACGTCGTTGGTCGTCGCCACCGTTGGGCACACTTCCTAGACCGCCCGAGTGGCACTTTCATCATTTCGCTAAATTTGGTGATCCAGGTGATTGAAATGGATCGACATCATTCGCCGGCACAAATTCAGCCCTGACGCTATTACCGACGCGACCCTCCAGAAAATTATAAAAAGATCTTCAATACTTCATTTGAAGACAAACAACTCCAGAGGTTAGAAATAACTCTGAGGTTTTTTGGCGAGGTTGTGGACTTAGACCGATCCTCCACTCAGGAATTCACTCTGCTCCTCTTCTAGCGAAAAGGCTCTGTCAAGTTTCCAAGACACAATGTTCTTCTCCGTGGGAGTGCTCCCACCAAGGCTCTACGTTTGCAGGAGCGCTACATTGAGGCTCCGTGGACTTGGAGATTTTTTCTAGTTAGAACACTTCCATCGAGTTTCCATAAACTTAGTCATTTTCCCAGCTGGAGCGCTTCCATCGAGACTCTGAGGACATAATGTCATTTTCATCATTTTTGTATTTTGTAATTGTAACAGAGAGGTGACATGTCACCATAAAGGGAATCATCTCACTCTTGTAATCTCCAACGAAATAGTGGATTTTGGCACAACACAGATCCGACTGCGTGGTTCTTCACCCTTTTCGGATTTTTCACGTCAAAAAAGTATTGTCATATGCTACTATTTTTCTTTGACTGTTTGCGCGGTCAGTCCAATTCCGAGCTAAGGCGGTATGATTCTCTGAGCCGGGTGTTGAAACCTGAAAATCGGTCTGTTGTGGAGTTCGGGGTCCCAAAAGGAGTGTGACCTCACACTTACTTCCCTCGAGCTAGCACCCCAGACCAAAGACTCGGAAACCCAAGAACACAATCGAGGTCCCAGCGAGGAATTCCCAACACACGCCCGGAAGATCTAAGAGTGCTTCCCCTCCCAAGCCAATGCTGAGCTTGGGCACCTTTAAGGACACTCAAAGCTTGCTAAGAAAAGCCTGAGGAAGAAGATAAGAATTCGTCCCTCCAAAGGTACCCCCTCGGGTCTATTTATAGATTTCCAAGTTTGGTCTGCCAACAGCGCAACCCCGTTATTCAGAACTGCTATACGCAGCCCAATTGGGTCTGCCAACAACGTAACTCCGCTGTCGAAGAAGGTTATTTGCAGGCCCCCCGGGGCATCTAGGTAATTTTTCCCCGAGATCCCACTGGGGAGTAGTCCGTAGAAACACCACTCGTCTGAAGCAGCGAATGCTGGATGAGCCATGCATTCACCTCTTAGGCGAGTGCTGGCTTTACCCATCACTCACCCGTCTTGGCGAAAACCCTCCTAAGTGCGTATTAAGGCGCGAGCCTTGGGCGAATGCATGATGAAGACCACACTCGCCTAAGAGCCTAACTGCCCCTCCTGACAATGGCAAAAGCTCCTTGATGCGTTGGGCGAGTGCGGGCCAGCCTACCACACTCACCACTTTGTCTGACCTGAACCTAAAAGTCCTCCTGCTATGCCTTGAACTTGTCGGAGGATCTCACTCAACGAATACGGGGTTGTACACCGGGGAAAAGCTGTGTGACCTGCAACAGTTTGGCGTTGTATGTGGGAAAATGTTCTCAAACTCTGCAACTTCATGGAAACAACGCTAGCATCATGAAAACACACTCGACCAACAACAATGACAAAGAGAAACGCACAAACTGCCAGTGACGTGCCACTGGAGGAGCACACCAACCCAGCCCCCTCCAACACGCCCGCGGGAAACACCTTGCTTCAGTGGGGATCCACTATCACTACATCCCAAGCATCATGGGAAGAATGCAGACGTCTGATAAGGGAGCGCCACACAAAGGTGCTCACCTTGCTAAGAGACCTAAGGGATCGTCGCGCCCCCAACACAGACATAGCACCAAAAGATCAACCACCGCAGATCCCAAGTCAGATAATGCCAGAGGACACTGCTCGCTCAAATGATCCCATCGCAGAAGAATCGTCCGGCGCTGACAGCTTCGCACACCCCGCAATACCTGATGGGCTACCGAGGCGCACACAAGGAAACTTTTGTGTGACGAAGGAAGTGGATGATAGAAGACACTCATGAGGAAGCGAGACGCGCGATTAGGGAGGAATATGGACACTGGGGCACCAAGACGCAAATGTAGGATGCCCCGACCGCCGCATCTCCCCGCTAGCTCTGTCGGTCCTGGCGTATCCCGCTCCACCTGGGATCTAACTCCGCGATTTCGAGACAATTGATAGGTCAGACGACCCTCTGGAGCATGCTAGAAACTTTGAAGTCATTATGCGCATATACAATGGCCCAGACCCACTCGTGTCAAGTGTTCCCAACAACACTAAAAGAAGAAGCTCGCACCTGGTTTCATTATCTGAAAGAGGGAGAAATCAAAAACTTTGCAGAGCCTACCCAATTTTTCACGGATCAGTTTTGTTGGGTTTCTCTATAGGGTTGGCACAACACTTGTGCACGCAGCGAAAAAGGAAAACATCAAGAAAAACCCAAAGAGATGCGGATCGAGCCATGACGGTTGAATCAAGAAGTTAGCAAAACTAGGCAAAAATTACCTCGGTGGCGTTGAGTCACAACTCAACGGAGAAGCTCCAAACTTTATCTTCTTGCTAGTGGCGAGTTCTACGTGGAATAGTATCCACGTTTCTGCAGAAGTCCACACGAGCGGGAGAACGCCGAGCTTTCCGTCGCACAGAAGATCGGGAAGGAGAAGACCGCACCTCGGCTATTCCACGGACTGCTAGGTCCGTGCCAGGAAGAGCTGCACCAGCGACACTCGCCGGAGGAGAGGTGGCAGCGGAGCAAACGCGGCGGCGGAACAGTTTCCGGCGGCGGGATCGGGATCGGGATCGGCGAAGCGAAATGCGGAACTCCTTCTGTCGGGTTCGATTCGCACAGAGGGGATAGATCGCACATATTCCCGAAACCCTAAGTGTTATATTTATACTTAAAGTATAAAATAAACTCAGGAAAATCGCTATCCGCAGACCACCCAGAACTAGGGTTCAGAATCGGCGAGAATGAATCGGTGAGAATCGGCGACAATCGGCGAGATCACTGAGCAGGTTCGGTGAGAATCATTCGGCGAGTATCACATTGGATCGGCGAGAATCAGAGTACAATACTCGACGATTCTCGCCGATCGTCGAGCCACGCTCGACGACACATAATGATACTCGACGATCGTCGAGCCGCGGTCGACGACAATAGCCAAGGTAGTCGATCGTCGAGAATCAACAATTGATTCTCGACGATTCTCGTCGATCGGCGAGAATCAGCAAGGTGATTCTCGTCGATCGGCGGGAATCAGAAGACCATTCTCGACTAATGTCTTTGACCCTCGGACGACGAACCTAACCAGCCTTCAAGGCAACCTTTGCCCAACCCGATGATCCTATAAGGCAACACCTTGCCCATAACCCTATTCAGGTCGGTGATTGGTAACATTTACCAACACAGTCAGTCATCCAACTTCTCCACATCTCTTATGTGCGACCTGCAGGCTCATATTACGTTGGCAGTGAGATTAGATGTTTGACACTTCCAGATCATCATGGTAACTCCAACAGACTCCCACTTGATCTCGAAAGTATCAAACCAAAAACCTCACAAACAATGAGCGGCATCTAGCAATGCATCATTGCTCCCCAAGCAATAAGAGTTAATAACTCATAAGCCTTTATGACCAATGTATCAGCGTTGTCTTTGTCCCTTTGTCCCTTACATCCGGAAAGAACTAGAGGCATGGACCGTGTCACCCTCGTTTTAGCTCAATCCAAGTTTTCTTGATCCAGGACGGACTACCAGAGAATGGTGAGTCCAATATCACATATTGACTCAACCAGCATGGCATGCATTTCTCAGTCCAGTTCCATCAAGGGGCCCATGGATGCAACTCCTGTCATACAGGAAGACAAATCCCATATCTGCTCACACACAAACACCCAAATGATTCGTAACATGCCCAACGACCACCCTTATCATCAACCTTTCTCAAGGAAGACTTTAGATGGCATCAAAGCACGCTCTTCCTCACTTGATGAATGCTGTGACTTCAGGTCAAAGGACCACAACACCATTGTCAATTGAGACCTACTCGTGACACTATTGAATGACAATCCACAGAGTAGTCTCAGGTTGGGTCTGTCCAGTACAACTTGTTCACTAACAAGTACCCACGTGATGACTTGATATCACAATATCATGACCTGTGAGAACCAGTCATCAGTCAACACACGTGCTACCTTCATGTATCATCATCACCCTTAGTTTCTATTATGATACTCGACCAGGGACCTTTAAGAATGAAGCTTCAAATAAATCATGGGCTCTCACATTCAAGTCACGTACTTGATGTCCATGGAAGCAAACATTCTAAGGGTATCTATTATGTTAACATTTAACTATATATATATAAAAAAA
>CM077150.1:6270521-6321332 GCA_039583875.1 Platanthera guangdongensis | reverse complement strand
TCAAGTGCAAACTTCGACCGCTCCCAAACCGAGTGTTTAGATATCCCAAGTGGATACTTCGGTTTCTCCCAAATAGAGTGTTCAGATACCCTAAGTGGAGACTCCAGCCTCCCCCAAATAAAGTGTCTGGTTATCCCAAGTTGATACTCTAGCCTCTCCCAAACAGAGTGTTCGGATATCCCAAGTGGATATTCCAGCCTCTCTCAAACATAGTGTTCAGATATCGGAAGTGGATACTCCGAGTTCTCCCAAACAGAGTGTTCAGATATCTCAAGTGGAGACTCTTACCTCTCCCAAACAGTGTCTGGATGTCCCAAGTGGAGACTGTAGCTCTCCCAAACAGAGTGTCCGATCTCAAGTGGAAACGCTGACCTCTCTCAAACAAAGTGCTCGGATATCTTAAGTGGGGGCTCCGACCATTCCAACAAAAAGTTCAGATACCTTAGAAGGAGACTCTGATCAAGCAGACGGATCCCTCTCAACCGAGATCGACAAAAGCCCTTCTGCACCACTCAGACGAGATCGGCGAAAGCTTTTTTTGGACCTCCCAGGCGAGATCGACGAAAGCCTTTCTGCACCTCCCAGGCGAGATCGATGAAAACCTTTCTGCACCTTCCAGGTGAGATCGACGAAAGTCTTACTGCACCTCACAGGCGAGATTGGTGAAAGTCTTCCTGCACCTCCCAGGCGAGATGGACGAAAGTTGTAACGGACTCAGAGGCTGCCGCACCTATACTAGGCCGCACAGCGTGGACCGCTACAGGGCTGCAGCCCAATACACCCCAACGCCTCTCCCGCCTGTTTCTCAGCAAGGCACGTTGTTGGCGCTAGGTTTCGAACCCGCAACCCTTGATAGCAACTCTTCCAACAGTGCTCATCACCGACTGAGCTGCAGCTCAGTCGGTGATGAGCACTGTTGGAAGAGTTGCTATCAAGGGTTGCGGGTTCGAAACCTAGCGCCAACAACGCGGCGTGCTGAGAAACAGGCCGAGGAGGCGTTGGGGTGTATTGGGCTGCAGCCCTGTAGCGGTCCACGCTGTGCGGCCTAGTATAGGTGCGGCAGCCTCTGAGTCCGTTACATAAAAAGTGCACTTTTTATGTAACGGACTCAGAGGCTGCCGCACCTATACTAGGCCGCACAGCGTGGACCGCTACAGGGCTGCAGCCCAATACACCCCAACGCCTCCTCGGCCTGTTTCTCAGCACGCCGCGTTGTTGGCGCTAGGTTTCGAACCCGCAACCCTTGATAGCAACTCTTCCAACAGTGCTCATCACCAACTGAGCTGCAGCTCAGTCGGTGATAGCGGTGTTGGATGATTGGCTATCAAGGGTTGCGGGTTCGAAACCTAGCGCCAACAACGCGGCGTGCTGAGAAACAGGCCGAGGAGGCGTTGGGGTGTATTGGGCTGCAGCCCTGTAGCGGTCCACGCTGTGCGGCCTAGTATAGGTGTGGCAGCCTCTGAGTCCGTTACATAAAAAGTGCACTTTTTATGTAACGGACTCAGAGGCTGCCGCACCTATACTAGGCCGCACAGCGTGGACCGCTACAGGGCTGCAGCCCAATACACCCCAACGCCTCTCCCGCCTGTTTCTCAGCAAGGCACGTTGTTGGCGCTAGGTTTCGAACCCGCAACCCTTGATAGCAACTCTTCCAACAGTGCTCATCACCAACTGAGCTGCAGCTCAGTCGGTGATGAGCACTGTTGGAAGAGTTGCTATCAAGGGTTGCGGGTTCGGAACCTAGCGCCAACAACGCGGCGTGCTGAGAAACAGGCCGAGGAGGCGTTGGGGTGTATTGGGCTGCAGCCCTGTAGCGGTCCACGCTGTGCGGCCTAGTATAGGTGCGGCAGCCTCTGAGTCCGTTACATAAAAAGTGCACTTTTTATGTAACGGACTCAGAGGCTGCCGCACCTATACTAGGCCGCACAGCGTGGACCGCTACAGGGCTGCAGCCCAATACACCCCAACGCCTCCTCGGCCTGTTTCTCAGCACGCCGCGTTGTTGGCGCTAGGTTTCGAACCTGCAACCCTTGATAGCCAATCATCCAACACCGTTATCACCAACTGAGCTGCAGCTCAGTCGGTGATAGCGGTGTTGGATGATTGGCTATCAAGGGTTGCGGGTTCGAAACCTAGCGCCAACAACGCGGCGTGCTGAGAAACAGGCCGAGGAGGCGTTGGGGTGTATTGGGCTGCAGCCCTGTAGCGGTCCACGCTGTGCGGCCTAACCCTTGATAGCAACTCTTCCAACAGTGCTCATCACCAACTGAGCTGCAGCTCAGTCGGTGATAGCGGTGTTGGAAGAGTTGTTATCAAGGGTTGCGGGTTCGAAACCTAGCGCCAACAACGCGCCTTGCTGAGAAACAGGCGGGAGAGGCGTTGGGGTGTATTGGGCTGCAGCCCTGTAGCGGTCCACGCTGTGCGGCCTTGTAAGGTGCGGCAGCCTCTGAGTCCGTTACAAAAGTCCTTCTATACCTTCTAAGCGAGACGAACAAAGGTCTGTCTGCACCTTCCAGATGAGATGGACAAAGGTTCGTCTGCACTTTCACTTGGACGAATCCCGATTCTCTTGAGACGCGAACAAACAAAGGTTCTACGTCATCTCCACTCTGATGGACCCGGATCCTCCTGAGGCGCAAACTAACAAATGTTCTTCGTCACCTCCACCCGGACAGACTACAGTCCTCCTGAGGCGCGAACGAACAAAGGTTCTTCATCACTTCCACCAGGACGAACTGTGGCTCTCCTGAGGTGCGAACGAACAAAGGTTCTTCGTCAACTCCACCCGGACGGACCCCGGTTCTCCTAAGGCATGAACAAACAAAAGTTCTTTGTCAGTTCCATCTGGACGAACTCTGATTCTCCTGAGCTGTGAACGAACAAAGGTTCTTCGGCACCTTCACTCGGACGGATCCCGGTCCTCCTAAGGCGCGAACGAACACAAGTAATTTGCCACCTCCACCTAGACGAACCTCGGTTCTCCTGAGTTGCGAACGAACAAAGGTTCTTCGTCATCTCCACCCGGACGAACCACGGTCCTCTTAAAGCGCGAACGGACAAAGCTTCTTTACCACCTCCACCTGGATAAACCTCAGTTCTCCTAAGGCGCGAACGAACAAAGGTTCAACGCCACCTCCACCTAGACGAACCCCGGTTCTCCTAAAGCGCGAACGAACAAAGATTTCTCACCACCTCCTCCTGGACGAACTCCGGTTCTCCTTAGGCACGAACGAACAAAGGTTTATCGCCACCTCCACCCGGACGGAACCCGGTCCTCCTGAGACGGGAACCAACAAAGGTTATTCGCCACCTCCACCTGAAAGAACCACAGTTCTCCTAAGTCGCGAACGAACAAAGGTTCCTTGTCACCTCCCCCTGGACGAACTTCGGTTCTCTTAAGGCGCGAACGAACAAAAGTTCTTTGTCACCTCCACCTGGATGGACCCCGGTGCTTCTGAGACGTGAGCGAACAAAGATTCTTTGTCACCTCCACCTGAACGGACCTCGGTCCTCTTGAGATGTGAACAGACAAAGGAGCGTTGCCACCTCCTCCCAAACGACCTAGGTCTGCCTAAGGCAAGAATGAACAAAGCTTCTTTGCCACCTCCGCACGGACGATCCAGGAACTCCTAAAGCGTGAGCGTAGGAGCAGATCATGAGCCCTTCCAACACGAGAGTGCATCCTGGGTCATCTAAGAGGTTTTTGTCAGGATCAACCACGAGTCCTCCTGCGCCACTCAGCTCAAGGCGGACTTCGAGCCCTCGGGCTGTTGGGTTTCTCTATGAGTATGACACAACAGTTGTGCACGCAGCGGAAGGAAAAACATCAAGAAAAACCCAAAGAGATGTAGATCGGGCCATGAACGTTGAATCAAGAAGTTAGTAAAACTAGGGCAAAATTACCTCGGTGGCGTTGAGTCACAACTCAACGGAGATGCTCCAAATTTCTGCTTCCTGCTAGCGGCGAGTTCTACGTGGAATAATGTCCACGTTTCTGCAGAAGTCCACACGAGCGGGAGAACGCCGATCTATCCGTCGCACGGATTATCGGGAAGGAGAAGACCGCACCTTTGCTTTCCCATGGACTGCTAGGTCCGCGCCAGGGATTGCAGCACCAGCGACAGTCGCCGGAGAAGAGGTGGTCGACGGAGCGAACACGGCGGCGGAACTCTTCCGGCGGCGGGATCGGGATCGGCAGAGCGAACGAGCGGAACTCTTTCCGTCGCGGGTTTCGATCTGCTACAGGAGAAAATCGCGAGCTCAAAGCTTCTATACCGATAAAACCCTAAGTGTCCCTTTTATACCGAAGGCATAAAAGACTTAGGAAAATCGCTATCCGCAGACCACCCGAAAATAGGGTTCAGAATCGGCGAGTATCAATCGGTGAGAATCGGCGACAATCGGCGAGAATCACTGAGCAGGTTCGGCGAGAATCAGTCGACGAGTATCACCAAGGATCGGCGAGAATCAGAGTACAATACTCGACGATTCTCGCCGATCGTCGAGCCGCGCTCGACGATACTCGTCGAACTCGTCGATCGTCGAGCCGCGGTCGACGATACATGTCGAAGTCGTCGATCGTCGAGAATCAACATATTGATTCTCGACGATTCTCGTCGATCGGCGAGAATCAGAGATGATTCTCGCCGATCGGCGGGAATCAGAAAACAACTCTCGACGAATGTCATCGACCCTCGGACGACAATCCTAACCAGCCCTCTTAGGCAACATTTGCCCAACCCGACGATCATTTAAGGCAACACTTTGCCCATGACCCCATTCAGGTCGGTGATTGACAACCTTTACCAACACAGTCAATCGTCCAACTTCTCCACATCTCTTATGTGCGACCCTGCAGGCTCATATCGCGTTGGCAGTGAGATTACATGTTTGATCACTTCCAGATCATCATGGTAACTCCAACAGACTCCCACTTGATCTCGAAAGTATCAAAGCAAAAACCTCGCAAACAATGAGCGACATCTAGCAATGCATCATTGCTCCCCAAGCAATAAGAGTTTATAACTCATAAGCCTTTATGACCAATGTATCAGCGTTGTCTTTGTCCCTTTGTCCCTTACATCCGGAAAGAACTAGAGGCATGGACCGTGTCACCCTCGTAATAGCTCAATCAAAGTTTCTTGATCCAAGACGGACTTCCAGAGAATGGTGAGTCCAATATCACATATTGACTCAACCAAGCATGACCATGCATTTCTCAGTCCAGTTCCATCAAGGGGCCCATGGATGCAACTCCTGTCATACAGAAGGACAAATCCCATATCTGCTCACACACAAACACCCAAATGATTCGTAACATGCCCAACAACCACCCTTATCATCAACCTTTCTCAAGGAAGACTTTAGATGGCATCAAAGCACGCTCTTCCTCACTTGATGAATGCTGTGACTTCAGGTCAAAGGACCACAACACCATTGTCAATTGAGACCTACTCGTGACACGATTGGATGACAATCCACAGAGTAGCCTCAGGTTGGGTCTGTCCAGTACAACTTGTTCACTAACAAGTACCCACGTGATGACTTGATATCACAATATCATGACCTGTGAGAACCAGTCATCAGTCAACACACGTGCTAGTCTTCATGTACCATCATCACCCTTAGCTTTTATGATGATACTCGACCAGGGACCTTTAAGAATGAAGCTTCAAATAAATCATAGGCTCTCACATTCAAGTCACGTACTTGATGTCTCATGGAAGCGAACATTCTAAGGGTATCTATTATGTTAACATTTAACTATCATATATAGAAAAACTCATAATAAAAGAATTTGCCATTAATTATAAAAGAAAAACTAGGTACACAGTTCATCATATGAACAAACAGCCAACAAAATACAAGATTTACATGCAATCCACAAGATTCTCGCTAGAGTTGATCATTTAGGTATCGTATACCCATCGATCTAGTATGACCATCATGCTTTCTCTGCGCGAGAGGCTTTGTCAGCGGATCCGCAATATTCTCCTCAGTCGGCACTCTGCAAATGTTTACATCTCCTCGTTCGACAATCTCACGAATAAGATGAAACCGCCGGAGTATGTGCTTGGAGCGCTGATGGGATCTAGGTTCCTTAGATTGTGCAATTGCACCATTATTATCACAGTAGAGAACTACGGGACCAACAATGCTAGGAACTACATCAAGCTCGCCGATGAATTTCCTAATTCATACAGCCTCCTTCGCCGCGTTAGCTGCAGCGATATACTCGGCCTCTGTTGTAGAATCGGCAACTGTCTCTTGCTTGGAACTCTTCCAGCTCACAGCTCCTCCATTCAGGCAAAACACAAAACCTGACTGAGACTTGGAGTCGTCTCTATCAGTTTGGAAGCTAGCATCCGTGTAACCACTTACAACGAGCTCTTCCTCTCCACCATACACCAAGAACACGTCCTTAGTCATTCTCAAGTACTTCAGGACATTCTTGACTGCAATCCAGTGACACTCATCGGGGTCTGACTGATACCTGCTAGTCATGCTCAAAGCAAAGGAGATATCGGGTCGAGTACATAACATCGCGTACATGATTGATCCAATTGCCGAAGCATATGGAATCAACTTCATGCGGTCCTTATCTTCACAAGATTTTGGACACTGGTCCTTAGAGAGATTCACACCATGAGACATGGGCAAAAATCCTTTCTTGGACTCAAGCATGTTGAACCGCTTCAACACCTTTTCGATGTATGTACTCTGGGTCAAACCCAGCAACTTCTTCGATCTATCTCTATAGATCTTAATACCGAGTATGTAAGTCGCTTCACCCAAATCCTTCATTGAAAAGCAGTTCCCTAGGTTGTTCTTAACAACTTTCAGGGTAGGAATGTCGTTCCCAATCAACAGTATGTCATCAACATACAATATCAGGAAGACAACAATGCTCCCACTGATTCGCTTGTAAACACAAGGCTCATCTTCATTCTTGATGAAACCAAACTTTTTGATTTTCTCATCAAAACGAAGATTCCAACTTCGAGAGGCCTGTTTCAGTCCATAAATGGACTTATTCAGCTTGCATATTTTAGTGGCTTCATCTGGGGATACAAAACCCTCGGGTTGTGTCATGTACACTTCCTCAAGGAGGTTTCCATTAAGGAAAGTCGTTTTGACATCCATCTGCCAGATCTCGTAGTCATAATACGCAGCAACAGCAAGCAATATCCTTATGGACTTTACCATGACAACAGGGGAAAAGGTCTCATCATAGTCAATACCATGAATTTGCTTGAAACCTTTAGCCACCAGTCGCCCTTTGAATGTCTGTACATTCTCATCCATGTCGGTCTTCTTCTTGAAGACCCACTTGCACCCTATGGGTCGTACCCCTTCAGGTGGTTCCACCAAGTTCCAAACTTGGTTTGCATACATGGAGTCCATTTCGGATTTCATAGCCTCAAGCCATTTGTCGGAGTCCGGTCCATTCATAGCCTCTTGGTAGGTTGCTGGCTCATCATCATGATCCATAAGCAACACATTACCTATTTGAGACACGAGAAATCCATATCTCTCAGGCTCAAACCTCGGTCTACCAGATCTACGTAGGACTTGTGTTCCCTGAGCAGGTTCTCTAGCTACAACATCTTGTAGTCCTGTCTCAGAATCCAATTCCGGTTCACTCACTACATGTGGTTCTTGAATTTCTTCAAGCTCTACCTTTTCAGCCTTTTTTGATAAGAACTCTTTCTCCAAGAAGACATCAGTCCTTGCGACAAACACTTTGCCCTCAGACGGTAGGTAAAAGTAATACCCTTTCGTTTCCTTAGGATATCCCACCAGATAACATTTATCCGATTTGGGTTCCAGCTTGTCAGGCATTTGACATCTCACGTATGCCTCACAGCCCCAAATTTTAATGAACGACATACTAGGACGCTTCCCAGTCCATATCTCATATGGTGTCTTCAGAACCGTTTTCGTTGGAGCGCGATTCAATGTCATTGCAGCAGTCTCTAAAGCAAAACCCCAAAAGGAAACAGACAAGTCTGCATGACTCATCATCGAACGTACCATGTCTAACAGTGTACGATTTCTCCTCTCAGACACACCATTATGTTGTGGTGTTCTAGGTGGAGTGAGCTGTGATACAATACCACACTCTTTCAGATGATCACGAAACTCATGACTCAGGTATTCGCCACCTCGATCAGATCGGAGTGCTTTAACCCTTCTACCCAACTGGTTTTCTACTTCATTTTTGAACTCTTTGAACTTTTCAAAGGTCTCGGATTTGCACTTCATAAGATACACATATCCGTATCTACTGAAATCATCAGTAAATGTAATAAAGTAGAAATACCCACCTCTAGCCATGGAACTCATGGGTCCGCATACATCACTATGTACAACACCCAAGAGATCCTCAGCCCTCTCAGTATAACCAGTGAAAGGAGCTTTAGTCATCTTGCCTAACAAGCAAGATTCGCATCGCTCAAATGATTCATAATCAAATGAGTCCAAAAGTCCATCTCTATGGAGCTTGGATATGCGCTTCTCGTTGATATGACCCAAACGACAGTGCCAGAGAAAAGTAGGGTTCGAGTCATTTGTTCTTAGTCTTTTATTATTTTCTACATTACAGATCAGATGGTCCAAGTTCAAAACATAAAGACCATTAAACAATTGGGCTACAGCATAACAAACATCATTCTTAAATATAGAACAACAATTGTTCTTAATTATAAAAGAAAATCCAATCATGTCCAAACATGAAATAGATATAATGTTTCTAGTTATGGCCGGAACAAAATAACAGTTATTTAGTTCTATTACAAGCCCACTGGGCAAAGAAAGACGGTAAACTCCTACGGCTACAACAGCAACTCTTGCTCCATTGCCGACGCGGAGGTCCACCTCCCCTTTACTCAGCAATCTTCTCCTTCCCAGTTCCTGCACATTTGTACAAATGTGAGAACCACATCCGGTATCCAATACCCAAGATGAAGGAGCAGAAAGGTTTATCTCTATAACGTAGATATTAGAAGCGGAAGTCATACCTCACTTCAATTTCTGCAGACCCTCAATGTACGAAGGACAGTTCCTCCTCCAATGACCAGCCTTGCCACAGTGGTGGCATTTCCCTTCCTTCACCGTGCTTTTCTTTTTCATCAGTGCAGAAGACTTGGGCTCAAGATATGACTTAGGTCCCACCTTCGTCTTCTTGGAGCCCTTGGCTTTGCCCTTGCCCTTATGCACCATCAGTATGGGGCTGGCAGGCTTGGCCTTCTTCATATTGATTTCGGCAGTTCTTAACATGCCTAGGAGTTCGGGCAGTGTCTTGTCTATCTCATTCATGTTGTAGTTCAAGACAAACTGCTCATAACTGTCCGGCAACGATTGCAGGATCAGATCCGTGGCCAACTCTTGACCAAGAGGAAAACCCAGCCTTTCAAGGTTCTCTATATACCCAATCATCTTGAGTACGTGAGTCCCTACTGAGTCTCGAACTCCCATCTTGCACTGAAACAATGCTTTCGTGATGTCGAACCTCTCTTGACGAGTCTGTCCTTGAAACATTTTCTTGAGATGCTCGTCAATCTCCTTGCACCCCATGTTCTCATATTGCTTCTGAAGCTCAGAGTTCATGGTGGCAAGCATAAGGCATTCGACGTCTAAAGCGTCGTCAGTATACTTCTTATAAGTATCTTTTTCAGCACGGGAAGAGTTCCCGGTCGGCACCTCGGGGGCTTCTTCTTCCAAGACATAGAGCTTTCGCTCTTGCCTGAGAACAATTCTCAGGTTCCTATACCAGTCCATGTAATTTGTCCCACTGAGCTTATCCTTCTCAAGGATGGCTCTCAGAGACAACGTGGAGTGCGCAACGCTTGCCATGGAATTCTACAAGAATTTATGCAGAATAAAATCAGTACCTAAATTTCAATTACAATTTATTTTAATTTGGACTTCAATTAAAATACTCCCACTATTTTATTCGAAATGATAGCCCTCACTAACAATTCGGAGAGTTCATGCGAGCTACTCTCTTAGTGGACAAGATCCGTATTTCACCAACACAATGAGTCCGCTTTGGCGTTCCTCTCACGATGCGGTTATTTAGGTAGGCAACGCTTGCCAATTGCATCCTCATGCAATTCTTGTATGGTTGGTGAATAACTCCTTACTCGCATCCATCATATGATGCATGCCAACCCTATGCCTCTAGGCACTCAACCTTTGAGGTCACCTAGTTAAGTTGGACCCGATATCGACAGTGGGATATCACAATTATCCGCTCGCACCCTTACCAAGATAGATTAATGCACCTTGCTTTGGCAAGCCCACACTTCATAGATCGAGGCAGGAAGAGTGTCATCCATCGGAAGGCATCCGAATACTTAATATTTGATGAAGGGATTTCAAATATAGGTTAACAATTAACCATGATCAACATTTGACCAACATGCACATCCAAAGAAAAACAATTCTTCTAAAACCACATGCATCCCTTATGTGCACATTCTGACACCATCAACATTTGACAGAAGGAAGGGCTAAATCTGAACATCCGGAAACTTCCAAATCCTCAGATTTACATGCATTGGACAAAGGCAAAGACAACTCAACTTAAAGCAGTAGACAAGCTCATCTCTCTATGTTGGATTCAAAATCCAAAACAAAATCGAGGGATGGTTACTGCTAAGGAGACAACAATTTCTAACACTTAGAAATTCCACCGAAATTCCAGTCGTTCTTGGCGAGGTGCCAAGACTAAATCTAGACATTTAGAACACTTCTAAATCCCTAGGTTTACACGCACTGGAATAACACAACTTCCAAAACAACAGTCATGGCCCAACCTCGCTTTGATACCACTGTTGGGTTTCTCTATGAGTATGACACAACAGTTGTGCACGCAGCGGAAGGAAAAACATCAAGAAAAACCCAAAGAGATGTAGATCGGGCCATGAACGTTGAATCAAGAAGTTAGTAAAACTAGGACAAAATTACCTCGGTGGCGTTGAGTCACAACTCAACGGAGATGCTCCAAATTTCTGCTTCCTGCTAGCGGCGAGTTCTACGTGGAATAATGTCCACGTTTCTGCAGAAGTCCACACGAGCGGGAGAACGCCGATCTATCCGTCGCACGGATTATCGGGAAGGAGAAGACCGCACCTTTGCTTTCCCACGGACTGCTAGGTCCGCGCCAGGGATTGCAGCACCAGCGACAGTCGCCGGAGAAGAGGTGGTCGACGGAGCGAACACGGCGGCGGAACTCTTCCGGCGGCGGGATCGGGATCTGCGGAGCGAACGAGCGGAACTCTTTCCGTCGCGGGTTTCGATCTGCTACAGGAGAAAATCGCGAGCTCAAAGCTTCTATACCGATAAAACCCTAAGTGTCCCTTTTATACCGAAGGCATAAAAGACTTAGGAAAATCGCTATCCGCAGACCACCCGAAAATAGGGTTCAGAATCGGCGAGTATCAATCGGTGAGAATCGGCGACAATCGGCGAGAATCACTGAGCAGGTTCGGCGAGAATCAGTCGACAAGTATCACCAAGGATCGGCGAGAATCAGAGTACAATACTCGACGATTCTCGCCGATCGTCGAGCCGCGCTCGACGATACTCGTCGAACCCGTCGATCGTCGAGCCGCGGTCGACGATACATGTCGAAGTCGTCGATCGTCGAGAATCAACATATTGATTCTCGACGATTCTCGTCGATCGGCGAGAATCAGAGATGATTCTCGCCGATCGGCGGGAATCAGAAGACAACTCTCGACGAATGTCATCGACCCTCGGACGACAATCCTAACCAGCCCTCCTAGGCAACATTTGCCCAACCCGACGATCCTTTAAGGCAACACTTTGCCCATGACCCCATTCAGGTCGGTGATTGGCAACCTTTACCAACACAGTCAATCGTCCAACTTCTCCACATCTCTTATGTGCGACCCTGCAGGCTCATATCGCGTTGGCAGTGAGATTACATGTTTGATCACTTCCAGATCATCATGATAACTCCAACACGGGCACCATCCAGAAAAAGGGGGCAAACACCCCATTACACTGCGCTCCGTCATCCACTCAAGCGTTCGCGCCCAATGTCAATCGTCAAATCGACGCGCCGCATCATATACACACATCCAAGCAAGGGGGGAACAAAAGGTAAAGCGCTCCTGAATCAATAGGACGTCCAAGGCTCTAACAAGAGAGACAAAGAGTCCATGCGACGCGGATACAATCAAGTAATCTCTCGACGTCAACATCAACACCACCTTTTGAAACATCACCTATTCAGAGGACAGGACACCCCCGCATCCTTTGAACTGCGCAAAACCCCTCGCCAAGTGCAAAGCGCAATGGCGCGCTTATGATGCCCTGACCCTCGTAACCATCATCCCAGAGCTTCCTCATCGCTCAGCTCCAAGGCCCTATGACTCTCCATCCTTTACAATTGGAGAGCTTGCAACATTCTGACACATTAAAGCATATATGTCATCAGCATCCTCCGCCTTGGAAGGCACTTCTCTAGCTTTTGATAAAAGCATCGAGTCTTTTTGTGCCTTCGCACGAGAATGGACACAGAGTCCTTCTGAATCATCTGGTGGAAATGGACCCGCAAGTCAATCTGCAACACCAAGACAAGGGGGCAAAACGTCCCTCCACGCAACGTCCAAGAATCTGCCATCAGCGCTAATCTTTTGTGGCAACCACACAAGTAATCACACAGTGTCATGCTTGCACCCTCATGCAAGGGGAACACAAAAAGTAACATGCTTGCGCATCAGCGCAACGCACGAAGAACAAAGGAGGACATCTCCTACAACACGCCGCCAGTACCGCAGAACGAACAAGGGCGATGTGTGAGTGATCAACCCCAAGGCAAGGTGGTCAAACTTAGAAATTTTTGAGCTCGTCGCTATGTGGTTCACGACCCACAAAAATTTGGGGAATTTGATGGGGTTCCCCTTTAATTTTTGGAATCCAACCGGAGAGATCCTGATCGAGGACACGGGGCAAGTCAACCCAACCGGACAAGCCGTGCGCAGAAAGCTGCGCTCACCCCTAAGGCCCGAAAACATTCGAGAAGAGGGCAAAACCAAACACGCACATGCACAAGCGGCACGCGCATAACGATGGCGCACCCACGCGCGGAGCGGCCAGCCCCCGTGCTCGCACGTGTAGCCATCTGCCACCTCTGACCATCATCGGTTGTCATTGTCGTTGGGCAACCTGCCCAGACTGCTCGGACCGCCCGGGGTCACTTTCGTCATTTCGCTAAATTTGGTGATCTAGGTAACCGAAACAGAGCGACGACATTCGCCAGCACAAATCTTGCCCCGACACAATTACCGACGCGACCTTCCAGAAAACTATAAAAAGACCCTCATACCTTTATTTAAAGACAAACAACTCCAGAAGTTATAAAGAGCTCTTAGGTTTTCCGGTGAGCTCGTGGACTTAAACCGATCCTTCGCTCGGGAATTTGTCACACTCCCCTATTAGCGAAAAGGCTTCGTCAAGTTTCCAAGGCATGACGTTTTTCTCCGCGGGAGCGCTCCCACCAAGGCTTTGCTTCAGAAGGAGTGATTTCATCGAGTCTTCGTGGACTTAGGGACTTTTCCCAGTCAGAACGCTTCCATCGATGTTCCGTGAACTTAGCAATTTTCTCAGTCAGAGCGCTTCCATCGAGCCTCCGATGACTTAGTTTTTTTTTATAGTTTTCGTACTTTGTACTTGTAACAGAGATATGCTCTGTCACCCTCCGGAGAATCATCTCAAACTCTTGTAATCTCCAATGAAATAGTGGATTTTGACCCGACACAGATCCGGTCACGTGGTTTTTCACCCTTTCTGAATTTTCCACGTCAAAAACTCTTTTGTCATTTATTACTGTTTTTCTTTGACTGTTTGCACGCTCGGTCCAATTCTGAACTAAGATGGTCTGATTCTCCGGACCGGGAAAAAACCGGGTGACCTCCAACAACATACATACATATGTATGTATACTCTTTGTGTGTTAAATAAATATGAGTACTTAAGAACCGCACTGGATGTTGAACTGAAGCCATGATTGAACCATAATAATATATATGAATACTATTGATTGGACCTTCGAGTCGCACATGATGTATGAGCTACCCGAGCGCCTTAGCCGTCGTTTTGAGATCGGCGTACTCATCATGAATGCCTCCATAATTAGCCGAAAAAGAGGTGTTGTTAGGATGAGCATGTTAGAGGACAGTGAGCTTCAGGAATTGTAAAATTTGTAAGAAGATCTTTGCACCTAGCTAGGCCATTCCCCCTAGTTTCTATGTTTGAATCTGATCAACAGTCTGTTACTATTTCCTGAGTCATGTATTGTTTATTACAGAGTTAGTAAACATAAAGAAAGCATGACATCAATACCTTAACTTAAACAAATCTACATTCCAGTTTATAGAGTTAGACTTTCTGAAGAAATTGAAGCACGGGCTCCATTTGGCACCGCGTTTTTGGTCCGGTGAGTTTGGACAAAAAGACCATCGTCACAACGGTTGCGACCGCCACCAAGAAAATGAAGCAAGTTTTGAACATAAAAGCAGTTCATAACCACCGCTACGGCGCTACCGCTATGCAAAACAGAGCCTTAACAAGGTGAAATTTAGTTCTTCATCCCTTCAACTTGTACCATGGCTTTAGTGTAGTTTTTTCATTTGTATTTTTCATTTGCTTTGTGAGATGTGATCTTATGACTGGGATTTTGCACCTTTGAAACTAGGCCAAGGTATGCCTCAGTGTGAGATGTCATAATTAGACTATCACTTTTGAATCATGGAAGGAAAACAAGGCCATTAGTGTGGGGCAATCTGTCCATTTCACCAAGAATCAGCACAAGAACTCAAGAAGACAAGCAACTTTTGAAGTCCATGAACAAAGGAAATGCGCGGCACAATTCAAACAGATACAACCCATTGCACGCACTGACGACCACTTGCGTAAGAGATCATCATCTACACACAACGGCCCACCGCGAGAAATGCAGGTTGTGCAGGCAATGCAAAAGATACATCGCGAAATCAGTCCGTCATAGTCCTCGGTGGTGCACATCGCATGAGAACATACTCAATGTGCATGTGTGATGTGCTTCCCCTATTATGCCTCGTGAGCGGCTCGTCTGCTCCCCGCGCACTGTTGCACCAACCACATGTTGAGTTGGTTTGATATTCCAAACTCACATGATTCACATTTCTCACCTACCGGCCGCCAATGAATACTTTTCCTCAAATGGTGACGTTGGCGAGTTGCGCGTTCGCAACAAGGTCAAGTTCTGACTTTGATCTCTTTTCGGTGGCGGTGGTGGTGGTGGTGGTGGTTGGTTGTCTGACGACGATGAAGGTTCATTCTGGTATGAATCTTGTGGGTCCATTTTACGGATTGCAGTCAACTTTATATTTCTCTTGCGGATTTTCGTACTCCGAGTTCTTCTGCAGTATCGTAAAATCCCGTATTTGTCGAGTGGGTCCAGCTAGCCCTAAGAAAAGGAGCAAGCACGCAGTTTCACAGCGCGATCGTTGTTTACCCAGCATGGTGGTAAGCGAGCAGAGTCGGCGAGTCGAAGTCTCGCCCATGGGCGAGAGGCAAGATGACGACTGCCCAGCCTCATCAGGTGTTCGTCGGCTAGGAGAGTGGTGAATGCCCAGTATCATCGGGCACTCGCGACCAAGGCGAGTGGACCGAAGTGTGTCGACTCGCCGTTAAAGGTTATTCTTTCTCATTTTTTGTTTGTCTATAATTCGATTCTGGTCTAACATTATCCCCTTCAAACAACGAAGTTACGTTGTTGGCAAATCACTTTGGGATGCATTTAACAGTTACCAAAAGGCGGGATCTCGCTATTGGTAGACCTCGCTCCGCTCGCCTTTTCTTTTTGCTCGTGTCAAAAGAAAGACTCCCCAAAAAACTCATCCCCAGAAAACTATAAATAAACCCCCAAGGGCACCTTTGGAGAGGACCTCTGTCTGAATTTTCCTCTCCCCTGCCTAGCTTTGATTGGCAGGAGTTTCAGCTCATCACTCATCGTGGTTTTCGGGTGGGTAATCGGAAGCTCCATTTGCTCTCCAAAAGTGCTCCGTCCAGCTTTAGTTTGGGAGGGGAAGCAATTTAAGATCTTTCGGGTGTATGGAGGGACCTCCTCGTTGCGACTCAGGGTCTGTTTGAGGTTGTTCTGGTGGGAAGGTTTCTGAACTCTTAGTCCACAATTGAGGCATTAGCTTGAGGGAAGTAAATGCGAGCTACCCCCAGGTCCGAACTTCTCGTTGAACAGTGATTTCTGGGTTCAACACTTTGGTGCGGTAAGCGTGGACCCGTAACTCATAAGGAAAATCTCACGCGAGTCTGGGACAGATCTCGCAAAGAGTGGGGATAGTGTACAACCTCGTATCGCCCAGATCTCGCAGGCTGTCGACTGGGTCCAGCTAGCCAGAGGACAAGGAGCAAGCACACAGTTTAACCGCGCGATCATTGTTTACCCAACATGGTGGTAAGCGAGCAGAGTCGGTGAGTCGAAGTGTCGCCCATTGGGGAGAGGCAAGATGACGAGTGCCCAACATCATCAGGTGCTCGCCGGCTGTGCGCGTGGAGAATGCCTAGTACCATCGGGCACTCGCCGCCAAGGCGAATAGGCCAAAGTGCGTCGACTCGCCATTAGAGGTTATTCTTTTCCTTTTTTGTTTGTCTATAATTCGATTCTGGTCTGTCATTAGTCTCTCCAAACAACAGAGTTACGTTGTTGGTACACCACTTTGGGCTGTATTTAACAGTTACCAAAAGGCGGGATCTCGTTATTGGCAGACCATCCTCAAAGAACTATAAATAGGCCCTCAATGACACCTTTGGAGAGGACCTTTGGCTGAGTTTTCCGCTCCCCTGGCTAGCATTGGTTGGTAGGAACTTCAGCTCATCACTCATTGTGGTTTCCGGGTGGGTGGTCAAAAGCTCTCTTGGCTCTCCAAAGGTGCTCCGTCCAGCTTTGGTTTGAGTGGGGCAGCAATCTAAGATCTTTTGGTTGTGTGGCGGGACCTGCTCGTTGCGACTCAGGGTCTGTTTGAGGTTGTTCTGGTGGGAAGGTTTCTGAACTCTAAGTCCACAGTTGAGGCATTGACTTGAGGGAAGTAAAGGCGAACTACTCTCAGGTCCGAACTCCTCATTGAACCGCGGTTTCCGGGTTCAACAAGTATATTTTCGGATTTGTATCTTTTAATTTGGGTGCTTACTAATTTTATTATGCTAATAAAATTGTGTCAAGTACATATTTACTTGTGACTCTGTATTTAGTTGTTCCTGGAGATTGCCCTTCCGCGATCGGAAATTTCAACACATCACTAGTGCACTACACAAGCTGCGCACTCCTACGGGTCACCTTCCGACACGGAATGCACACGCACCGCCCTTCCTGCACGGTGTGCTACACGACCGCCTACATTGCCGACAAGTGCAGACACTATTCACTTTACACAAACCATTCTAGAGAACAAGGAGGAGAGGAGACTAGAATATTTTCGGGATGCAAGACCTAGGCCATTATAACACCTATTCTCAGTCAAAACCAAAAAGTAGTCCATAATATTTGAATTTTTTTGTTGCTTAATGATGGGGATGAAGCCCCATTTATATAAGAATGGGTGTGCACTTAACCGTCTCTCCCATGATCCCTCATATTGTGGAGATCATGAGTTTGACTAGTCAACTCACTCCCCCCATGATCTTCATCATAATATGAGAGATCATGGTGACCTCTCATTCAGCAACTACCGCCGGCCGCCAGCCGCCGCCGCCCTCGGCCGCCGCCCCAACGGCCGGCCGTCGCCGCCCGCCCGCCGCCCCACTGGCCGGCCGCCCGCCGCTGCCCGCCGTCGGCCGCCCTCCGCCGACCTCCGTCGGTCGCCCTCCGCCGCATGCAAGACGGCCACCGTCCGATCGTTGTTGGGCATCCGTTGTCGTCCGATCTGCAAGTAACCACTCACTAAGCCACTAAGTTAGTGGGGGTCCGCCATAACTATCTCCTTGAGGCTATAAAAGGAGCCCAGGCCTCCTGATTTCTGACCTTTTCGCCCGGGTGTTTTCTTCTTCCACAGGCCAGAGCTCTGCCGAACTCCTCCCCCGAGCTGTCTTCAAGCCGCCTACGAGCCAAGCCCCAAAGTGCGTGGAAGAAGGAAGAAGACAACAGCCGCCAACGTTCAAGCACACCAGCCACCAAGTTAGCATTTAGCACTCCTTCAACACAGCCTGTTGCCCGTTGCGAGTCAGGAAATTCTCTCTCACCTCTAAGTTGTAACGAGGAGCGACATGTCGCCCTCGATTCCCCAAACGCCCTGTAATCGCGAGCAGATAGTGGACTTTGACCGGCACAGATCCGGTCACGTGGTTTTTTACCCAGTTGAGGGGGTTTTCCACGTAAAAACATCTTGTGTCAATTCGCTCTTTTCACTGACTGTGTGTGCGCTCGACCGTCCCGAGAGCTAAAGCGGTCCAGTTACTCCGGTCCGATCGGGACGACGAGTTTGCCCGCAATAGTTTGGCGCCGTCTGTGGGAAGCGATTTCCCAGCATCATCAAAAGACAGTACCCTCAACACAACGATACTCATAACTAAAGACCATGGCGGGAGAAGCTGCCCGCACGACAGAAGGGACAGAACTCGGGGGGCAGGTTGGTCCAGTTCCCCCTCACCAGCGTGTCGTCATGCCCGAAGGAGAACTCCCCAGTGCGGATGTCCATGGTCGTAGAGCCCGTTTAGACAAAGGATCTGACGTTTAGCATCACTACAATCACTCAGAAGCAACAAGCATTAGGCCAACAGAAGTTGAAAGGCTCACACGCGAATAAGTTCTCAAATTAATCACAGAAGAACGCGAGCGGGCCAAGCAATGTGCCGCTCCCGCCAGCCGCCCTCTCCATCATTACTCAATACTCGCTATTTACACCCGAGGTTCGAGCACATCCAATCCCTCACGGTTTCACGCTCCCAAAGATCGAGGCATGCGATGGTACAAGTGATCCGTCAGAGCACGTCAGACACTTTGCAATCATGATGCAACTTTGCAACGCCCCAAATCAACTATTGTGTCAAGCTTTCCCAACAACTTTGAAAGGGCAAGCTCGCGCATGGTTCATGTCCCTGAAGGAAGAAGAAATCAAAGATTTAGCAGAACTAACGCAACAATTCACGGATCAGTTTATCGGCAGCCGCCGGATATTCAATGATCCTTCCTACCTGTCTGGTATCCGTCAAAGTGAAGGGGAAACCCTTAAAGATTTCTTCTGTCGTTTCACCACAGAAGCACGACGAATCTCTGGAATAAAAGCGGAACTCCTACGCGGATTTCTTCTTGGAGGGCTCCGCCCTGGTGGCTTCCACTCCGCACTAGTACAAGAAACTATACCCAGCTATTCTAATCTTGTTCAGCGGATCAATGTCCAGATCGCCGCTGACGGTGCAATCGAAGCACACAGCCAACAATTCAAAAGTAATTCAAAGAGACAGCGAGAACAGGGGTTGACACCAAAGTCGGTTCCCAAAAAGAGCAACTCGCGTTGCGTCAACTCTCGACAGGCTGGGGGGCATCACCAGCATCAAGTCTTCACTCCCCTCAACACTTCGCGAGAGGAAGTGTTGCTCGCCATCCGCAACCATCCGTCTCTCCAAAGGCAAATGGCTCTTACTCCAAATTCAGGGGACCAATCTAAGTATTGCAACTTTCATCAAGTTCACGGACATAAGACAGAAGATTGTTCAAAACTGAAGACAGAAATCGAACGATTTGTTCGCCTTGGGTATCTCGAGAGTTCTCTCCAAAAAAAGGCTCTGAATCAACATGTCAAGAATGATCCGGCACTGAGACGATCCCCAAGGTGAACATCTCAAAGAAGAGTTTGTTTTTTGCCAAATGAGCATCCAGAGCTCCATCATCACTATTTGTATTTTGTATTTTTAACATTCGTGAGACGAACAACATGTGTTATTTCCAATCTTATTGATGACTGCATTACAGAGTGTTCAATATTCTCAACAAAGGACTCTGACCTCTCCTGTAACGACCCGGCCCTTTAGACCAAGGCCGCCCGGCCCACCAGTAGCCCATGGACCTTTAGACCACGGACCACGGTGGTACAGCCGGAATATACCAAGGCCTGTAGGCCGTACACCCCAACGCCTCTCTGGCCTGTTTCTCAGCAAACAGCGCGTTGTTGGCGCAGGGATTCGAACCCGCAACCCTTGATAAGAAACCTTCAACAGTTCTCATCACCAACTGAGCTCAGTTGGTGATGAGAACTGTTGAAGGTTTCTTATCAAGGGTTGCGGGTTCGAATCCCTGCGCCAACAACGCGCTGTTTGCTGAGAAACAGGCCAGAGAGGCGTTGGGGTGTACGGCCTGCAGGCCTTGGTATATTCCGGCTGTACCACCGTGGTCCGTGGTCTAAAGGTCCATGGGCTACTGGTGGGCCGGGCGGCCTTGGTCTAAAGGGCCGGGTCGTTACAAAAAAGTGCAGCTCAGTTGGTGATAGACACTGTTGGAAGAGTGGTTTATCAAGGGTTGCGGGTTCGATGCCTAGCGCCAACAACGCGCCTTGCTGAAAAACAGGCGGGAGAGGCGTTGGGGTGTATTGGGCTGCAGCCCTGTAGCAGTGCCGGAGCTTGGGCCATGCTGTGCGCAGCCTCTGAGTGCCATGGGTCGGGCTGTTACATAAAAAGTGCACTTTTTATGTAACAGCCCGGCCCATGGCACTCAGAGGCTGCGCACAGCATGGCCCAAGCTCCGGCACCGCTACAGGGCTGCAGCCCAATACACCCCAACGCCTCTCCCGCCTGTTTTTCAGCAAGGCGCGTTGTTGGCGCTAGGCATCGAACCCGCAACCCTTGATAAACCACTCTTCCAACAGTGTCTATCACCAACTGAGCTGCAGCTCAGCTGGTGATAGACACTGTTGGAAGAGTGGTTTATCAAGGGTTGCGGGTTCGATGCCTAGCGCCAACAACGCGCCTTGCTGAAAAACAGGCGGTGCAGCTCAGTTGGTGATAGACACTGTTGGAAGAGTGGTTTATCAAGGGTTGTGGGTTCGATGCCTAGCGCCAACAACGCGCCTTGCTGAAAAACAGGCGGGAGAGGCGTTGGGGTGTATTGGGCTGCAGCCCTGTAGCAGTGCCGGAGCTTGGGTCATGCTGTGCGCAGCCTCTGAGTGCCATGGGCCGGGCTGTTATGCACTTTTTGTAACGACCCGGCCCTTTAGACCAAGGCCGCCCGGCCCACCAGTAGCCCATGGACCTTTAGACCACGGACCACGGTGGTACAGCCGGAATATACCAAGGCCTGCAGGCCGTACACCCCAACGCCTCTCTGGCCTGTTTCTCAGCAAACAGCGCGTTGTTGGCGCAGGGATTCGAACCCGCAACCCTTGATAAGAAACCTTCAACAGTTCTCATCACCAACTGAGCTGCAGCTCAGTTGGTGATGAGAACTGTTGAAGGTTTCTTATCAAGGGTTGCGGGTTCGAATCCCTGCGCCAACAACGCGCTGTTTGCTGAGAAACAGGCCAGAGAGGCGTTGGGTGTACGGCCTGCAGGCCTTGGTATATTCCGGCTGTACCACCGTGGTCCGTGGTCTAAAGGTCCATGGGCTACTGGTGGGCCGGGCGGCCTTGGTCTAAAGGGCCGGGTCGTTACATCTCCTCTTACAGGGTGTTCAGTATTCCCAACAAGGGACTCTGGCCTCTACTTTTACAGAGTGTTCAGTATTCTCACCTCTACTCTTATAGAGTGTTCAGTATTCCCAATAATGGACTCTGACTTCTCCTCTTACAGAGTGTTCAGTATTCCCAACAAGGGACACTGGTCTCTCCTCTTACAGAGTGTTCAGTATTCCCAACAAAGGACTCTGACCTCTCCTCTTACAGAGTGTTCAGTATTCCCAACAAGGGACTCTGGCCTCTCCTCTTACAGAGTGTTCAGTATTCCCAACAAGGGACTCTGAGCTTTACTTTACAGAGTGTTCAGATCTCCGCAAAAGAGACTCTGGCCTTTACCTTACAGAGTGTTCAGATCTCCGCAAGAGAGATTCTGGCATCTTTGGCTCATAGCCAACTTCGCCACAAGCCAACCTTGTGTGCGCTAATCCGCGAGCCCGACTCGTGCAAACTCCCTGTGGGGGTCTGCCCCGCTCACGGCAAAGTCGCGATTATAACCCGCGCAAACAAAGCCGCGGGCTGGAACCGCGCAAAATAGACTGCGAGCCCGACTCGTGCAAACTCCCCGTTGGGGTCTGCCCACTCACGGCTAAGTCGCGATTACAACCAGTACAAAATAAGCCACGAACCCGACTCGTGCAAACTCCCCGTGGGGGTCTGCCCCCTCACAGCTAAGCCGCGATTACGACCCGCGCAAAATAAGCCACGAGCCCGACTCGTGCAAACTCCCCGTGAGGGCCTACCCCCTCACGGCTAAGCCGCGATTACAACCCGCACAAAATAAGCCGCGAGCCCGACTCGTGCAAACTCCCCGTGGGGGCCTGCCCCCTCACGGTAAAGGCCCGATTATAACCCGCGCAAACAAAGTCGCGAGCTGGAACCGTGCAAACTAAGCCACGGGCCTGTCTCGTGCAAACTTCCCCGCAAGCCAGCCTTGTGCGCGCTAAAGCTACGAGCCAGACTCGTGCAAACTTCCCCACAAACCAGCCTTGTGCGCGCTAAGTCACGAGCCAGTCTCGTGCGAGCAAAAGTCGCGAGCTATTCTCGCGCAAAACGACGCGACACGCCAAACTTACGCAGAACAACTTGAACCTCGCCAACTGAGGTATCAATCTGGAGGCACCGTGTCTGCATCCATGCACATCGCCGCAACAAGTTTCTCCTTCCGACCTTGTACAAGAGGTATCCGGTGATATACTCGGGGGCACCAGAAACTCCGCATCTCAGTGACCTCTTCCCTTCCGCAGATTAGCGCTCAATGTGTCGTACATATTACACCTTGCGCACATCGCGTATGCAGCGTGCATCGTGCACGCGACACCCGTAATGCATCATGCACCTTATATACTGCGCACATCGCACCTCGTGTGCGCGTTACACACTTTGTGTCTTGCTCCCGCACGAGCCACGATTGTGCATATCGCTCCATGCGCGCACGACGTCCAAATGTACACTGCGCCCACCACGCATGTCAACGCAGGGGCATCACCATATGCAAGATCTTTATCTTCAATCTTGCAAGTGTATCTTACTATTCTGTGCACACTACACTCTTACACACAATCAGAACACATTGTGCCAATTAAGCACACCTCATGCGCATATCCCCAAACATGCACGATGCACATTACACATCTCGTACATACAAATCCTGGCAGACAAGCCGTCCCCTATACGGTCTAACCTCTACACCTCCCGTGCATTTTGTTGGACGCACAAACCAGTGACCACTTCGCTCGGAGGTCAGTGCACCTTCCACACTTTTTTTACACCAATCATCTACATCGTACTTATGCACGCCCACACAAGCACATTAGCTCGCGCACAATCTGTCACGCACCCGCACGGCCCGATGCGTGTGCACACGCGCGCATCCAAGCACACACGGCCCGGTGCGCAGCGCGTGCGCACCAGGCGCGCGTTCACAGCACGCGCACTGCACAATGATGTGCGCGCACAGCGCGTGCAGTGCGCGCGCGTCCAATGCGCGCGCGCATTGTGCGCGCGCCTGCGCCCAGGTACGCGAGCATCCAGGTGCGTGCGCACAATGCACGAGCACCCGGTGCGCGCGAACACAAGCGCGCACACGCGCACCCTCTCGCGTTACCAGGTGCGCGCACCCGCACAACTTGGTCTGCGCGCCTCCTCGCGTTCCCGCGCAGTGGCCGCTGCCGCGCCGCCCAACCGTGAAGGCGCCGGGGGCCCCCCTTTTTGGGCGCGCTGGCGCTTTCTCTTGTCGTCACATCTTTCCCCCAGAAATCTTTTAACATAACGTTACATGGGCTCGCCGGGCGCCGCTCTCTGACGTTTCTGGCCTTTCACCGGTCGCCGTCATGATCGAAGAGAACGGGGAAAAATCTTTGTTCTCTCGCTCGTGCCAATCTCCGACAACAACGGATTTGAGGGGCAATTGATGGGGATGAAGCCTCATTTAAATCTCTAGGGGGTGCTGTACAACCCCGTATTCGCGAAGAGTGGGCCTCGAACAAGGCAAACGCGTTTTTAAGCTTTTTGGAGATATTGCACTCTCGGTGGCCAATTTTGGCTCTGGCTTGGAAACATACTAGTAGGGGGAGGAAGAATCAACATCTTCCCCCGGGCCCTTTAGAGGGGTGGGTGCGGCAAGATGGTCGACACCCCCCTGTCGTGCTAGGTGCGAGGTGAGATGGCGGGACTGGCTGGAGACCAGGATCCCGCCCCCGATACCCTGGCCTTGGGCGAGCTCGCGGGGCGAGACCGGGCGGCTAGCCCTCTCGCCCCAGGCGGCGAGCTCGCGGGGCGAGACGGGGCGGCCAGCCCTCTCGCCCCAGGCGGCGAGCTCGCGGGGCGAGACGGGGCGGCCAGCCCTCTCGCCCCAGGCGGCGAGCTCGCGGGGCGAGACAGTGCGGCCAGCCCACTCGCCCCAGGCGGCGAGCTCGCGGGGCGAGACGGGCGGCCAGCCCTCTCGCCCCAGGCGGCGAGCCTGCGGGGCGAGACCGGGCGGCCAGCCTTCTCGCCCCAGGAGGCTAGTCCGTGGAGGGTTCGCCCTCCGCCCCCTAGACCTCTGTGGACTCTGCGGTTTTACCATTTTGCCCTCGGGGGGAATTACCTCTTTACCCCCCGGCGTGGATGTTTTCTATTGGCCCAAGGCTTATTGGGCGTAAGGATATTTTGGTCATTTTTCCCTCAGGACTTTGAAAAACTATAAATAGACCCCCTTGGGTGCCTTTGGAAGGATCCTTTTTTGGCTTCCTCCTCCCTTAGCTTCTTCTTGGTAGAGTAGAGAGAGCTCCTCCAAGACACCCTAGCTCGAGCATTGGCTAGGGAGGGGAAGTGCTCAGGTAGGCTTCCGGGTGTGAGGTGGGACCTCCGCGCTAGAGCCGAGGGTCTATTCCTAGTTTCTTGGTCCTTTGGTCCGTGACGTTCACTTGAGTGTAGTAGGTGTGAGGTCACCCCTTTCTAGGGACCCCGAACTCCACAGAGGTCATTTTTGGCTTCAACATTTTGGTGCGGTGAGCGTGGAGAGTGACCAGCACAGAAGATCTCAGGAGAGTGTCATGATTGGAGGTCAGGGAGGTAGTGAGGATCCCGACGAGCTCCCCAGCCCAGGACCCTTTGTAGGGAGGCAAGAGTTCATGGCCTCCATCCAGAGCATCATGGAGATGTTGCGAAGCATTGCTCCTCAGGGTGGCAGCTCCACCCCGACCCCCAGGAGCTAGCTCCCCCTCTTGACGAGCCGACTCCTCGGGGTCTAGGCGAGATGACCCCAGCAGGGGGAGAAGGAAGTGCACCAGGGAGAAGGCCAGGGAAGGAGAGGATGTGAGATGGGGTCGAGCGAGACCTCACCGGCCGAGAGCTGTTCTCCAGCCCGACGAGTGCCAACCTCCCAGGCGAGCAGGTCGCGCGAGTGGAGGTGGCGAGACCACCCCTTAGGAGATCACCCTTCAGCGAGCTGATCATCTCAGCTCCCGTTCCCGAGGGGTTCAGAGAGTCAGACATGGCTTACTATATCGGGAAGGATGATCCCGTCCAGCACCTACAGTGGTTCGAGGATGCGGTCTCCATCAGGCCGATGACGGATGTCTTCAAGTGTCGCCTCTTTGCGATCACGTTAAAGGAGAAGGCAAGGGACTGGTTCCATCAACTCCCTCCGAGGTCGATCTATGAGTTCGAGGACTTGAGCCGGAGCTTTCAGCTTCGCTTCTCCACCTCAAAGAAGAGGAAGAAGAGTCCCGAATCCATCTTTCTGATAAGGCAAAGGGCCGAGGAGTCGCTGACCCACTACGTTGACAGGTTCCAAGAAGAGATCTTGGAGGTCCAGGAGATGTCAGGGTACGCTCTCCAGATGGCCTTCACCGTTGGGCTGAAGGAGGGCTTCTTCAAGATGTGCTTGACCAGGAAGGCCCCCCTTTCCTTCGAGGAGCTGATGGAAAGGGCGGCAGAGGAGATTGCCATGGAGGCAGCCAACCCGACATTTGTCAAGAAATTGGCAAAGCTAACAGAGACGGAGTCGAAGGAGCAAGGAGGCTCAAGGCATCAGGAAGGAAGAAGAAGAGAGGAGTAGAGAGCTCAGGGGTTCCAAGGACAGGAGGGTCCGGAACCAGGCTGGAGGCAGCAGGGAGGACCTGCCCAAGGTCCAGGAAGAGCTCTCATCCCAGGAGGGGGGAACTTTCATGGGGGCCAAGGGAGGTATAACTTCCAGAGGCAAGCCCCAAGGCAGCTCTTGCCCCCGCCACAGCAAGCCTTGGCGATAGGAGGGGGAAGAGGTAACAGGAGAGAACGCCCGGCCCGCCGAAAAAGAGGAGAAAGAGCATTGCTATACTGTGACTTCCACCAGGTGGAGGGGCACGCCACGGCTACCTGCCCCGAGTTCTTGGAAGTGAGGGGGGCTAGAGGCCCTGCCCAGCCGCAGCCGTCGGTGCGGGTAGAAGAGGTTCTACCCGGAGAAGGGGGTGATGATATATGCGAGGACCGGGTCGACGTGGGAACCCGAGGTGGTATAGGAGTGATCCACGGTGGAGTGGGGGTTGAGGCCACTCGGAAGGCAAGCCTCCATGTCATGTACCAAAGGAGCGTCGCCTCAACCTCCCAGACACCGCCCCAGGAGGAGAAGATCACCTTCTCAGTGAAGGACCTGCCAGATCATGAGGATCCGTCCTGCGATGCGCTGGTCATCCAGACGGCCATCGAAGGCTACACCGTCTCCCGGTCTTGGTTGACAATGGAAGCTCCGTCAACGTCGTTTTCAAGAAGGCGTTTGACGAGATGAAAGTGGAGCAAAGGAGGTTGTTGGCCTCGGACGGACCCCTGTTCGGATTCTCAGGGGAGAGGAAGGAGGTCGAAGGTGCAGTAGGACTCCAAGTGAAATTGGGGGGAGTCTCAAGGAACTGCCGGTTCGTCATTGTTGACGCTCCAAGCAGCTACAACGCCATCTTCGGAAGACCCCTCATCAGCGCCTTCCGTTGCGTGTCGTCTTCGTTCCACCAGTGCCTCAAGTTCAACTCAGGGGGAATCCAGGTCAGAGTCAAGGGAGACTCCAGGATGGCAAGGCAGTGCTACGTCACGGCCGTCAACACCATCTCTTGGTTGGCCAAGGCGGAGGAGATGGAGAAGGTCATGGAGAGCTTGAGCAAGATGGAAGTGTCCGAGGAGAAGGAAGCGGAAGACAGTCATTATGCCCAGACCCCCTGAGGGAGCCTCGCCTTGCGGTAGTTTTTTTCCCTTTCTCTTATCTTGTAATGAGTCCAACCCCCGACCAACTGAGTTGGGGGGGTCATGTAACCCTTCTATTTTCCCCGTTTGAGAATGTAGGATTTGGTAAGGTTTGATTGTGATGCTCGGTCCTTTGCTCCGATGATGATTCCGCGGCCAGGCTCTCACTAGCTGGCAGGGCAAGTTGATCTCTCGTGGTAGCCCAAGTCCTTTGCTCCGATGATGATTCCGCGGCCAGGCTCCCACTAGCTGGCAGGGCAGGTTGATCTCTCGTGGTAGCTCAAGTCCTTTGCTCCGATGATGATTCCGCGACCAGGCTCCCACTAGCTGGCAGGGCAGGTTGATCTCTCGTGGTAGCCCAAGTCCTTTGCTCCGATGATGATTCGCGGCCAGGCTTCCACTAGCTGGCAGGGCAGGTTGATCTCTCGTGGTAGCCCAAGTCCTTTGCTCCGATGATGATTCCGCGGTCAGGCTCTCACTAGCTGGCAGGGCAGGTTGATCTCTCGTGATAGCCCAAGTCCTTTGCTCCGATGATGATTCCGCGGCCAGGCTCCCACTAGCTGGCAGGGCAGGTTGATCTCTCGTGGTAGCCCAAGTCCTTTGCCCCGATGATGATTCCGCGGCCAGGCTCTCACTAGCTGGCAGGACAGGTTGATCTCTCGTGGTAGCCCAAGTCCTTTGCTCCGATGATGATTCCGCGCCAGGCTCCCACTAGCTGGCAGGGCAGGTTGATCTCTCGTGGTAGCCCAGTCCTTTGCTCCGATGTTGATTCCGCGGTCAGGCTCCCACTAGCTGGCAGGACAGGTTGATCTCTCGTGGTAGCCCAAGTCCTTTGCTCCGATGATGATTCCGCGACCAGGCTCCCACTAGCTGGCAGGGCAGGTTGATCTCTCGTGGTAGCCCAAGCCCTTTGCTCCGATGATGATTCCGCGGCCAGGCTCCCACTAGCTGGCAGGGCAGGTTGATCTCTCGTGGTAGCTCAAGTCCTTTGCTCCGATGATGATTCCGCGGTCAGGCTCCCACTAGCTGGCAGGGCAGGTTGATCTCTCGGAGGGTGGGTAGGTAGGTCTCACCTCGAGAGGGATTCCGCTGTCAGGCTCACACTAGCTGCCAGGGCCGGTGGTACCTCTCGTGGAGGCTAAGTGTTTTCACCCCGAGGCCGTCTCGTCACCCAGGCTCCTCATTAGCTGGCTTGACAGGTTGACCCCTCGGGGAGGCTAAGTGTTTTCACCCCGAGGCCGTCTCGTCACCCAGGCTCTCATTAGCTGGCTTGATAGGTTGACCCATCGGGGAGGCTAAGTGTTTTCACCCAGAGGAGGTCTCGCCACCCAGGCTCCCATAGCTGGCATGGCAGGTTGACCCGCAGGAAAGTTACACTCCGCGAATACGTTTGATTGGATGTTTCTTTCCGAGCTTGTGCCAACCTCGAAAAGAGCGGGGATTGTGTACAACCCCGTATTCGCGAAGAGTGGGCACCAAACAAGGCAAACATGTTTTTAAACTTTTTGGAGATTTTGCACTCTTGGTGGCCAATTTTGGCTCTGTCTTGGAAAATACTAGTAGGGGGAGGAAGAATCACATCTTCCCCCGGGCCCTTTAGAGGGGTGGGGTGCGGCAAGATGGCCGGCACCCCCCTGGCGTGCTAGGTGCGAGGTGGGATGGCGGGACTGGCTGGAGACCAGGATCCCGCCCCCGACACCCTGGCCTTGGGCGAGCTCGCGGGGCGAGACGGGGCGGCCAGCCCTCTCGCCCAGGCGGCGAGCTCGCGGGGCGAGACGGGGCGGCCAGCCCTCTCGCCCCAGGCGGCGAGCTCGCGGGGCGAGACCGGGCAGCCAGCCCTCTCGCCCAGGCGGCGAGCTCGCGGGGCGAGACGGGGCGGCCAGCCCTCTCGCCCCAGGCGGCGAGCTCGCGGGGCGAGACGAGGCGGCCAGCCCATTCGCCCCAGGCGGCGAGCTCGCGGGGCGAGACGGGGCGACCAGCCCTCTCGCCCCAGGCGGAGAGCCTGCGGGGCGAGACCGGGCGGCCAGCCTTCTCGCCCCAGGAGGCTAGTCCGTGGAGGGTTCGCCCTCCGCCCCCTAGACCTCTGTGGACTCTGCGGTTTTACCATTTTGCCTCGGGGGAATTACCTCTTTACCCCCAGCGTGGATGTTTTCTATTGCACAAGGCTTATTGGGCGTAAGGATATTTTGGTCGTTTTTCCCCAGCACTTTGAAAAACTATAAATAGACCCCTTGGGTGCCTTTGGAAGGATCCTTTTTTGGCTTCCTCCTCCCTTAGCTTCTTCTTGGTAGAGTAGAGAGAGCTCCTCCAAGGCACCCTAGCTCGAGCATTGGCTAGGGAGGGGAAGTGCTCAGGTAGCCTTCCGGGTGTGAGGTGGGACCTCCGCGCTAGAGCCAAGGGTCTATTCCTAGCTTCTTGGACCTTTGGTCCGTGACGTTCTCTTGAGTGTAGTAGGTGTGAGGTCACCCCTTTCTAGGGACCCCGAACTCCACAGAGGTTATTTTTGGCTTCAACAGGTGCATTTAACCACTCCCCCCATAATTTTTCCTATTATGGAGATCGTGAGTTTGACCGGTCAACCCGCTCCCCATGATCTCCACCACAATAGGAGAAATCATGGGGGCCTCCCATTCAACAACTACCGCCGCCCGCCACCGGCCGCCGCCGACCGCCGCCACGATCGCCACCGGCGTCCGTTCCTCCCGCGGCCGCCGTCGTCTCCCAACGCCGCGGCCGCGACCGCCGTTATTTCTCGACTCCACGACCGCAGTCGCTGTCGTCCGTTTCTCCCGTGGGCGCCGTCGACGTCGTCTCCCAACGCCGCGGATGCCGTCACCGTCGTTCGTTTCTCTCGTGGAGGCCGCCGCCACCGTCTTCAAACGTCGCGACCGTCGCCGCCATTATTTCTAGGCTTCACGGCCACCGCCGCGGCAGTCTTCAAACGTCGCGACCGTCGCCGCGTTATTTCCCGACTCCACAACTGTCGTCGTCGTCGTCCGTTTCTCTCGCGGCTGCCGCCGCCGCTGTCTCCCAATGCCACGCCGCTGCCGCCGTTATTTCCCGACTCCACCACCGTCGTCGCCGTCGTCTGTTTCTCCCGTGGTCGACTTCCGTCGCCGCCGTCTCCCACCGCCGCGGCCGCCGTCGACCGCTCCCCACTTTCCGCCGCTTGGCATGGCAGCCGCCGCTCTCCCGGCCGTTGGAGGCGATCTCCCGCCTCACCGGCAAGTTCGTCGGGCGTCCGAGGGAGCCCATCTCCACCGTCCGATCACGCTCTCATGATCGCCGGCGTCGGTTACGTGTGTCACCACCCACGTAACCGCCCACATGATCTCCCGTAATGGAGATAATGTGTTGCCAAAAATAGAACGGTCTGCATATAATGAGATTAATATGCATATTAAACCATAGTCCCGTAAAAATAAATATAATATTTTGGTCTATTGATAGCAATCATGGTGGTTATGGGCTGCGGATAACCGTGTAACCTCCATAACCACTCATGAAGCCTATAAATAAGGCCTCAGACCCCCTTTAAGGGGGATCTCTCTCCTTCTTGGAAAAATCCTCCAACGGATTCCCTCTCTCTCCTTCCTCCCTCATCTTCTTCATCTTCTTCTTCCCTTTCGAAGATCTTCAAGCATTCTTTGAAGATCTCATTCGTCTTCGAATATGTTTATCTTCTCCGCCCGGAATTTCTCTCTATTTCGCATATCTTCCTTGCGGGTTCCCGCGTGCGCCGCCTCCTCGCGCACATTTCTCTCTTGTGCGCTCTCGCGCGCATTTCTCTCTTGCGCTCACTCGCGCATTTCTCCTATGCGCGCACTCGCGCACGCTGCCCCCTTGCGCGCTCTCGCGCGCATTTCTCCCTTGCGCGCTCTCGCGTGCGCCGCCCCTTTGCGCGCAACGCTCTTGCGCGCATTTCTCCCTTGCGCGCTCCCGCGCGCGCCGCCTCGTTGCACACTCTCGTGCGCATTTCTCCCTTACGCGCTCCCGCGCGCACCGCCTCATTGCGCACACTCGCACGCATTTCTCCCTTGCGCGCTCCCGCGCGCGCCGCCTCGTTGTGCACTCTCACGCGCATTTCTCCCGCACGCGCTCCCGCGCGCGCCGCCTCTTTGCGCACTCTCGCACGCATTTCTCTCTTGTGCGCTACCGCGCGCGCCGCCTCCTTGTGCGCTCTCACGCGCATTTCTCCCTTGCGCGAGCGCGCGCCGCCCCCTTGCCCGCTTTTGCGTGCATCTCTCCCTTGCGCGCTCTCGCGCGCCCCGCCTCGTTGCGCGCTCTCACGCGCATTTCTCCCTTACGCGCTCCCGCGCGCTCCCACGCGCGCCGCCTCATTATGCGCTCTTGCGAGCATTTTTCCCTTGCGCACTCCCGCCCGCGCCGCCCCCGTGCGCCCTCTTGCGTGCAGTTCTCCCTTGCGAGCTCTTGTGTGCGCCGCTTCGTTGCGCGCTCTCGGGCGCATTTCTCCCTTGCGCGCTTTCACGCGCGCCGCCTCCTTGCGCGTTATCGCGCGCATTTCTCCCTTGCGGGCTCCCGCGCGCGTCGCCTTTCTCTCGCGCATTCTTGCGCCTGTCTCTCCCCTGCACGCTCGTACGCGCTATCACACACGTTGCTCCCTTGCACGGGTCTCTTCCCCCAGCGCTTCACGCACCTTTCTCCAACAAGCGCCCAACGCGCTCTCCTCTGGCAAGCGCCCTGTGCGTTCTCCTCCAACAAGCACCCTGCGCACTCTCCTCCTACAAGCGCCCTACGCGCTCTCTTTACGAGCAAGCGCTCTGCGCGCCCTCTTTCATCTAGCGCTTTGCGCGCCCTCCTCCAGCAAGCGCCTAGCGCGCTCTCCTCCAACAAACTCACAGCGCGCTTTTGGCCAACAAGCGTACCACGCGCTCCAGAACAAGCACTCCATCTACCGACAAGACAACCAAACCACGCTTCTCCAAAAGACAATCGGAGACAAGAAGCGGAGGGTAAAACGTGTTAAGCGTGCCTCCGAGCCTCAAAGCTCCAGACATCAGAACGTGTACAGCAAGCTGCTCCCGCCTCCAGGAATTGTTAGAAGACTCCAGAATACAACGAGCGCATCGCTCCATGCAGAACTCAAAGAAATAATTAGCCATGTGAGTGGTGGCCTGTCACCCTCCAGGCTCTCACTCTCTCCCCAATAATTGTAATGAGAGGCGACCTGTCGTCCTCGAGTTCTTGAAAAAGTTTTGTAACTGCACTCAGATCTAGTGGAGGTTTGGTCGACACAGATCCGACCACGCGATTTTTCACCACTTTTCGGGGTTTTCCACGTTTAAAAAATTACCTTGTCGACTTTCTATTTTTTTTGACTGTGTGCGCGCTCGACCGTTCCGAGAGCTAAGACGGCCCAAGAATTCCGGCCTGACCGGGACGTCGAATTAGTCCGCAACACTTAATATTTTTGATGGGAGGATCTACTTGGGTAACTACCTGTCACATTTTCATTCCCTTAATCAAATCTCACAAAGAGGTCAGAGGCATTTCCTAACGACTTTAAATTCACTTAAGCTCTTAGTTATGGGGTATACTCAAGTGTTGTGGTCTCATACATGGAGGGCACTATCTCAATGGGGTGAGATCCTAACTCTTTCGATCCGATGACGAATCACCAGGGCATTGTGGGGCCTTTGTGGCATATGAAAGCTCCTCCATGTGATCCCTCGGACGAACCCTTGTGCCGAGAAAAGATTTAGGGTATTGTCCTACTAAGAGAAGACTCAAAGTGTAACGCCCTTTCCACCAGCTCGATGAGCCTAGTCAGGACTATGTTATCGAGCTGCAGCCGAATCACCCCAAAGCCTCTCCGCGGCTGTTTCTCAGCCGAGACGCATTGTTGAGGGTGGGTCTCGAACCCGCAACCCCCTTGATAAAGAGCCTTCAAACCACTCTTCATCACCAACTGAGTTGCAACTCAATTAGTGATGAAGAGTGGTTTGAAGGCTTTTTATCAAGAGGGTTGCGGGTTCGAGACCAGTCCTCAAAATGCACCGCGGTCGAGAAATAGGCGCGTAGAGGCGGTTCTTGGGATGCAGCTCAGTAACGTAGTCTTGACCAGGCTCATCAAGCTGGTGGAAAGGGCGTTACACAGACAGCCTCTTTAAGGTTATCTTTACAAACAAATTCATTAAACAGTTTTGTGTTGTCTTCTTAAGAGGGCATGCATCATCTAGAAAACGAGGCATATTTATGAGTAGTAGCCATCTTATGATTTTGAGTTCGGCTTCGTTTGGCACGGCGGTAGCGGTCATGAACACGGTGCTTATGAACCGTCGTTTGTAAACACCCAATCTCACCTAAGAAACTTCATTCACTACTATTTTCAAAACTAGTTTTCTTTTCTAACGGCAGTCACAACCATTGTCTTGCCAAACATCCTTTCTATGACGGCGAAGTTTTTGCACAAACTCACACGAGCAAAAACGATGTGCCAAACAGAGCCTTTTGGAAGAAAAAAAGTTCTTAGATAGAAACAACCTCAAAAGCATTAAATTTTTTGACACAAATGGAAATAATTTCTCAACTCTTGCCTTAAAAACTCAGTAAAAAGGAAATAGAATCAAGTAAATGTACTAAAAATATCAAGAAAAGTTAAGTTCTAGAGATCTACATAAAGAGGGGGAAACTGGAAACAGTAAGAAACAAATAAATTTGAGTGCTGCAAAAGTGGAAGTATACATTTCTGACACTAATCAATTGCAAGTTTAATAAGTTTAGGGATAACGAAATCAGATTATCAGAGAAATTAGCAGAGAGATTTAGGTTATTTTGAGGCAATCTAATAGAAGAAATGTTTATTGTTTCTCTGATTATTGGTTGTTCAGCGAGAAGGGGGATTCGGTTTGGAATGCGTACCGTTTTGAAGCGGCTTGAAAGGAGCTTCCGGCGGCGGACATGGCCGGAGATTTGATTATCGTCGGCCGGGAGCAGCGGCGGTAGTACTGTGGTTGAGTTGGCCTCCGATGAAGAAGATGGCTGAAGAGCGGTCTTCCAAAAAAGCAAGGCTCACTCGAATGTTATCGACACGAAACTGGGAGATAATTTTGACGATCACGTGGCCAATGCAAAAGCACGTGATTTCCTTTCTTGAAGTGCCTGTAGCCTTGTACCGCACCTGATCTCTCCTTTTGAATTTATTATTCTCTCTCATCTTCATGTTATCTCTTTTTAATTTCTTAAATATACTGGGTTAGTATTTTTATTCGTATTCTAAATTGTTTTTGGAAATAGGTAGGAAATATTGTGTGATCATTTTTAATTTATATTTGATATGGCCGCATAAAGATGCGAAACGCATGCTCATGAATGGAGTGCGAATATAAAAACCTCAAACTAAACGACCTGACCGACCAATAGTGCGGAGAGCGACCGCGGCGTGACCGCCCCGGCCAAACCGCCCGAGCAAATCGCCCATTGGCCATGTGGCCCTCCGACCAACCAAAACGGGCAGCCTCTTAACCGCATGGACCTTCGCAGGCACGCGGAGGGCTGCCCACTTGGCTGCCAAGATCGGGCAGCCCCTTGGTCGCCCAGATTGGGAGGCCGCTTGGCTGCCCGGCCCACCGCCGACACGCAAAAGGCCGCCTCCTTGGCCGCCCAGATCACGCGCCCCCTTGGCCGCCCGGCCCACCGCCGAAGCGCGAAGGGCCGTCTATTTAGCCGCCCAAATCGTGCGACCCCTTGGTCGCCCAGATCAAACAACGCCTAGATTAGGCGGCCCCTTGGCACCCCAAGTAGGGCGTCCACTTGGCCGCTCGGCCTTGGTCGGGGGCCGTGATCCCCTGGTTGCCAGTCGTACCCGGTCAACGGTCGTGCTGCCCCTCCCTCGCAGGCCAGGCGTCCGGATCACCCATTGGGTCTGAACTGCCCGGGGGGCAAAAGTGTCGTATTCATAAAAGTGGTAATCCGTGTGCTCCAATTTGGACGTTCCTATTCGTCCGTCCGGAAGTTATTGGGGTAATGTTACTACGTCACCCCTCCTGAAAATCTATATAAGGGCCCATAAGGCCCTCATTAATAGGAGGGGGGATAAAAGGGGCGAAAACATTTAAGAGCAGAGAATCTCCTAATTTCCACAAGACCGCTCCTTAGCGTGCTTCTGTGTGCTCTGCTCCCGCACGTGCCTCCGTGCGATCAGCTCCATAGCGTGCCTCCGGGAGCTCATCTCCATAGCGCGCCTCTGGGTGCTCCACTGCATAATGTGACTCCACTCCATTGTGTGCCTCTGCGCGCTCCCCTCTATCGCGTGCCCCACTCCCGAATGCGCCTCTGTGCACCTGACACCCGAGCGTGCCTCCGAGAGCCCGACACCCGAGAGCACCTCTGTACTGTTGAAGTTGGAGACCGGGCGGTCTGTCTTGGCGGGTTGGAGACCGCGCGGTCTGGCGGTTTGACTCGGCGACTTGTAAACCGGGCGGTCTAGCAATCTTCACAGGCGACCTCTCTGCATCTCTTATTGTAAGCCGTGCGGTTAGTCCTTCTGTCTAACCGCGCGGCCTGTGCGGTTTACTTTGTACAGTCCGCTTAGCTTGTAAATTTTAGTCCCACATCTCTTATTTGTATTCTCTCTTCTCTCCTCCATTCTATATAAGGGAGGGCATACCTTTGTAATAGTTATCTTTTTTGGATAATAAAATTCGATTATTCAAAAGTTTATTCGGCTTGTTCTCTTCTTTCGCTTCTTTTCTCTACTTTCTAACATGGTATCAGAGCCATCCGCTGCGGGGGTGTGTTGAGAACCAAGGTCCAGCGGGATTGGGTGTGTGTGGGACCGCATATTTGGGCTTCCCCATCGCGTTCCAGGTCTGGGTGTTGACCCCGGTGGGCCCCCGTGTGGCGGAATATCCCCGCCATCCCGTGGTTGGATTAGTCCCACATTGCCTGCAGCGGGTGGTCCTTGGTGTTTATGTACCCCCGTCCCCCCTTACCATCACCTCGGGGTTTTGGGAAGATGTGTGGTGACGGGTGGTTTCAACATGGTATCAGAGCACACGGTCTTTTCCTCCTGATTCTGTGCGCTCTCTGTTGTTCGCGGCTTGTCTTCCGCGTTCTGCGGCTTGTTCGCGGCTTGCCTTCTCCTCTGTCCGCGCGGCTTGTTTTTATCCGCGCGGCTTGTTTCTGTCCGCTGCCTGTTTGCGCGGCTTGCTCTTCTTGTTTCTCTTCTCCTACTGCTCTTTGTCGCAGCGACCTGTTTCCGTGTCGCCGCGCTCCTTGCTCTTTCCTGCCGCTCCGACTTCCTAGTCGCTGCGGTCTGTCTCTGTCCGCGTGTGTTGTCTCTGCACTCGCGGTTTGCTGCTGTGATCTGCCTGACCATGCGGGTTGTTCCTTTCTTACCCGCATCTTGGTCGCGGTCACCTGCTCTTCTCCTCTCTTCTGTTCGCTCGGCCTTTTGCAGTCCGCGCGACTTCTTCCCCGCTGTGCCTTGATCTGAATCCTAGCCGCTCGTGTTCACGTGGCTTCTTCCCTTTTGTTCCCGCCGCGGTTTCACGCGGATTCTTCCTTGTTTGAGCGGCCTCTCCGCCTCTTCGCTCTTAGCCGCTTCTCTTGTTAGTCGCCGCGACCTCCTGGTTTAGTCGCGCGGCTTGTGCTCTGCACCTTGGTCGTGGCCCTTCGTGCCGCTGGTGTGCTGTCACCGAGACCGCTGCAGTTTCTTCTTCCTCCCTTCATGGCTTTCGCCTCGGTTGTCACGTCTTCTGGTCGTGCACACGTTGTTACTCAGGGCAAATGGCTGATCGACACTGGTGCTACGAATCATATGACCGGCCATCTCCCGTGTTTCTCTCTCCTAGAAAAACATGCTCGCTTGCCCCCAGTTACTCTCGCTGACGGCTCTTCATCATCAGTTCATGGCACAGGGATAGTTCATGTCACCCCGTCTCTTCACTTGGCGGATACTCTATACGTGCCCCAGTTCCCGTGCAACTTATTATCTGTTACATCTCTTTGCAAGCAATTACAGTGTTCCGTCACATTTACTTCTACTTCTTGCTCTTTTCAGGATCCGGACTCCCAACGGACGATTGCTACTGGGACTGAGAGTGGCGGCTTATACTTCCTAGACAACATTTCTGCTTTTTCCACCTTCTCCTCCACCTCCACAGATCTTCTCCAATGGCATCTCCGCCTTGGTCATGCTCCTCCCCGTCTTCTTCGTCAACTTCTGCCCCACCTTCCTCCTCAAAGTCCTCCGCTCAACTGTGAGGCCTGTCAGCTTGGCAAGCATCACCGCTCCTCCTTCCCTCCAAAGCACGTTCGTAGCTCTACCCGTCCGTTTGATCTTATCCACTCCGACATCTGGGGTCCTTCTCCTACTCTTACCATTGGTCGGGGTAGTTCCTATTTTGTCACGTTCATTGATGATTTCTCTCGCTGTACGTGGGTGTATCTGTTAAAAGATCGCTCCGAATTATTCTCTGTATGGACATCCTTCTATCTCATGATCAAAACTCAGTTTGATTTCTATCAAAGTTTTTCGGTCTGATAATGCCGCAGAATATCTCAGTCGTGACTTCTCTACATTCTGCATGCAAAATGGGATTCTTCATCAAACTAGTTGTGTCTATTCTTCACAACAAAATGGTGTAGCCGAACGCAAAAACCGACACCTGCTCGATGTCGCTCGCACCTTGATGACCCAGATGCATGTTCCTCGCTCCTATTGGGGCTATGCTGTTCTCCTTGCCTGCTACCTCATCAATCGCATTCCCTCCACGGTTCTCCATGGCCAAACCCCGTTCTCCATTTTGTATCCGGGCAAGGAGCCGTTTCCTCTCCCTCTCCAAATCTTTGGATGCACTGCCTTTGTGCATGCCCCTTCTGCCACCCGTGATAAGCTCTCCCCTCGCTCCACCAAATGTGTCTTTCTGGGGTATTCCACCACTCAGAAAGGCTACTGTTGCTTTGATCCCGTCCTTCGTAAGCAGTTCGTCTCTGCTGACGTCACCTTCTTCGAGAATACCTCCTACTTCTCGGATGCCTCTTCTCCTCTTCTCCCAGCTTCTGATTCTCCTGCCGTTCCCTTCGTTCCCTCGTCTCCTCCTCCACTCTCCACCACTACACCGTCTCCACCCCCTCCTCTTCCTCCACCTCTCTCTCTCCCTTCCCCACCACCCTCTCCCTCCTCTCCACTGCCGTCGCTCTCTTCTCCCGGGCCAGCTTTCTCTACCACGGATGCTCCGGATGCCGCGGGCCCGGCTGACCTGGATCTTCCTATAGCTCTTCGCAAAGGGGTGCGGACGTGCACCTTACACCCCTTGCTGCTGTTGTTTCCTATGATCGTCTTACTCCTTCTCGCAGGGCCTTTGCACTGGCTATCTCTGCCACTGCCACACCCCGCTCCTATCAGGAGGCCCTTGCTATTCCTCACTGGAAGATGGCCATGGATGAGGAAATGGCGACCCTCACTGAGCGGGGTACCTGGACTCTTGTTCCTCCTCCCTTTGGCACTGATGTTGTTGGCTGTCGCTGGGTCTTTGTGGTCAAATTTAGCCCAGACGGCACTGTGGATCGGTATAAGGCTCGCCTTGTGGCTAAGGGCTTTACTCAGACCTATGGGGTTGATTACTTTGACACCTTCTCCCCTGTGGCTCGTCTCAGCACAATCCGGGTTCTTCTCTCTGTGGCCGTCAATCGGGATTGGCCAATTTCTCAGCTGGACGTCAAGAATGCCTTCCTTTATGGTGATCTTCACGAGGCCGTTTACATGGAGCAACCTCCTGGGTATGTTGCTCAGGGGGAGACACGAGTATGCCGGCTGCAGAAGGCAATTTATGGCCTCAAGCAGAGTCCTCGAGCTTGGTTTGACAAGTTCAGCGGTATTGTGGCGGCTGTTGGTTTTGTGCGAAGCTCTGCTGATCACTCTCTCTTTATTCGCAAAACTCCTTCTGGGCTGGTTGTTCTTGCTGTATACGTCGATGATATTCTTCTCACTGGCGATGACCAGGAAGGGGTAGCCCTGACAAAGCTACATCTTCGCCAACATCTGATCACTAAAGATATGGGCTCTCCAAAGTACTTTCTGGGGATCGAACTCTCTCGGAAGCCCGACTCCTTAGTTCTCTCTCAGCGTAAGTATGCCCTTGATCTTTTAAAAGAGGCAGGATTGACTGGAGCTAAACCTGCCCGATGTCCCATGGCTATTGGGGAGGACAAAACCTGGACAGATGATTCGCCTCTTCTTTCAGATAGTTCGCGGTACAGGCGTCTGGTTGGTAAGCTCATATATCTCACAGTGACCAGACCCGACATTTCTTATGCTGTGGGCAAGGTGAGTCAATTCATGCAAGCGCCCAGGGAATGTCATCTTCAGTCCGCCTTGCGGATCTTGGAATATGTCAAAGCAGCGCCTGGGAAAGGATTACTGTTTCAGAAGAATGGTCATCTGAGGATTGAAGCCTACTCAGATGCAAGTTATGCTGATGACAAAGGGGATCGCAAGTCTACCTCAGGTTTTTGCACCTTTGTTGGGGGAAATCTGGTGAGCTGGAAGAGTAAAAAGCAGTCTGTTGTCTCCAGGTCCAGTGCAGAAGCTGAGTATCGCAGTATGGCGTCAACCACTTGTGAGTTGAAATGGTTGCGGGCTCTCATGCTAGATTTAGGAGAGGTGTACAACCATCCTCTACCTATGTTCTGTGATAACAAGGCCGCCATATACATCTCCAAAAATCCGGTATTCCATGAAAGAACAAAGCACATTGAGGTTGACTGCCATTTCATTCGTGAAGAGATTTTAAAAGAACAGATTTGCACTCCGTTTGTCACATCTGATAAAGAGCTAGCTGACATCTTCACCAAGCCAGTCTCCGCCTCGTTTCTGCATGTTTGCGACAAGCTGGGCATGATTGATATATATGCTCCAGCTTGAGGGGGAGTGTTGAAGTTGGAGACCGGGCGGTCTGTCTTGGCGGGTGGAGACCGCGCGGTCTGGCGGTTTGACTCGGCGACTTGTAAACCGGGCGGTCTAGCAATCTTCACAGGCGACCTCTCTGCATCTCTTATTGTAAGCCGTGCGGTTAGTCCTTCTGTCTAACCGCGCGGCCTGTGCGGTTTACTTTGTACAGTCCGCTTAGCTTGTAAATTTTAGTCCCACATCTCTTATTTGTATTCTCTCTTCTCTCCTCCATTCTATATAAGGGAGGGCATACCTTTGTAATAGTTATCTTTTTTGGATAATAAAATTTCGATTATTCAAAAGTTTATTCGGCTTGTTCTCTTCTTTTCGCTTCTTTTCTCTACTTTCTAACATGTACGCCCACTCCCTAGCATGCCTCTGTGTGCTCCACTCCATAGCGCACCTCCGCGTGCCCCGCTCCCGAGCGTGCCTCAACAAGCTCCACTCGCAAGACTGCTCCCGAGTGTGTCTAAGCATGCTCTAATCGCGAGATCGCTCCTGAGCGCGTCCACGCACGCTCCACTCTTGAGATTGCTCTCGAGCATTTGCCTCGCTCCTGAACGGCGCCGAAAATCCACAAGATTTTCTGCAAAGCACACAGAACACCTCTCAAGCGTACTCCAGAACGCTCCAGTCACATTGTGTGCTCCAGTCGGTAGCAAGCCTACAGTCAGTAGCAAGTACTCCACTCCATACTCCTCTGAGCGCAATAGAAGATTAGCCACAAAGACCAAGGAGCGCAAACTGCGCCGCACAAGCTTTCAAGCAACAGTCAAAGGCTCAAGTGCACTCAAGCACAACACTCTCCACCATAGCAAAGAATGAACTTATGAAAGATATACTACCTAAACACCTAAAGGGGGGGGTGAATAGGTGACCAAATTCTTTTTAGACTTTAATGGCAGCAATCAGTTAATATCACAGAATTCTAACTATTTTATCACAGCAAACACACAACATACACAGCAAATCACAATCACAGCAGACACAGAGTTTTATAGTGGTTCCCCAAACTTTGGGTACATCCACTTTCCCCCTTCGCCTATCTAGCAGTGTACTAGATTCGGCCAAACTTCACCACTGTCTCAGAACCCAAACTGGTTCCTACACCTCAGGCCCAAGGCCTTACAACTCAGCTTTTCCACAAAGCCTACACTCAGCCACAAAGGCCTACACTCAGCCAACAAGGCCTACACTCAGCCACAAAAGGCCTACACTCAGAGATTCCAATCTCCTACACTCAGGCTCTCAAGCCCTACCCTCAGCCTTTATAATTACAGGCTTACAAATACTCAGATCCAAAGGATCCTACAAGATAAAAATGATTATACAAATGATAACTCAGCAACTCAGAAACAAGAGAGGGGAGTTGTGAGTTTCTTGATTAGTTCTTGGAAGAACTCAGCTGGATTCAATCTGACTTAGCTTTCTTCAAAGCTTCTTGAAAGTAGAACTGAATAAGATTGACTCCTCCTGCAGTTGATCCTTGACCTCTGCTTCTTAAGATCCAGAATAAAACTGAACCTTTCTTCTCAGCCTAGTTCCAACGGCTGATTTCTTGGATGTAGCCCTCTCTCTCCAACTTCTTAGATCTGCACTTGGACAGCTAGATCTTCTTGATTTGATACTTTGAACAACTATGTGTACCACTTCAACAACTACTTGAACAACAGTTTTTGTAGACTGTATGAGCTTATTTATAGGCCTTCTTCATGGTAACTGGCTGGTCCGGTCCATAACTGAATTCTGACATCTCTGACAAGTGCTGTAGACCGGCTGGAACGACAGCTGTCAAGTCATCCAGTCAGTTCTTGAAAGTTCTCTAACTTTCTGAAAGTGTCGAGACTTTCTGTCTTTAAGTGTCGACACTTATAGACCAAGTGTCGACACAAGTTGTGTAAGTGTCGACACAAGTCTACAAGGTGTCGACACAACTCCTTGTGTTGTAGATTCTATGTCTCGACACAGTTTCTTCTGCATGTGTCGACACTGTAATTGAGTGTCGGCACAAGTACTTGATCTTATATCTTTTGCTGAATTCTACTAAGTGTCGACACATCTCCTTTGTGTCGACACAACTTCTTGTGTTGAATCTGTTAAGTGTCGACACTGCTTCTTGGTGTCGACACAAGTCTTCAGTGTTGATACTTGATGAGTGTCGACACAGCTCCTTGTGTCGACACATTCTTCTTCTTGTTGAGACTTCAGCTGAGTGTCGACACATCTCCTTAGTGTCGACACTTGTACTTAGAATAATTTGATGATCTTGCTGTTCTTTGCTAAGTGTCGAGTCTTCAGCTTAGTGTCGACACATTTTTCCTTGTGTCGACACTTTCTTCAAGTGTTGACTCTTCTGTTGTGTGTCGACACATTGTTCTGGGTGTCGACACATACTTAGTTTCAGCAGACTTTTGCTGAGTGTCGACACAGCTCCAAGTGTCGACACTTTCTGGTGTAGACACAGTTCTTCTAGGTGTCGACACTTTCTTTGCTGTACTTTTCTTCACTGAGTGTCGACACAGCTCCTTATGTCGACACTTCCTGTCTGGTGTCGACTCTGCATCCCAGGTGTCGACACAGTGACTTCAAGTGTCGACACTGCTTGTCTGGGTGTCGACACAAGTCTTTTTAAGTGTCGACACTTTCCCTCTGGGTGTCGACACATGGACTTAGAAATTTTTGCTTCAGTCCTGCAAATACTTAACCTGCACAAGTAACTCAAAAACACATCAAATACATTTTGATGTATATCATTGAGTTGGGTGAGGCTTCTTCAAATCAGGTACATTTAAACCAATGTACCCAACAATCTCCCCCAATTTGGAGAAGTCATAACCCTTAGTCAATGATATACACCATTCATAATTAAAATTATAAAATGATGTAAGGCAGGATAATATACAGCAGGGTAAACATAAACATGTATCAATTTCACATGTATACAAATACATCATTACAGAACAAATATGAAATAGACATAGACATTATCACAGAACAAACATGAAATAGATTAATCATATAACATATTGTTCTAATATCTGTCTTATACATTTTCAGAAGTTCACAAAATGTTTTACATCCAAAAGATTACAAAGTAAACTTCAAGAAAATCTAAATCTATTTTTGTTCTGGCTCCTTAATCACTATGCCTTTGCCAGCTTGAACTTTAGCTTGGACAGGAGCATCAGCAGCTTCAGCAACAGCAGGCTTCTTGCCTTTTAGATCTTTCTTCTTAAGCTCTTCTGCTTTAATTTTCTGCCTTTCAAAATAATGGTATGGCTTAGGAAAGTACTTGCTAGGCTCCTGGGCAGTAGGAGGTAGCTTTCCCATCTTTGCTTCCTTCTATATTGGACTATTGCCTCTTGCCTGATTCATGTTTCCTCCATTCAGCTTCAGAGAACCACTTGTTCCTGTCATGAATGTTGTCTTTGGCAGCTTTCCAGGCAGTCAATATAATGTTTCTAGAGGTAGGGCTCCATTGCTCAAAATCTGGTCTCTGTTCAGCTTGTTCCCTAAACCTCTTCTTTGACAATCTTGTCTCTTCTTCTTTCTGCAATGCCTCTTGCATGGCTTCAGATATAGGCTGAACAACCTTTTCAATAATTACATTGTCCTTGCCCCCAGGTGGGCTGTACATGGTCTGTACATCAGCATGCACCATTTCAAAATCTGGATGAGGATAAATGACTTGAGCTACTTCTGGTTGCTCACCTCCAAGATAGGCAGGGTTAATTCCAGATTCAGCAACATCATTGTCATTACAGAGAGGAGGATATCCAAGTGTAGCTCTGATAGAATTTGATATCCACTTAGCATGGTCAGAGCTTGCCTTGACTAACACTCTCTCCCCCTTTATGACTTCTCTAGCCATGTGATCTCTGACATCATCCTTCTGAAATCTGATTTGATTATCCAAGTATCTAACTCCATCTTTAAAGAAAGGTTTGAGCTTTTGAAGTTGTTCAGATATGGCCTTCTGGGAGGCTTGGATAGCAGTCTTAACAGCAGTGATTTCTTCTTGGAATACTTTGTCAAATTCAGCTTTAACAGCAGCAGTAGAACTAGAAGGTCCAGCAGCTTGGTTCTTTAATTCTGTGACAATAGCATTATGGGAAGCAGTAAGATTGTCATTCATCCTTATCTGATTTTCAAGAACATACCCTTGCTTCAATGCTATGTCATCTACTTGTGCTTTGATCTTTTCCTGGTGTGTTGCCAAGTACACCACTGCATTTCCACCCTTGTAGAAACATTCAGTCATCTCCTTCTTTTTGAGGTTCATCTCAAATCTTATTGATTTGATGTCCTGGGATAGATCAAATTGTAAGGATTTCTGCCCTTCATCTACATATTTCTCAATTGCTTTTCTATGTTCATCCAGTTTAATCTGCATTGCCACCATTAAAGCACTATAATCAACTGATGGTGTTTGCTGAACTATAGGCTGTGGTGCAATAGATTGTAGAGCCTTCTTATAACTTTGACTTCTTCTCTTGAATACATAAAGTTTCTGCTTCTTAGCCCTGGCAATCTCCTCATCTTCAGAGGCAGATGTGCTGGCAATATTCACTCTTTCCTTAGGGCTTGGAGGCTTTCAGCTTACACATTTAGTGCCTTCTCAGTTTCTTGTCTCACAGGCTCTTTATGAACTTGCACTTGCTCCCCCTCAAGTGGAGTATTCTCCTTCTCAGCAGCATCAGTTTCCTTGTCAAAATCTGCTTGATCCAGATTTAGGAATAAATCTTCCATGGTGTATTCTTGTGGTGAAGGAGCTGGAGTAATTCTAGGCTCTTCAACCACTGGATCAGTAACATCTTGAGCAACAGCAGATGTGTCTTCTATGACAGCATCTGGAACTTGACTATCCAGCTGAGTTTGCTGATGATCATCAGACAAATCAGTATCTTCCATAGGAAAATTTAAAGTGTTTAGTTCAGTGATTACCTCTAGTATAATGGTGGTTGCTTGGTCACCTTCCAGTGTAGTGGATTCTTCTACAACTGGAAGCTCCCCCTGGCTTTGATCCTTGTGGATAGGGCTAGCTTGAGGTAGCTCCCCCTGGATCTCAACATCCTCTTGAGGAGCAGGAGTCTTCACTGCAGGCTCTTCCTCATGCTCATTTGGAGTGAAGACAACCTGTTCTTCACTATCAGAGCTGCTAGTGGACTCTTGTGCCACTGGAGCAGTCTTCCTTTTCTTCTTTGGAGGAATCTCCTTCTCAGAAACTATCTTCTCAGGGGTTGACATCTCCTTTGACAACACCCTGTCTCATCTGGAGAATAACCTCATATCCATCTTTCTCATATGGTTTATTTTGCTTCCAACAGCTTGTTGCATTACCTCAGGTATGGTTCCAGCAAGGTAAAGACTTATAATTCTGCCCAGATTGGGCTTCTTCAAGCTTTCCTTAATCTTCTCAAAGACTACCATAGACCAGTCAGTGTTTAGAGAGAAAATTATTCTTGTCATAATATTGAACATAGAGGCAGACACTCTGTCATGCCCTCCTGGCTTGCTGAGGATGACCTTTCCAACAATTTCAGACATGAATTTGCCTTGATTGTTCATCCCTTTTTTATTGAAAACAGAACCAATCTTCATTGTAGAATCAAGACCACACCAGGTTAGAGCTTCCCTGGTCTTTGATGCAGTAACTTCATCTTCATCTTTAGTTCTTGGAAGCTGTAGTATCTTCCTCGGACTTTTTGGTGATACCTTGACCTTCTCACCATGAACCCTGGATTTGATTTTGTATCCAGATTCGTCCACTTTAGCTCCATTGAGGAATTCAAGTACCTCTTTCTTCCATATCTTAGTAGGTTCAGACACTAGATATTCTAACCTAGAATCGGCAACTAGGGTTACGACCGCTTGGATTTCTTGATCAGCATCATTGAAAGCGCCGCACACCAGCTCGTATCCTTCGTTGACATTCTCCTCAAGCTTAGGCGCCATTAGGGTTTGTAGAATTTGTCTTGAGAGAAGAGAGGTGTCGACACAGAAGTTTGGTCTCGAAACTTTGAAAGCGTGTCGACAAACAAAGACAAAACCCTATTTATACCTTTCTAATTTTGAAGATGAACAGGCGGGACAGCTAACTGAAAATGTGTCGACACTGGCAATAAGTGTCGACACTGACTTATAATGTCTCGACACATATGTGTCGACACAAGTTTAGTCAACAGATATTATGTGTCGACACTTGTTTATGTGTCGACACAACATAACTCGACACATAGTCGAGATGGTACTAAGAAAATTCTGAGTAAATACTAAGTGTCGACACCATATTGGATGTGTCGACACCTACATATCATGAGTCGACACTAATATGCTGAAGTGTCGACACCAACTACCTAGATGTGTCGACACCTTTTTCCTGAAGTGTCGACACCACTTTTCTGTGTCGACATAGACTTGTCTATGTGTCGACACCTTTTTACTTAGTCATTTTCAATACTGTAAACTTACTCTAAGTTTATCATTCCTAGTTCAATTTTAAATCTATTGAACTTAGCTTCTTCTAGGGGCTTAGTAAACATATCGGCTACTTGATTATCAGTTTTAACATATTCTAATAAAATATCTTTTCTTTCTACATGCTCCCTAAGAAAATGATATTTAATTTCAATATGTTTAGTTCTACTATGGGATACAGGATTATTAGCTATTGAAATAGCACTTGTAAAATCACAGAAGAGTGGAGTTCTACTTACCTGAAATCCATAGTCCTCTAGCTGATATTGTATCCACAGAAGTTGAGCACAACAACTTCATGCAGCCACATACTCTGACTCTGCAGTGGAGATAGCCACACTGGTTTGCTTTTTGCTACTCCATGAAATTAGTCTCCCACCTAAGAATTGACAGGTTCCAGTAGTGCTTTTTCTATCTTCTTTGCATCCTGTAAAGTCTGCATCTGAATAACCTGTTAAATCAAAATCCTCATTCCTATGGTACCAGAGGCCTAGATAGGGAGTGCTCTTTAGATATCTCAATATTCTTTTGACTGCTGTCAAATGAGACTCTTTAGGCCAGGCTTGATACCTTGCACAGACACATGTAGCATACATGATATCTTGGTCTACTTGCAGTCAAGTATAATAGGGAGCCAACTATCCCTCTATACAAGGTTTCATCTACAGGTTTCCCTGCATCATCCTTGCTAAGAGACATACTTGACCCCATAGGAGTCTTCATGGTACTGGATGAATCCATACCATACTTCCTTATGAGTTCTAGGGTGAACTTGGACTGACATATGGATAAACCACTTTCAGTCTGTTTAACTTGGAGACTCAAGAAAAACTTCAGCTCTCCCATACTACTCATCTCAAATTGACCTTGTATAAGTTTTGCAAACTTTTTGCAAAGGCTGCTTTCAGTAGAACCAAATAAAATGTCATCTACATATATTTGGACTAGTATAACTTGGCTCTAGATTCCCTAAGGAATAGAGTCTTATCTATTTTCCCCCTTGAGAACTTGTTCTCAATGAGGAAACTAGATAGGTTTCATACCAAGCCCTAGGGGCTTGCTTTAACCCATATAAAGCTTTCCTAAGTCTATAGACATGATGAGGTAGAGTTGGATCAACAAAACCTGAAGGCTGTTCCACATAGACTTCTTCCTTAAGATTATCATTCAGGAATGCTGATTTGACATCCATTTGGTAAACTTTGAATCCTTGATAGGTTGCATAGGCTAAGAACATCCTTATGGCTTCCAGTCTGGCTACTAGAGCAAAGGTTTGATCAAAGTCAATACTTTCTTCTTGCCTATATCCTTTAGCAACCAATCTTGCTTTATTCTTAATGATGACCCCTTGTTCATCCATCTTATTTCTGTAGATCCACTTGGTTCCTATTATATTATGGTCTTTAGGTTAAGGAACAAGTTCCCAGACCTTGCACCTCTTGAATTGATTAAGCTCTTCTTGCATTGCTTCAGTCCATTATGGATCTAGTATGGCTTCTTAAAACTTCTTTGGTTCAACTTGAGATAGAAAACTGGAGTAGATTGCTGCATTTAGGTTTCTGCTCCTTGTTTTTACTCCTTGTCTTGGATCTCCAATAATTTGCTCTACTGGATGATCTCTAAGATGCCTGTTGGCTGGAGGCATCCTAACTTCTGGTTGAACCTCTTAAGCATCTCCATCATGTTGTACTCCTTGAACTTTATCAGCAATTGGTACATGTAGTTCTCCCCCTGGACAACAACCACTGTCTTCTACTTGCTGTCTTGCAGCATGTACTTCTTCTATAGTAAGCTTGTCCATCTTCTTTGTTAAACCTGTGGGGCTGCATACACTACTAGACAACTCATTGTTAATAAGTTTAGTCTCATCAAAAACTACATGCACAGATTCTTCTACAACTTGTGTAGACAAGTTGTAGACTCTATAAGCCTTACTGTTGTTGTTGTACCCAACAAAAATACCCTCTTGGGACTTGGCAGCAAACTTAGTCAAGTAAGACTTCCCATTGTTAAGTATGAAGCATTGCAACCAAAGATCCTGAAGTAGGATAGGTTTGGTTTCCTGCCTTTCACAACTTCATATGGGGTCTTGTTTGAGCCCTTTAGTGATGGTAGCCCTATTTAAAACATGGCATGCAGTATTAACTGCTTCAGCCCAGAAATACTCTGGCAGTGATGTATCACTTAATAGGTCCTACCAGCCTCTATCAAGGTCCTATTCTTCCTCTCAGCAATGTCATTTTGCTGAGGTGTTCTAGGTGAAGAAAACTCTTGAAATATCCCAAATTCTTCACATAGTTTTGTCATGCTATCAGACTGAAATTCAGTACCATGGTCACTTCTTATCTTGACCACTATACTATTTAGTTCATTCTGAATTTGCTTGACAAAGCTATAGAAGACACTAGGTGTTTCAGATTTCTGTCTTAGAAGAACACCCAGGAAAACATTGAGTAGTCATCTACAACTACAAGGGTATAGACCTTCCTACCTAAGCTGTGAACTGGCATTGGACCAAAGAGATCCATATGCAAGAGGTATAAACACCTCACAGCATCTTTGTTTTCTATGCTTCTAAAGGTGGATTTAGTCTGCTTGCCCTTTTGACAAGTAGAGCAAATACCATCTTTAACACACTTAACTTGAGGATCATTCCTCACTAACTCTTTGCTAAAGAGTTTGCTAATAGTCTTGTAGTTAAGATGGGCGAGCCTCTTGTGCCATTTGACACAATGAGAGACTGTCTCATCAGCTACAAGACACACTGGAGAACCATGTTCTCAACCATAATGTCTAAGCAATAGACATTCCTTTTCCTATAACCAGTCAAAATGATCTCTTGATCAGTTGACCTCTTGATATGACAACCATTTTTAACAAATGAGATGTCATACCCTACATCACTTAATTGACTTATACTTATTAGGTTGTGTTTTTTCTCTTTCCCTAAATCACTTTTCTTGTTATTCTCGCATGTTTGACATTAGAGTTCCGTAGTACAGAACACATGTTCTGTATTCGAATTCTCTATATGCAATATGCGAGAGTATACTAACTCCCCTCTAAGGTGAAACGGGTAGAGTTCTAGGAGTTAAATCCCCTGAAGCAAGGCGCGAAGCGAAGTCTCAGAATCCCACGGAGCGGTTCTGAAAGAGCATACCACATCTTTTGATTCAGAACGATACACAACTTTCCTTTCGATTAGATGACACCACTCTCTCTAGAGACAAACACTAAATGAATTATTTTGCAGGTAAATTGAGCTAGCTTTCATCTTTTTTCTCTCGCAGGAAGAGTGTTTTTTTTTCAGCACGGTAACGAGTCTATGTTTATCCCTGCCCGGGTTCAGGTGCAGTAGGCGGAACAAAACAATTATTTTGTTAGGGATATGAGCCCCGACCGACGTTCGGTCTGTACCAGAGATGTACAAAAGCCTACAAAGGTGGGCTTCTCATCAGATCAAACTGATCCTCCAACGTCAAAAGTGACTAGCTTTTTTTCATTGAGTGGGCTCCCCGGTTAAGAACCATGCTTTTTACTATCCCCTTCCGATGACCCTGCATCTGAGATAGAAAGTGAGCTTAGATCCCACTTTGTGTCACCCTTATAAGATGATGAAGCCGGAAAGAAGAGAGTTTTTGCTTTGTCGAGAATCCCAGAACGAGCTAATGATTCCGATTTGAAGCTCTTCAGGCAGGGGGGATCAAGCTCGTGCCAGTAATTCAAGAAGACAAGACCGAGGTGAAGAAAGTGAAACAAGGCAAGCTGGGTGGGAGTAAGCACAGTAAAGGTGAGCCTTTAGGGCTCACTCATCCCAATAGGGCTTTTTTCAAACTTCGCTCCGCTCGCCTTCCTTCCAAAAGAAAGCGCAGGGATCCTTTTGTTTTTTTTACTTGACCCATAGAGGCCGCCAGGATTTCTTATGTGAATTCGGCGGGTCGTCTCCCCTTCTCCTACGGTTTCCCCCACCGACCAGTAAATACCAAGCAAGCGGAGGAAGGATCCGAAGTAGCGAAGAAGTTGTAGTTTTCTCGCTCC
>CM077150.1:6172678-6270021 GCA_039583875.1 Platanthera guangdongensis | reverse complement strand
GAACTTTGCGCGGCCAAGCTTCTCTCGGATCCCAAATTTTCCAAACAGTCTCATAACCCAGTTATGATCAAGGCGGTTCCCAGACGCCAAGTTAGCAGAACACGTTTCCGCTCAATTTTCGGGTGCGCCTTGAAGCTAACCTTCAAGGATCCCTGCTGCAATCTACCGCGTAGAAACCCGAAAAAATCCAAAGCACGGAGTCTTCTCCGCAAAACCATATCAAATGCAACATCACCGATCCAGACAAAACACGTCCGGGTAGGCTTCACACACAATGCCTATGCCCGTACTTACGATTCCGGGCTCTACATGCAACACACGGGGGACTATTCCCGTCAACCCCAAGAACACACGCACTCACCGCATACTCGCGGGAGCGGGATTCCTTATGCAGAAAGAAAGAGATTCAAGCGCTCGAGTTGAGAATCGTTACCCTTGTAGTCCGTTTTGGCGCCCCCCCCATGGAAAAACTACGCGTTATAACTCTTCGCAATGACTTTCCCTCCACGGATCGCTCTCCGATTTCGAAATGGCCTCCGATGCTCCGCCGGGGCCGGAAACCTCCTTCTTCTTCCTCTCTCTCTCACTTTGGAAGGGAGAATTTTGGAGAGAAAATGAGGGAATAACTCCCAATTCCCCGGCCTTAACAGAGCCTAAACTAATCTGGGCCGTCAGATCTAAATTAAAGAAAATGAACGGCTCGGATCTGCACAAAATTCCCACAGAACTTGGGCCGCACACGGCTTGGCCACACGGCCGTGTCCAAGGCCGTGTGCCTCGATCCAGGCACGATCGTCGAACGGGGAAACGCAACACGGGCGAAGACACGCCCGTGTCTGACCTGACACTGCCCGTGTCGGTTCCTCGACACGCCCGTGTTCGAGGCGTGTCACGCATAACCGCCACGGCAACGGACACGACCCCTCAGGACACGGGTCTGGACACGGGTTGGCACACGCCCGGTACGGATGACACGCCCGTGTCATCCGCCGTGTTTCTGGCCGTGTCCTTCTCGGGTTGAAAACGCCAAAAAATCACCAGCCAGACACGGCCTTGGACACCCCGTGTCCTAGGCCGTGTACCCCTACAGGCACCAAAAACTCTTTTTCCGCGACCGACTCGCACACAAAATTCGGGGCGTTACAATCTCCCCCACTTAAGGAATTTCGTCCCGAAATTAAGCAAAGGTACACGAAAGCTAAATGATACCTGAGTGGAATAACTCGGGTATTCCTCCAACATAGCTTGCTCTCGCTCCCAAGAAAGCTCCTCACGTCCGCAATTATCCCAACGGACTTAAACCATTCTGACCTCCTTGTTGCGGAGTCGTTTGACTGCAACATCTTCAATTCGTACTGGTCTGACCCTTGTTGTTAACTTCATAATCAACGGTACCTGATCGTCTGCAATGATCTGCGAAGCCTCCTGAACTGCCTTACGCAACACTGATACGTGGAATACATCATGCAGCCCACTCAACTACGTCGACAGCTTTAATCTATACGCTGCCTCGCCAACACGCTCCAGGATTTCAAATGGTCCAAGGTATCTCGGACTCAGCTTCTTCAAGCGTCGAACCCGCGATACACCCTTGAACGGCTTGATTTTTAAATACCCATGTCGCCAACGTTGAACTCCACATTTCTATGTTTGGCATTGTAGTACTTTGACTGTCTATCCTGAGACAATCTTCAGCCTTTCTTGAATTGTCCGTATCATTGAAGTGGCATCTTCCACCGCTTGACGTTTATACAACTTTGATTCGCCTGCCTCCAACCAAGACAACGCGTACGACACTTCCTCCCATACAAAGCTTCAAAAGCGCCAATCCAATGCTTGCCTGAAAGCTATTGTTGTACGCAAACTCCACCATGTACAGGTGATCCTCCCAATGCTTCCCGAAATCTAGGACGCACATGCGAAGCATGTCCTCCATAGTTCTGTTGACTCTCTCGGTTTGGCCATCTGTCTGCGGGTGAAAGGCTGTGCTGAACTTTAACTTAGTACCCAACAAGACCATGCACCAACCTCCAGTCATTTGACGTGAAGCGTCCATCACGATCACTAACAATACTGCGAGGCACAACATGCAGTCGTACAATATTATCCACGTAGAGTTTGGCTAACTTTTCCACTGGATCCTCCTTTCTCACTGGGATAAAGTGCGACACCTTTGTCAATCTATCACAACCACCCAAATGGCGTCATTTCTTTCTGCGACTTCGGCAAACCGTGCACAAAAACCATAGATATGTCGTCAACTTCCATTCTGGGATAGGAAGTGATTTCAAGAAACCTCCGGGCTTCTGGCATTCCGCCTTCACTAATGCACAAGTACGGCACTTGGCCACATAAAGCGCCACATCCTTCTTCAACCCGCCACCAGAATAATTTCTTCATGTCTCTATACATCTTCGTGCTTCCGGGTGGATTGAGTATTTGGTATGATGAGCCTCATACATCAACTCCTCCCGAATATTATCCGCACTAGGAACGCATAGACGACCGTCCTTCCTTAGCAACCCATCTTCAACCACAAACTGGGAATTTGACCCATCCAAAGATCCATCCAAGATTTGCTTCATGCTGTCATCTTGAACCAAAGCCCTCCGAACTCTATCCGCTAGGTCACACTGCACCTCTGTCCAAAACAGTTTCGCCTCGGCACTAGACTGCTTGTCAACGCAAGATATCTCCAATGCCTCCAACTCTTGGACCAATCTCTTATCATGCACTGATAACCAGTTGGCTTGTGCGGAATCTTACGACTCAACGCATCCGCCACTACATTTCCCATCCCAGGCACATAGTGTATCTTGAAGGTGTAGTCCCCTAAGAACTCCATCCACCTCCTCTGCCTCATGTTCAGATCTTTTGGTCCAATAGGTACTTCAAACTCTTATGATCGGTGTAAATATCCACCTTCACACCGTACAGATAGTGCCCCAAAGCTTTAGAGCAAAAATCACGGCTGCTAACTCTAAGTCGTGGACCGGATAATTCCTCCGTGAACCTTCAATTGTCGTGAACCATAAGCTATCACTCTCCCATGCTGTAGTAGAACACAGCCAAACCACTACCTGAAGCATCACTATAAATCTCGAATCCTTCGGTACCACTTGGCGAACATAAAATAGGCGCCGTGGTTAACCGCCTCTTCAACTCTACAAAAGCCTGATCGCACTCCGAAGACCACACAAACTTCTGATCCTTCCTTGTCAACGTCGTGAGTGGTAGTGCTATCCGCGAGAAGTTCTCTACGAAGCGCCTGTAGTAGCCAGCAAGCCCCAGAAAACTCCGGACCTCTCCACTGTAGTCAAAGTAGGCCACTCCCGTATTGCCACTATCTTCGCCGATCCACAGCTATTCCTTCTCCACTGACAACATGACCAAGAACGCTATCGAGGATAACCAGAACTCACACTTGGAGAACTTTGCATACAACTGACTTTTCTCAATGTCTCCAACACCATGTGTAAATGCTTGTAATGATCTCCTCGCACCGCGAATACACCAGGATATCATCGATGAATACTATCACAAACTGATCCAAGTATTCTCTGAACGTCATATTCATCAGATCCATAAACACGGATGGAGCATTCGTCAACCCAAACGGCATAACCGTGAACTCATAATGCCCAAACCGCGTACTGAATGCTGTCTTTGGAATGTCGCTCTCCCTTATCCTCAACTGATAGTAACCGACTTCAAATCTAACTTCGAGTATACAGTTGACCAACCAACTGATCAAATAGATCGTCAATCCTCGGATTGGATATTTGTCTTTCTCCGTAAGTTTGTTCAATTCCCGATAATCGATACAAAGCCGCAAGCTCCATCTTTTCTTCTAACAAAGAGGACTGGTGCGCTCCAAGGTGATGAACTTGGACGCACATATCCTTGCTCTAGCAACTCTGCAGTTGCACCTTCAACTCCGCCATTTCTCTTGGGGCTATCCGATAGGGGAGCGTGACACCGGTTTGGCACCCGGTACCAGCTCTATAGTAAAGTCAATCTCCCGCTGAGGAGGGGCTCTGGGAGATCATCTGGAAACAACATCATATACTCGGACACAACTGGGATGCGTCCAAACTAGCTTAGGCGTCGAAGTCTGCACTAGAGTGACATATAGTTCTGCCCAGACCGAACTGCCTTGAACACCTGAAGGGCCGATATCAGAACTTTCCCTGACCCCTTCATGCCCGCAAAAGTAGTCTCCCGACCAGTGTCCAGACCCAACTTGACTTCTTTACGGTTGCAATCAATACATGCACTCTGCTCCGAGAGCCAATCCATACCGAAAATTACGTCGAACTCCACTAATGGTAGAACAACGCCCGCAAATCAAACTCCGGTCTCCAATCTGAATCTTCACAACACAAATCCTATCCGCACGCATTGAGCACCCATTAGGCAACAACACATCCAACTTGTTTTCTGCCATCGAGAACGGAACCTCCGATGCGCGATATAAACTTTTCAGACAAGAAGGAATGTGATGCTCCCGTATCAAAAAGGGCTCTCGCCGGAAACCCAAAGATTAACACAAAGCCTAGCATAACAAACGTAAGCTAACAAATACGAAGGTAACAACTATAAAAGTTAAACCCTGTAATTTAATTCATACCTGTCACCACGTCTGCTTGCTTAATGGCCTCCTGTAGACCAAGGTTGTAGACTCTAGGCTGGGCTGGAGCATGATGGGATGCGGTTGACTCCACCGCCTTCCCTTTCTCCTCATTAAGTCGCTCCAGGTCTCCTCTCGACTTTGGACGTCCGCTCCAACACTCCCGAGCAAAATGCCCCATCTTCCGCAGTTGTAGCAAGCTCCGGGACTCGACTTGTAGTTGCCCCCGATGCATCAGCCGAAGGGCTGAGTTTGAAGTCCTCCGCTTCTTGTTCCATCTGCGGGAAACCTGTCTTGTGACTTGGCACCTTGAACTCGGTCTTCTTTTCTCCTGGGTCCCTCTTCTCTTGAACTTTCTTCGCGACCTTTTCCAACGATCGGGCCGAATTGACCAAGGCTAGGAAGCCCTGCGCCTTAGCCCAGCAAGGAGTAACTGTAAATCGCCACGAAGACCCTCATAGAATCGGTTGGTCTTCCTCTCTTCTTCTGAAAACATAGCACCAGCATAATAACGACCCAACCGTGTGAACTCATGCAGATATTCGTCCACGCTTCTGGATCCCTGAGTCAACCCAAGAAATTGATTCTCCATCTCCAACCTCTGAGCAGAAGGTACAAATCTGGCTAGGAACAATCTTGAAAATTCTTCTATCGGCACATCCGCAAGTTGCCTTCCCACTAGAAGATGAAACTCCAACTCGTCCCACCACAGCCTCGCCTCACCTTCCAAAAGAAAAGTCGCTATGGTGGTCTTCTGCCACTCCTCAGTCATTGTGGCCGTCAGCACCCTCTTTATGGAAGAGAGAGCCAGTCCTCAGCTTGAGTTGGTGTTCCAACCCCATTAAACCTCGGAGGATTAAAGCCCATCACATGCTTTAGCTGCCTCTCCGTAGTTCTCCTCGGCTCTACTAACTCAACTGCTGCGCGTTCCACCACTCTCGGCTCTGCCGCCCTAACCGGTTCTTGCTCATCCGCAGGAGGTGCGCGATGCATTTGCCCGCAGGTTGGGCATTTATCATTGCGAACACGGCTTCAGCCACCATCCTGATGGTTTCCGCTGAAGGAGGTGTAGCAGGCACGTCCCTTGGTGCACTACTTTCCGCTGATTGCGGACGCTCTGACTGACCAGCACCGCTCCTAGCTGCCTATAATAGCAAAGACACACGATTAGGCGACAAACAAATTGCTAAAAGCAATCATTGGAACACTCAGGTTCCACAAAACAAGTGTATTTTCATTCCTAAGTGGACATTCATGGGTTCTTTTTGATGTTATAACGATGACGCACACATGTGCTCACCACCCTTAAAAGAATTCGCCCACGAATTCATTTAAGCTTGACGTAACCTGGCTTTGATACCAAATTGTAACACCCCCATCCGTCGCATGGCAATAACACAGAAGGTCCAGCTGGAACCCGACGCCATATACCACACAGACAGTCGGAAGGGTTACTAAATGAATAAATCAAACCATCTAATTAAGACTATCGTCCTAATCACAGAGCATTCTAGCGGAAGATTTTAAAGTTGAAAGAACCCAAAATTAATTCCATCAATATGAATGTCCACAGCTACAACAACAGGAATGAAACTCCAAGTACACTGAAATAGGTACATGGCCTTATGGCCTTACAAATGTTCATAAATATAACATGTCTTACATACATCGGCTCGCAGGCCGGCCACACATGAGAAATGTAAAAACAACTACTCTACGGCCTTCTAGGGCCAGCACAGCAACATGGGCTCCAGCCGCTATTTGGCGCTCGGCTCCGCAGCACCTGCAAGCACATACCACCGCACGGTGGCAAATAAAGCAACGGTCAGCTAAAAAGCCGACCAAATTATAACGACCCCGCCCTTACTCGGGACGGCGGTGCTCTTTCCTGCAAAACTTTAGCCAACAATATATATATAGCGCAATAATAATTCGCCACAGGTGTAGGCTCGCACGGCCAAACACCCCGTGCACTCAGGGCACATTCATGGTGGACCCTGACCCATCAGTGCATCCACCACCACCCCTAGGATGGCAACAACCATGTGAGCATTTAGCCTTTCTGACCACCGTCTAAGGCTCCAACTATGCCAACGGCCAGTCCCCGTCTTCGGGTCTCTCGCACCGAACCACATAGCCTAGGTCCAATTCCACTTGCCCGTTGCTCACGCCGCATGTCCAATTAAGGAACTTTGCGCGGGCCAAGCTTCTCTCGGATCCCAAATTTTCCAAACAGTCTCATAACCCAGTTATGATCAAGGCCGGTTCCCAGACCGCCAAGTTAGCAGAACACGTTTCCGCTCAATTTTCCGGTGCGCCTTGAAGCTAACCTTCAAGGATCCCTGCTGCAATCTACCGCGTAGAAACCGAAAAAATCCAAAGCACGGAGTCTTCTCCGGCAAAACCATATCAAATGCAACATCACCGATCCAGACAAAACACGTCCGGGTAGGCTTCACACACAATGCCTATGCCCGTACTTACGATTCCGGCTCTACATGCAACACAAGGCGGGGGACTATTCCCGTCAACCCCAAGGAACACCACGCACTCACCGCATACTCGCGGGAGCGGGATTCCTTATGCAGAAAGAAAGAGATTCAAGCGCTCGAGTTGAGAATCGTTACCCTTGTAGTCCGTTTTGGCGCCATGGAAAAACTACGCGGTTATAACTCTTCGCAATGACTTTCCCTCCACGGATCCGCTCTCCGATTTCGAAATGGCGCTCGATGCTCCGCCGGCGGCCGGAAACCTCCTTCTTCTTCCTCTTCTCTCTCACTTTGGAAGGGGAGAATTTTGGAGAGAAAATGAGGGAATAACTCCCAATTCCCGGCCTTAACAGAGCCTAAACTAATCTGGGCCGTCAGATCTAAATTAAAGAAAATGAACGGCTCGGATCTGCACAAACAAATCCCCAGAACTGGGCCGCACACGGCTTGGCACACGGCCGTGTCCAAGGCCGTGTGCCTCGATCCAGGCACGATCGTCGAACGGGAAACGCACACGGGCGAAGACACGCCCGTGTCTGACCTGACACGCCCGTGTCGGGTTCCTCGACACGCCCGTGTTCGAGGGCGTGTCACGCATAACCGCCACGGCAACGGACACGACCCCTCAGGACACGGGTCTGGACACGGGTTGGCACACGCCGTGTCGGATGACACGCCCGTGTCATCCGGCCGTGTTTCTGGCCGTGTCCTTCTCGGGTTGAAAACGGCCAAAAAATCACCAGCCAGACACGGCCTTGGACACGCCCGTGTCCTAGGCCGTGTACCCCTACAGGCACCAAAAACTCTTTTTCCGCGACCGACTCGCACACAAAATTCGGGGCGTTACAGCATGTCACTGTTGAAACCTAGATACTGGTTCAACGGAGTTCGTACTAGAGGGACAGTTCAAGTTACTTGGTCTACCGTCGAGTGCTCAAGGTAGATCAATTCGAGCACGAATTCAACCTTCACTAATTTTAAGTGGTTGCCTACTCACAGAACTGATGAGCTGCAGTGTGGAGGTCCCACCGCTCACCCGGAATTGAGTGTTGTGTATCCCCCCCAAATTCAAAAGCTGAGCCCGACATCTTGGATGACACTAAGCAAGAACTCTATGAAATTCAGGGGCTCTGGTAGGCTGGGTCTGCCTTTAGTTGAGAGGAGAAGTTCCGAGTGTGTGACGGGGCCTACTCGCTACAGCTCGTAGGTCTGAGTGTAGGCAATCTAATCTTCTTCGGTGAGGGTCAGATTTTATGGTTTATTTATAGGCAAACCTCAAACCATGAGCAAATTCGTCTCTTATGGCATGCAGATAGCGCCATCCGTTTTTTGGTTTTTGTTATTAACACCCTTGATTGGTTTGTGGACAGTGAAACCCTATTGTTTGAGATAGCTATGGGAAGACAAGGCTGAGATGTGAGTAGATGAAAGGGTGAGCCGGCTTCCCTCGCCGAGGCGAGTACACTAAGTGAGTTGTGTCGCCTCCGCGGCTTGTCCGGCTCGCGGTCGTCCTTGCACAAGGGACTCGTTCAGCAAGCTGGTACCCGTCAGTTGAGTCTGCCGCGTGATCATCAAAGCCACCTCCGAGCGCATCCCTATCTCACCCACATCACATGGTAATGAGGAGCGGTCTATCGCCTTCGCTTTCTCCTCAAAGCTCTGTGCAACACCAACAAATAATATAGTTTGGTCGGCACAACCCCGACAACGTGGGTTTTCACTTTTTTCTGAGGTTTTACATGTTTAAAAAAAGTCTCTTACAAGCCGTCTCTTTTCCATTGGCTATTTGCGAGCTCAACAGCTCCTGGGCTAATACGCACCTGCAATCTAAACCAGTTTACAGAAGCCTCGAGTTGGCCACAACAATAATATTTATAACTCTTATGCTCATCACAAGGGCGAATCTAAGAGGGGACCGGTTGGGGCCCTGCCCTCCAAAAAAATTGCAAAATAGATAGTGCCTTTTAATTTTTTTTATTGAGACAATGAATTTTGACTATTTACACGTAAAAATTGATGATCGAAAAAGGAAAAAATAGTTTTGATAAAATGAAGACTTTCAAAATTGTTTTCCTAGATGAAGATAATGCCAGACCCACATGTCGAAATTTCTGATTTGTCTGGGTACACATGACAAAAGTTATGATCATATGTAAAGCATATTTTAGTAAATATTACTCCAAATTGAAATTTATGTAAAATATTCATCAAAAAAATTTATAACTTTTTTATCCCTAAAAATATGAATTTTGAAAAAAAGAACCCTCCAAAAAATCACCAAGATTAAGGTTCTCTTTGGCATGGCGGTTGCGATCATGAACGTGGTGATTATAAGCTATTATTTGTGAACACTCCTAGTTTAAGGAACTACAACCAATTTTTGGTTCAAAACAAAATTTCTTTTCTTGGTTAACCATTGTCTTGTCAGACATACATTCTATGACTATTGAAGAATCTCTTTCACTAGAGCTTAAATATTTAAATTATCACTGGTCGCCGGCTAGGCGAGGGAATTCCCGGCCATCCCATCCTTTAGGATTGCCCGGGTCAGTATGCAGTGACCATTTTGTGGCATGAATATCAACAAACTTTCAGGGTCTGGGAATAGTATTCTCGTTAAGTCGGATGCTGTTATCTGTAGACTGTTTGGGTCTGGGAATATCATTTTTGTTAAGGCGGAGGGAGCTATCTGCAGATCAATTAGGACCAATTTACACTCAAGATATTTTGCCTATAAATAAGATCCATTGGCACCTCAGAAAAGATAGGCACAGCCTCCCAGAGCTCGCCAATTTTGAGTTTTTTCTCTGTGTCATCTGAGGTGCTGAACTCAGTTTTTTTCTTGGGGAGAAGTTGAGAAGAGAAGTTCCAAGTGTGCGACGGGACCTACTCGCTACAGCTCGTAGGTCTGAGTGTAGGCAATCTAATCTTCTTCAGTGAGGGTCAGATCTAAAAGCTTAGAATATCCGGGCTTCAGGTGTCCGACAATGAGTTAGGTAATGTAAGCTGTCCCTCTTAGTCTGAACTTCGTTCAACCGGTATCCAGGCTTCAACATTCAGATTCCAATGGGTCCCGGGATCGAGTCCGGGTCTCAACAACCTACTGCGGAATATTCTCGTAGATAATTCGGAGTCTTCCGCGGAGATTTGGTTGGGGATGTTGTTGTCATTCGACTGCAATTCGCCAGGTCCGGAATTGTCCCAATATTCTCGTAGATAATTCGAAGTCTTGGGCTTCGGCCTGGTTTCTAACACTCCCAAATATTCTTAAGTGGCCAATTGATGGCTTTCTATGGTATAGGACTTCGAAAGGAGTTGTGTTGACAAGGGATCTAGTGGGAGATCGGTTGAGAATGTATACTACGGTGTTGCATGCTTCAACCCGGATTTCCTTGGGCATGGATTTGTAATGAAGTAAAGAGCGAGCCATTTCCGGTAGTCTCATTCCTTTGTTCTACAACTCCATTTTGTCGGGGGGAGTTGAGAGCAATAAGTTCATGTATTATGTCATGTTCTTGGCAGAAGGACTGAAAGTTAGATGAGAGAAACTCTCCCCCTCTATCACTTCTCACACTTTAATCTTCCTTCCCAATTGATTTTCGGTTAACTTCAAGAACTTAAAAAATGTTCAAAACTTGCGATTTATTTTGGAGAAAAAATATTAATATGTAGCGTGAGAAGTCATCCAAGATGATAAAAATAGAATCGAGCTCCTCCTTGAGTGGGAGTTGAAGCAGACTCCCAAAGATCAATATGAAGAAGCTCAAGAGGGAGGTACTTTTCCATGTTGAGTTTTGGGGGACGGGTTGTTTGTGCACTTTCCCTTCCTAGCAGTCTTTATAAAGAATACTGAAAACTAATATGTGGGAGGGCCCTTACCATATTGTGATGTTTGAGAAGCTACATGGACTGATAGTTGAGGTGTCTAAGGGTTTGTTTGGCGCAGCCCTGGCGGGTGGAAAATCTCTATTCCAGCCGCCAGAGCTGCTTTATATGTGTTTGGGACAGCTCCTTGTGAAGAGCTTTTCAAAAATCTGGAGCTGTTTTGCAGCTTTTCAGAAATCTCCCTCCCCCCAGCTTCTACTCCTGCAAAATAGCTTTCTCTCTCACAGGTTTTGAAAATCTAATGGTTTCTTCAGTTGGAACATGCTTAGAGGCCGGACGGCCTTCATCCGGCGATTCCGAGCCCCAGACGGCCTTCCTCCGGCGTTTCTGAGCCCCCGGCGTCCTTCCTCCGGCGATTCCGAGCACACTTCTGCACAGAACACCAAAACACTCTGCAGTTTTTCAAAACTGCTCCCCAGAGATCTATTTTAAAACAGCTCTATCCGGACAGCAGCTTTTCAATCCGCCAGAGTTGTCCCAAACAGAGCCTAAATCTCTTATGCCATAGAGAGGATGTGGTGGAAGTATTGCTATTAAAGGCTTGGTAATGTGTATCCCCCATTATGAAAGGATGTAAGATTACTTATGTGATTCAACTCGTAGGATTCCTGTAGGGTGATTAGTATATAGGTGTGACTCTCTAAGTCCAAGTGAGACAAGTGGTTTAAGTTAGATCGGGGTTTCTAGTCACGATCCTCTTGATGGGAGGATGGACGGCCGCGATCGTTCAGGGTTTTGATAAGACCCTGGATGTGGGGTATATAAGGGAAAAACCTAAACCCATCATTTAGGTTTTTCATCCGGTTGATTTTTCCCCAATATCCAGAAGCCCGAGCCGCTCCAGTCGTTGGTCGCGATTTAGGTTTTCTTCCCGATTCCATCGTTCCGCGTCGCCATCCCGCCGGAGCTGCACGCCAGTTTTTTTTGTCTCCGGCAAAGCAGTGGTCTGCCGTCGCGCTGACTCCACCGCATCGCTTCCCGGCGACGGTTTAAGCTTTCCAGATCCCATCGCCATTCCAGATTCGACCGTAGCTCGGCATCGCAGCCCTCTGGAAAGGCCATTGTCACGGCCCTCTAGCAAGACCGCGACCGCCGTGCAGCAACAAGCTGCCGCCATACTCCAACAAGCCGGTGTCACCAGTTTCCAAGTCCGGTCGGTTTCCAGCAAGTTTGCTCCCAGGCTTTGCCCTAATGGCAGGAGGTATAATCCCTATATACGATCTTTGTTTCTTCCGCTGCGCCCTAGGCTTTGCCCTAGATCAAGTTATTTGTGCTCTTACATTTGGTATCAGAGCGACATATAGGGGTTTCACATCCGATTTTTCACCAAAATCTGAGATGATTTCTTCCAAAATTGTGATGTGTTTTTCCAAAATCTGAGATGATTTCTTCCCAAAATTGTGTTGTTTTTCTTTTGAAAAATCTCTGTGGGGATTTCTTCCAAAAGAGCGTAATTTTCTTGTTTGGTTGCTCAGCGTTGTGGTCAGAGTTTGTGGTGGTTGTTCGTTGTCATTTTTTGTGATGGATGTAGTATTTTTTCATGACTATGTAATATTATTTCTACGTTTGGAGTGTATTTTTTTATGGCAACGAACAATCTCGCACTCTTGACCCGAATCCGATCACCATACTCCCCGGCTTCATGTGCTTTTGGAAGCACTCTTGTGCTGAAGATTTGGCTTTCCCATGGCGATGGAGGCGCAAAGATAAAGACTGGAGGGAACACTTCAATATCAAGTTTTGGACGTTGCAGAGTTACAGTTCATGGAGGCATTGTTTGGTGATTCGATTCGGGTTCTTTGATTTTGAGCTTCCAATGTCTCCAGTGCACTAATTAGCATAATGTTTATCGAGTTTCTCAGGAGTAGCCAAAGCATCCTGATAAGCCCGATAAAGTGATTTACAGGGAACCCATCATGGGGTGCGTTCAAATCACTCGCTCTAAATTTTGCACGTTGCAATTATGTTCGTGTGTTACTTGTTACCTGTCCCTACAGGAAATAATAAATAACACTGTAGAATTTTAATTGGTTTATAGTAGGATGCATATACCAAGATCAACCGATCTTTATGCCCAGGGGTATGAGTTTCCATCAATCTTGGTATACTCTTTTCTAGCTATATATAAATAGAGTTAAAATCCAATGCGGTAGCAGTCTTTGCCCAAAGGGAGACTAGATTTTTATCATTAACAATTAACGTGAGTTAACTGTTAAATAAAGTCTTTCACAATGTCCATTGCTTTTTAGTTTTTTCGTTGCTTTAATAAGTAATTGTAAGCATGCGTCTTATGTTTTTCTTTGCAGTTTTCAACACTGTTATCGACCCAACTCAATTCATCCCACTCTTTCCGGGGATAACTATAAGATATGGAAAGATAAGGTGCTTCTAGCCTTAGGGTGCATGGATTTAGATCTGGCTCTTCGTACTGAGGAGCCAGCTCTCCCCACGACGGAGAGCACACCAGTTGACCGTACCTTGTACGAGCGATGGGAAAGATCCAATCGTCTCAGTATAATGGTAATCAAGAATCACGTCAGTCAGAGCATAAGGGGATCTATCCCCGAATGCAGAACTGCTAAAGAACTGATGGGGGCCATTGATGAACAGTTCGTCAGCTCAGATAAAGCTCAGGACAACACCCTAATGGCAAAGCTCTGTTCCATAAAGCTTAAAGGAACAGAAAGCGTAAGAGGACACATTATGGAGATGAGAGACATAGCTGCTCAGTTGAAGGCTTTAGATGTCGATTTTTCCGAGTCTTTTTTGGTCCACTTTATTCTGACTTCATTACCCGCTGACTACACCGCATTTAAAGTCTCTTATATGACACATAAGGAAAAATGGTCGGTGAATGAGCTTTTGAACATGTGTGTTCAAGAGCAAGGCAGGCTGAAGCAGGAGAAATTGGAATCGGTGAATCTTGTGTCACACAAGAAAGGGCAGTCCTCAAAACCTAAGGGTGACTCAGAGGATAAAGGCAAAGGGATAGCAGGTTCCATAAAGAAACCAGACAACCCAAAGCTATCAACTTGTTTTTTCTGCAAGAAAAAGGGTCACATGAAGAAGGACTGCCATAAGTACAAAGCATGGCTGACTAAAACTGGAGGTATGATATTTTTAGTGTGTTATGAATCAAATTTTGTAAATTCTCATAATTTTCATAACACGTGGTGGATTGATTCGGGTTCTACAATCCATGTCTCTACTGTCATGCATGGGTTTCAAAGCCTAAGGAAACCCAGTGAAGGAGAACTCTGCGTCTATTCGGGGAACAAGATGTCGTCTTCTGTTGAAGGTGTTGGGACATACATGCTCGTCCTAAAGACTAGATACATTTTGGATCTAGAGAAGACTTTTTATATTCCGAGTTTTTCTAAAAACTTATTATCTGTATCCAGACTAGCGCCTACGGGCTTTGATTTTCAGTTTAAATACATTTCTTTTCTGATCATTAAAGATTCAGTAACTATTGACTCTGGTATATTGACAGATGAGTTATATAGTTTAGATCTAGATTTAAACTATTTACAATCATTCACTACAATGCATGATAATAGTAGTTATATCAATGTGAAAAACAACAATTCATCTACTTATGATATAGGTGATTGGGGCACATCTCCATAGGGCGCCTTAAAAGATTAGTGAAGGAAGGTGTCATTCAGACGCTTGATTTCGCTGATTTTGGAACTTGCAGAGCATGCATAAAGGGAAAGCATACTAGCAAGTCCAGTAAAGGAGCTAGAAGAAGCGATTCAAAACTAATGCTAATTCACACTGATATATGTGGACCATTTACCACTCCTTGTATGAATGATCAAAATTATTTCATTACTTTCATTGACGATTTTACAAGATACATGTATCTATACCTCCTGAATGACAAATCTGAAGCACTCGATGCTTTCAATGTCTATAAGGCCGATGTAGAGAAACAATCTGGTTTGAGTATCAAAATCGTGAGATCTGACAGGGGTGGTGAATATTATGGTAGGTTCATAGAAGGAAGCCAAAGACCCGGTCCATTCGCTAGATTCCTTCAAGAACATGGAATCATAGCTCAATACACGATGTCTGGCACACCACAACAAAATGGTGTAGCCGAAAGAAGGAATCGTACCTTGATGGATATGGTAAGGAGCATGACAGGTGTCTCATCTCTCCCTCCTCGCATGTGGAGTGAAGCCTTGAAAATGGTCGTGTACGTCTTAAACAGGGTTCCATCCAAGTCGGTTCCTAAAATACCTTTTGAGCTATGGAATGGATGGAAGCCCAGTTTGAATCATGTGCACATATGGGGCTGTCAAGTAGAGGTTAGAGTGTACAACCCACATGAAAAGAAATTAGACCCAAGGACAGTCAATATTTTCTTCATTGGCTATGCAAAAAAATCCAAGGGTTTTAGATTTTATTGTCCCTCGCACACGCTTAAAGTAGTAGAAGCCAGGAATGCCAGAAATATAATCCTGATGAGAGATGTACTCATAATGTTGGGATAGAATAGGTGCATGAGACTGTACCTTCTGGTAGTGGCGTTGAACCTGGTGGGCTCATACCTGCTGTGGCTCAACACCTACCTATTCAGATCCCAACTTATGAAGAAGTGATCAATGATCCTCCTATCCAGAGCTCTCATGAAGATGTGGCTAGTGAACCAGTCATTCAGGAACCACCACCAGTGGAGACTGCACCAAAACCACTAGATCAATCAGATCTTCGGAGATCTTCAAGAGTCAAAAGGTCGGCTATTCCAGCTGATTATGTTGTATATTTACAAGAGACCGACTACATGTCTGGACTCATTCAAGACCCCATCCCCTTTTCAGAGGCCGTAAGCCGCACAAATTCTGAAAAATGGTATGAGGCTATGAAGGATGAATTAAACTCAATGGCAAACAATCAAGTATGGGATCTAGTAGAATTACCAGAAGATTTTCGGGTTGTAGGTTCCAAATGGGTCTACAAGACAAAAGTTGATACCTCTGGTAACATCGAACGATACAAGGCAAGATTTGTTGCTAAAGGGTTCCTTCAAAAGGAGGGCATAGATTATCATGACACCTTCTCTCCGGTATCAAAGAAGGACTTACTAAGGATTATCATGGCCCTCGTAGCTCATTTTGACCTGGAGCTACATCAAATGGATGTCAAAACGACATTCTTAAACGGGGAACTTGAAGAGGAAGTATACATGAGTCAGCCTGAAGGTTTCATTTCAGAGAACGCCCTTAACCTTGTATGCAAACTAAAGAAATCAATATATGGGCTTAAACAAGCCTCGCGACAGTGGTATATAAGATTCCACAACGTTATTACCTCATTTGGATTCGAGGAAAATGTTGTGGATCAATGCATATAAATTAAGGTCAGTGGGAGCAGATTCATGTTTTTAGTCCTATATGTTGATGATATTTTGCTAGCAAGTAACAATTTGAGAATGATATGGGAGACTAAACAATTTATCTCTCAGAACTTTGATATAAAAGATTTAGGAGAGGCTTCATATGTTATAGGAATTGAGATACATAGAGATAGATCCAGAAGGATATTGGGGTTGTCTCAGAAGGCCTATATCAACAAAATTCTGGAAAGATTCAATATGAGAAATTGTTCTAGCTCAATAGCTCCTATTGTGAAGGGTGACAAATTTAGTTTGTCACAATGTCCCAAAAACTCTCTGGAATTGGAATCCATGAAAAACATTCCATATGCGTCAGCAGTCGGCAGTTTGGTCTATTTAGAGGTTTGCACTAGACCGGACATTGCTTTCGTCGTGGGGATGTTGGGAAGATATCAAAGTAATCCTGGGATAGAGCACTGGATAGCTGCCAAGAAAGTTATGTGATATCTCTAGGAGACAAAAGATTACATGCTTACATATAGAGAGTCTGACCATCTGGACTTGGTCGGATACACAAATGCAGACTTTGCAGGCTGCCAAGATTCGAGGAAATCCACTTCTAGCTATATTTTATGTTGGCTAGTGGTGCAGTTGCTTGGAAGAGTACCAAGCAAACTCTTATTGCGTCCTCGACCATGGAGGCAGAATTTATTGCATGTTATGAAGCAACTAAGCAAGCGTTATGGCTGAAGAATTTTTCTTCAGGGCTTAGGGTGATGGATACAGTTCCTAAGCCAATGAAGTTTCTTTGTGACAATGTTGCAACAGTGTTCTTTGCTAAGAACAATAAAAGTGGGAGTCGCAGCAAGCACATTGATATAAAGTTTTTGGTGGTTAGAGTGAACGTGAGGGAGAGCAAAATCATCATTAAGCATATAGGCACACTGCTCATGATAGCAGATCTCATGACCAAGGGGCTCCCACCTAAGTTGTTTAAAGGTCATGTTGAAAGAATGAGACTTGTGGACTCATTTGATGGTTAAGCAGTCATGATTTTTATTTGTAGCTCTCCTTTGATTAATGCAGTATCTTTAGTTTTCCTTTTTATCTCTTGTGCACACTAAAGTATTGATAGAGATATTATATTGCATTAAAGAGTGGGAATATCCACTCATAAGGATTGACACCACATAAAGCACTTGGTAGGGTTTTATGATTACACTGTGATTGTGGAAGGGAAATATCTGCCATTTAGATACAACCGCCACAGTTCATGTAGTTGTAACGTCCTATACAAGTATAAAGATGTCACATAAGGTTTGGGCCAAGAGTCACCGTTATTTTATGTTAGTTTGTATGGTCATATGTTTTTTCTTGTTGTTCACTATCACCCTATGAGTCTAGTTATTTTATTATTATAGAACCTATAAATTATTTTCTAAATGATAAGAGGAACTCTCATCTGTTGAATCAAGTGGGAGAATGTAATATTACATATGTGATTCAACTCGTAGGAGTCCTATAGGGTGATTAGTATATAGGTGTGACTCTCTAGGTCCAAGTGTGACAAGTGGTTTAAGTTAGATCGGGATTTCTAGTCACGATCCTCTTGATGGGAGGATGGACGGCCGCGATCGTTCAGGGTTTTGCTAAGGCCCTGGATGTGGGGTATATAAGGGAAAAACCTAAACCCATCATTTAGGTTTTTCATCCGACTGATTTTTCCCCAATATCCAGAAGCCCGAGCTGCTCCAGTCGCTGGTCGCGATTTAGGTTTTCTTCCCGATTCCATCGTTCCGCGTCGCCATCCCGTCGGAGCTGCACGCCAGTTTTTTTTTGTCTCCGGCAAAGCAGTGGTCTGCCGTCGCGCTGACTCCACCGCATCGCTTCCCGGTGACGATTTAAGCTTTCCAGATCTCGTCGCCATTCCCGATTTGACCGTAGCTCGGCATCGCAGCCCTCTGGCAAGGCCATTGTCGCCGCCCTCTAGCAAGACCGCCACCGCCGTGCAGCAACAAGCTGCTGCCATACTCCAACAAGCCGGCGTCACCAGTTTCCAAGTCCGGTCGATTTCCAGCAAGTTTGCTCCCAGTCTTTGCCCTAATGGCAGGAGGTATAATCCCTATATACGATCTCTGTTTCTTCCGCTGCGCCCTAGGCTTTGCCCTAGAACAAGTTATTTATGCTCTTACAAGGGTATAACATGTTCTTAGTCATTAGAGCGGCAAGGATTTGTTGTCTAGAGTCATAGATAATGTGACAACCTTCTTTATTGAAAATGATGATGTAGCTCTTTTGTGTGAGCTGACCCGGAGGAGCTTTTGAGCAAACTTGAGAACATAGTGAACCTCAGTGATGAGCTATATAAAGGAATGTTTCAGTGGTAGTAATGAAAGAGATGGTCCCCTTCCCTTCAATTACCTGAACTTTCTCGTCTCCAAGATAGACTTCTGATTTGTATGTTTCCTCGAGATATATAAAAGAATGTTTGTTGCGAGTCATATGACTTGAACACCCACTATCGACACATCACCGGTCTGTATGTTTTTCTTCATTCTGCTAGTTCATATATAACATTTTCTTCGTGATACAAGCGGTCACGGTCAATGTTGGTTGGTTTTCTGAATTGTTTGCATTTGAATTGACAATCTTTATATTCATGTGTGTTGCTTTTGCACATAGAACAATAAGAGGAAATATGATGGTTTGGGATAGGATGCAAGCCCTGATGTGGTGGATGTTGAAACCAAAAACTTGATCTCTGTGGAGTTCGGGGTCCCAAAAGAGGGGTGACCTCACACCTACTACACCCGGAGGAGTGTCACGGACCAAAGATCAAGAAGCTAGAAACAGACCCTCGGCTCTAGCGCGGAGGTCCCACCTCACACCCGGAAGGCTACCTGAGCACTTCCCCTCCCTAGCCAATACTCGAGCTAGGGTGCCTTGGAGGAGCTCTCTCTACTCTACCAAAAAGAAGTTAAGGGAGGAGGAAGCAAGCCCAAGTCCTCTCTAAAGGCACCCAAGGGGGTCTATTTATAGTTTTTCAAATCTCATGGGTCAAAATGCCCGAAATACCCCTACGCCAAATACACCTTGGGCCAATAAAAAACACCCACACCGGAGGGCACAGAGGTAAAAACACCCCCAGTGGCACAGCGGTAAAAGCACGCCGCCAACCCCTCGCCCCAAACACCCGAGGCGGTTCCAGGCCGCCGGGCAGGCCGCTTGGGCGAGACCAGGCCGCCCGGCCGTCTCGCCGCGAGCAGGCCGCCTGGGCGAGAACCAGGTCGCGGCCGCCTCGCCCGCGAGTAGGCCGCCCGGGCGAGAACCAGGCCGCGACCGTCTCGCCCGCGAGCAGGCCGCCCGGGCGAGAACCAGGCCGCGGTCGTCTTGCCCGCGAGCAGGCCGCACGGGCGAGACCCAGGCCGCTGCCGTCTTGCCCGCGAGCAGGCCGCCCGGGCGAGACCGGCCCCCGACCGTCTCGCCCGTGAGCAGACCGCCCGCGCGAGACCGGCCCCCGGCCGTCTCGCCTGCCCCTACCTCGGACTCGACAGGCCGGGGCGGGTGATAGCCAACTTGCCGCACCCGCCCCCCAACAAAGGAGTCATTGGGGTAGGCCAATTTTTCCTCCCCCTAATAGTATGTTTCCAAACCAGAGCCAAAATTGTCCACCGAGAGTGCAAAATGTCCAAAAAGCTTAAAAACGCGATTGCCTTGTTTTGAGCCCACTCTTCGCGAATACGGGGTTGTACACAATCCCCGCTCTTTTCGAGGTTGGCACAAGCTCGGAAAGAAACATCCAACCCAACGTATTCGCGGAGTGTAACTTCCCCGCGGGGTCAACCTGTCATGCCAGCTATGGGAGCCTGGGTGGTGAGACTTCCTCTGGGTGAAAACACTTAGCCTCCCCGAGGGGTCAACCTGTCAAGCCAGCTAATGGGAGCCTGGGTGACGAGACGGCCTCGGGGTGAAAACACTTAGCTACCACGAGAGATCAACCTGCCCTGCCAGCTAGTGGGAGCCTGGCCGCGGAATCATCATCGGAGCAAAGGGACTTGAGCTACCACGAGAGATCAACCTGCCCTGCCAGCTAATGGGAGCCTGGCCGCGGAATCATCATCGGAGCAAAGGGACTTGGGCTACCACGAGAGATCAACCTGCCCTGCCAGCTAGTGGGAGCCTGGCCGCAGAATCATCACCGGAGCAAAGGACTTGGGCTACCACGAGAGATCAACCTGCCCTGCCAGCTAGTGGGAGCCTGGCCGCGGAATCATCATCGGAGCAAAGGACTTGGGCTACCACGAGAGATCAACCTGCTCTGCCAGCTAGTGGGAGCCTGGCCGCAGAATCATCATCGGAGCAAAGGACTTGGGCTACCACGAGAGATCAACCTGCCCTGCCAGCTAGTGGGAGCCTGGACACGGAATCATCATCAGAGCAAAGGACTTGGGCTACCACGAGAGATCAACATGCCCTGCCAGCTAGTGGGTGCCTGGCCATGAAATCATCATCGGAGCAAAGGGACTTGGGATACCACGAGAGATCAACCTGTCCTGCCAGCTAGTGGGAGTCTGACCGCGGAATCATCATCGGAGCAAAGGACTTGGGCTACCACGAGAGATCAACCTGCCCTGCCAGCTAGTGGGAGCCTGGCCGCGGAATCATCATTGGAGCAAAGGACTTGGGCTACCACGAGAGATCAACCTGCCCTGCCAGCTAGTGGGAGTCTGGCCGCGGAATCATCATCGGAGCAAAGGACTTGGGCTACCACGAGAGATCAACCTGCCCTGTCAGCTAGTGGGAGCCTAGCTGCGGAATCATCATCGGAGCAAAGGACTTGGGCTACACAATCAAACCTTACCAAATACTACATCCTCAAACGGGGAAAAATAGATGGGTTACATGACCCCCCCCCCCCCGACTCAGTTGGTCGGGGGTTGGACTCATTACAAGATAAGATACATACAGGACTCTTTCGGGGCGAGGCTTCCTCAGGGGGTCTGGGCCCGGTGGTCGTCATCCGCTTCCTTCTCGCCGGACACTTCCATCCTGCTCAGGCTCTCCATGACCTTCTCCATCTCCTCTGTCTTGGCCAACCAAGAGATGGTGTTGACGGCCGTGACGTAGCACTGTCTTGCCATCCTGGAGTCTGCCTTGACTCTGACCTGGATTCCCCCTGAGTTGAACTTGAGGCACTGGTGGAACGAAGACGGCGCGCAACGGAAGGCGCTGATGAGGGGTCTTCCGAAGATGGCGTTGTAGCTGCTTGGAGCGTCAACAATGACGAACCAGCAGTTCCTCGAGACTCCCCCCAATTTTACTTGGAGCCCCACTCCACCCTCGACCTCCTTTCTCTCCCCTGAGAATCCGAACAGGGGTTCGTCCGAGGCCAACACCCTCCTTGGCTCCACCTTCATCTCGTCAAACGCCTTCTTGAAAACGACGTTGACGGAGCTCCCGTTGTCAACCAAGATTCGGGAGACGGTGTAGCCTTCGATGGCCGTCTGGATGACCAGCGCATCGCAGAACGGATCATCATGATCCGGCAGGTCCTTCACCGAGAAGGTGATCTTTTCCTCTGGGGGCGGGGTCTGGGAGGTTGAGGCGACGCTCCTTCGGTACATTACATGGAGGCTTGCCTTCCGAGTGGCCTCAACCCCTACTCCACCGTGGATCACTCCTATACCACCTCGGGTTCCCACGTCGACCCGGTCCTCACATAAATCATCACCCCCTTCTCCGGGTATAACCTCTTCTACCCGCACCGGCGGCTGCGTCTGGGCAGGGCCTCTCGCCCCCCTCACTTCCAAGAACTCGGGGCAGGTAGCCGTGGCGTGCCCCTCCACTTGGTGGAAGTCACAGCACAACAATGCTCTTTCTCCCCTCTTTCGGTGAGCTGAGCGTTCTCTCCTGTTACCTCTTCCTCCTCCTATCGCCAAGGCTTGATGCGGCGGGGGCAAGAGCAGCCTTGGGGTCTGCCTCTGGAAGTTGAACCTCCCTTGTCCGCCGTGGAAGTTCCCCCCTCCTTGGATGAGAGTTCTTCCTGGACCTTGGGTAGGTCCTCCCTGCTGCCTCCAGCCTGGTTCCGGACCCTCCTGTCCTTGGAACCCCTGAGCTCTCTGCTCCTCTCTCCTTCCTTCCTGATGCCTTGAGCCACCCTGCTCCTTTGACTCCACCTCCGTCAACTTTTCCAACCTCTTGAAAAATGCCGGGTTGGCTGCCTCCATGACAATCTCTTCTGCCGCCCTCTCCATCAGCTCCTCGAAGGAAAGGGGGGCCTTCCGGGTCAAGCTCATCTTGAAGAAGCCCTCCTTCAGCCCAACGGTGAAGGCCATTTGGAGAGCATACACTGACATCAATGTGATTGCAAAGAGGCGACACTTGAAGGCATATATCATTGGCCTGATGGAGACGACATCCTCGAACCACTGCAGGTGTTGGACGGGGTCATTCTCCCTAGTGTAGTAAGTCATGTCCGGCTCTCTGAACCCCTCGAGAACGGGAGCTGAGATGATTAGCTCGCTGAAGGGTGACACCCTGAGGGGGGGGGGGGTCTCGCCTGGTCCACTCGCGCCACCTGCTCGCCTGGAAGGGTGGCACTTGCCGGGCTGGAGAACAACTCCCGGCCGGTGAGGTCTCGCTTGACCCCATCTCCCATCCTCTCCTTCCCTGGGCTTCTTCCTGGTGCACTTCCTTCTCCCCCTGCTGGGGTCATCTCGCCTAGGCCCCTGGGAGTCGACTCGTCGAGAAGGGGAGCTAACTCCTGGGGGGTCGGAGTGGAGCTGCCACCCTGAGGAGAAATGCTTCGCAGCATCTCTATGATGCCTTGGATGGAGGTCATGAACTCTTCCCTCCCAACAAAGGGTCCTGGGCTGAGGAGCTCACCGAAATCATCACTACCTCCCTGACCTCCAGTCATGACACTCTGTCGAGATCTTCTGTGCTGGCCACACTCCACGCTCACCGCACCAAAATGTTGAAACCAAAAACTTGGTCCCTATGGAGTTCGGGGTCCCAAAAGAGGGGTGACCTCACACCTACTACACCCGGAGGAACGTCACGGACCAAAGATCAAGAAGCTAGAAACAGACCCTCGGCTCTAGCGCGGAGGTCCCACCTCACACCCGGAAGGCTACCTGAGCACTTCCCCTCCCTAGCCAATGCTCGAGCTAGGGTGCCTTGGGGGAGCTCTCTATACTCTACCAAGAAGAAGTTAAGGGAGGAGGAAGCAAGCCCAAGTTCTCTCCAAAGGCACCCAAGGGGGTCTATTTATAGTTTTCCAAATCTCATGGGTCAAAATGCTCGAAATACCCCTACGCCAAATACACCTTGGGCTAATAGAAAACACCCACACCAGAGGGCAAAGAGGTAAAAACACCCCCAGGGGCACAGCGGTAAAAGCACGTTGCCAACCCCCCGCCCCAAACACCCGAGGCGGTTCCAGGCCGCCGGGAAGGCCGCTTGGGCGAGACTAGGCCGCCCGGCCGTCTCGCCGCGAGCAGGCCGCTCGGGCGAGAACCAGGCCGCGGCCGTCTCTCCCGCGAGCAGGCCGCCCGGGCGAGAACCAGGCTGCGGCCGTCTCGCCCGCGAGCAGGCCGCCCGGGCGAGAACCAGGCCGCGACCGTCTTGCCCGCGAGCAGGCCGCCCGGGCGAGACCCAGGCCGCTGCCATCTCGCCCGCGAGCAGGCCGCCCGGGCGAGACCTGCCCCCCGGCCGTCTCGCCCGTGAGCAGACCGCCCGCGCGAGACCGGCCCCCGGCCGTCTCGCCTGCCCCTACCTCGGACTCAATAGGCCGGGGCGGGTGCTAGCCAACTTGCCGCACCCGCCCCCCAATAAAGGAGCCATTGGGGGAGGCCAATTTTCCTCCCCCTAATAGTATGTTTCCAAACCAGAGCCAAAATTGGTCACCGAGAGTGCAAAATCTCCAAAAATCTTAAAAACGCGCTTGCCTTGTTTTGGGCCCACTCTTCACGAATACGGGGTTGTACAGTGGATACCTTCCTCTTCCCTGATCATGAGAATGTGTATTCCTGTAACGTCTATATAGCCACGAAGTGGCAAGCCCTTACTGGCCATTGTAATTAATAAGGTCTATAAAAGGCCAAACCTTGTATTAGTTTGGGGATTATGAATGAAAGAGTATTTTAGTTGTCTGTATTGTAGACCGTAGGTTTGTAATAGCAAGAATAGGTACCGGAAGGCATCCCCTTCCCCTCCGGCACCGGCTCTCACGCCGGGGATCTTGTAACGGGCCTAGCCCGTTGCAATTCCATGATGAGCCGGGTTTGTGAAAGGCATTAATGAGTGAGTAGTCGGTGTTGTGAAGGACTGTGGTATTTGTTGGGTCGGGGAATTGTTGATATGAGTTGAATGAGTAATGTGTATTGGGTGTGTGCGTGCTCTGATGAAATGTGATGTGATAATTTGTTGCACATAACACACGTATTTGTACAGCCTCATATCCGGCGAGTTGTGTGTGACAGAAGCCAGATTGGCCAAAGTGTATCAGTCCGGCTCGCCCAAGTGGGGTGGACCGCTTGAGGGGCGAGTGGAGCAGGTCGGCTCGCACTCACCCCGGGGGCTCGGCGAGCAGCGGGCAAGTAGAGCAGGCCGGCTCGCACCCGCCCCAGGAGGCTCGGTAGGCAGTGGGCGAGTGGGGCAGGCCGGGCCCGCACTCGCCCAGGGGGATAGAGGCGGCGAGTGCCAGCTCCATCGAGCACTCGCCGGCCCCGACGAGTGGAGATTCCAGAGGGTCACTCGCCCAGTTTCTTGTGATGTGTTTTTACCATTTTACCCCCACTGGTCTGTCCATAGCATGTTAGAACATCATAGTTACGTTGTTGGCAGACCCAGTTGGGTTGCACATAGCTGTTCGAAACAGCGGAGGTTGGATATTTGCAGGCCGTTTTCAGAAATATATACATAGACCCAAGGGGGTACCTCAAAAGGCATGCTTACTTGTGTCACGGTCATCTTGCACTTTCTGAGGTATCCTTAGCTCGACATTTGTCTAGAGAGGAGAAGCACTCTAAAATCTTTCGGGTGTGTGGTGGGACCTCCACACCGAGCCCTTGTGTCTTTCCCTTGTTCTTTTTCTTTAATTGTTTGGCTCGCGAGAGAGAAGTAAATGTGTGATCACCCCTTCCCCAAGGGTGAACTTCACAGAGACCGATTTTTCAGTTTCAACAGTATTTTATTTTGTGCGGAGCAAATCCAACCGTTTGATCCGTGATTTTAACGGATGAGATCCTTCGCTAAAAGATACGACCGTATTTAAAAAATGATCATACACGGTTAAAATAAGGAGCGTGCAATTGTATTTCGTCCCGCATATATGTTAAAGCATATATGTTAAAAGTACCAAATTATTTTCCCTGGTGATATAGGTTGAGAGTGCAGTTGGTGGTCTGGTGATGGGTGTTGGATGAGATTGTCTGCTGATGGAAAGTGTTGAGTGATTGGTTGGAGTTTAGAGAGAAAAGGGGAGAGATATTGAGCAGAATTTTATTATTACCATTGGTTGTTGAGTTGGATGGTGATTGGGCTGAGTAGGAGTTTTTTTTTTGAAACATTTCTTCGATAGATGTACGTACTGCAATTGGACCCGCGATGCTATATGGTTGTGAGTGTTGGGCAGTGAATTGTTTACATGAGCAAAAAAAGAGAGTTGCGGAGATGAGAATGCTTAGGTGGATGTGTAGACACACGAGACTTGATAAAATTAGGAATGAAGGTATCAGGGATAAGACAGGAGTAGCACTAATTGCAGCGAAGATGCGAGAAGCTCGACTAAGATGGTTTGGACACGACAAAGGATACCATTAGAGGCACCTGTTAGGCGTTATGAGAGAGTAGCCACTAGCCATGTTAAACGGGGGAGGGGTAGACCAATAAAGACTTGGAATGAAACTATAAGGAAAAACATGATGTACTTAAGCATTAGTGAGATTATGACAAAAGATGGAGCAGAATAGCGACAAAAGATCCATATGGCCGACCCCACTATAGTGGGATAAAGGCTCGAGTGTTGTTGTATTTCTTCAATGAATGATTGAGTGTTTTGAATGTGATCCCCACGAGACAAGAGTGATACCATGATTTGAGTGAGAGGAAGGTTGTGAGCTTCTTTAATGACGGCCACCACATGCACAAAAGTTTTGGTCAAGTTTCTCAGAATCTTGAGGTCTTTGTGATGATCAGTAATGTTATCTTCAAAATTCTGTATTTGGTTGGTAATGTTGGTAGTAAGAGCAAAACAAATTGAACATTTTTATTTTCTTTTATTTTGAGGGCTTTCAATAGAAATCAACTACTTTGATCCTTAAAATTCTTCTTTTAGGGCGTCTCAGACCGCCTTGGCAGCAAGGACCCCCATTATACGAGAGAAAATGGAGTTTGATGTTCCAAGATGGATGAGTTGGAGGGCCTTGAGATCTTTCATGATCTGCTCCTTACTGGGACGAGGCAAAAAGCCTTCCACAATCTCAGAGGAGGAAGGTATCCTTGTCTCGATGACGTCCTAAAGGTCTTGAGATATGAAGGTTGCCCTCATCTTTATACTCTGGTATTCATACATTTAACCGTCGAAGACAGACACAGAGATAGAGTTGGTGGTAGATGATGAAAACATGATTTACAAAAGTGAGAGAAAAAGGAGAGGAAACCAATCATGCATAAGAGAGAAAAGGATAGTGGGAAGAAGGGGTCCGGGGGAGGTAAAGTACAAAAGTGCATTTTACCGTGAAGTGCGGGCATCCAACGTCTCGCGTGGATGCCCGCACACATCTCAAAGCGAGTACATCTTATCTCGCTTTGAGATGTGTGCGGGCATCCAACACAGATGTACTTTTACACTTTATCTCCACCCGGACCCGGAAAGAAGAGTTAGGCTCTGTTTGAGAATCCGGCGGAGCGCCGTTCCGGTAGAGCCAAGCCGGAGGAAAAGCATTCGGGAAGATATCGCGAGCTCCAGTCCACCCCGGCCAGCGTGAAAAGGAGAAAAACTGTTGTTTTGCCGCTGGTCTCTCGCGCTCCAGCCCGTCGTTCAGCACGACCATTTTCTCTCTCCTTCCCGGCGTGCCACCGAACTGGTTTGCAACGTCGACATTTGACTTGATCCGCTCCTTCCACCGCGACCAACTTCATTATTCTCCCTCCTTGAGTTGTTTGTCATTTGCACACCTTGTCTAATCATACGCGCATGAGGGTATACAAAGCTCTTGTCATTATCACATCGGTAGAAATGACTGTCTACATTAGAATGATGTCTGCGTATAAAATTATGCAGTGTCATTGTTGAGATCACAATATTCCGTTACTTTTTGAAGGCATACTGCGGCATATCACGAAGAATACGTCATTTCTTCTTCTACACTCCAAAAGTTCGTTCTATCACACCACGCAACGACGAGTGCGCCTGGTTGAATATTTCCTTTCGTCCTTGTATCGGACGTCGGCCGCGTGCAAAGTCTGGCGAATGATATCTTGTTTCTGGGTACGGTTTAATATATCCTAACTATAATGGGTAACCAGCATCCATCAAGTAGTATTTTTCTGTGAGTTCAAAATTATATTAATAAACTGTGAAGTACGATTATAAATAATTAAAAATAGTTTATAACACGTTACCTGGTGGTGGATGAGGGAAATTTCAACACCGATCAGTAATTGCACTATGAAAAATACAATTGTCATGTGCTGAACCCTCCCGACCAGTCATGACAAAGGTGAATGTCATATCGAAATCACATACAACCATAATATTCTGAGAGGTATAACTGTGACGTCCAATGTAGGGAACTTGTTTGTCTACTGGGATGCGAGCATCAACATGTGTACCGTCGATTGCTCCAATGCAATCTCTGAAGTAGGGCATGTATCGATCATCATTTAGAATGTTTGCAGGGATATTTGTAAATTGTCTGTCTATTGGAGCAATAAGGTCCTGTGATAACCTTACTAAACCTGCCAAACAGCGTGAAAAATAACGACTTATTGTTTCTGTCGAATGCTGAAAACGCTCACTGCAATCCCTCATTGTCACATTATGCGCCATAATATTTATTGTGATCGCAAGTATTTCTCTTGCAGTAGTACTCCTTGACCCTTGTAGACCATGAGATCCGACTAATTGTTGAAGTAGATCTAAAAAAATCTCCTTCGACATTCTGAAGTTATCATGGAATCGGACGGGATGATCATCCAATAGTTCTCCAACACATTTATCTCCTGTGTTAGATGATGTCATGTGTGGGGTCTTCTCTTGAAAATGAGTGTTGTGATTGAGACCAATACAAACACTTGTGTTCACCATCAGGATATAATAAGCTATTATACGGCGTTTTTCATTCAGAGTATTCAAATTGGAATCAAAGCGTTCTGCATCATTTTCAGAAGTCATCTGTGACAATAGGAAGCATTAACTGTTTAGTTCAAAGCACTCTGGATCATGAGAATTCAAGATTTCAAACCTTAAAAAAACATGCAGTAATATTCAAACATTAACATTCCAAGCCTTAACTGGAAGCAGTAATACACAAATTCAAAGGAAGCATTAACTGTTTCATAACTGTCCAAGCATTAATATTAATCGTCAGTCATTAACATTCCAAGCATCAGTGCTACGCAATCAAGAGCAAAAAAAACATGCATGTACTCGCATTAACACTAATCATTAATAGGAAGCATTAACATACACCATCACGGTAATTTTGGAGTTCAACGCAATACATAAAAAACATAGAGAAACTTCAGCACACTGATCATACATAAGAACTACAAAATATTACGCACACAGATCATAATTAAAGACCACTCGAATACATATTTATGTATTGATGGTTTTTTTAGCCACCACCCTTTTTTGGAGTTAGGTAGGCTCAGAAATAATTCCCTGTTCTTGTTGTCCAACAGAAAAATTGTTGCAAAGTCATACAGGGCTGGGTCATTGCAAATATCTGGATGTTTCTTCAACTCTTCACCTGCTTCGTGAATAGTATATGAAAGAATGAACGTTTGGGGTGACAGTGATATAATATCTCCAACTCTAATAGTGGACTCAACCAACTGTTCGATGGTATATCTCCCGCGATTGTTTTTCTGAATTCCCCTTCGGCCTCTTTCAATCCTTCTTTTACTACCATGTGAAGATCCACCTCTTTCAAATATCCCCTTCGGTCCCTTTGATCATCACTCATGCATGCAGGTGTCCCCAGTCCTTCTACCACATCATCCTCATGCTTGGACAATACCTGTTCAGGACTAGATTGGCCAACCCTTGAGTTAGGAGCTCATGCATTCTCCCCAGTAGCAACAACCTCATTAAACATTGTGTACATTTTTTCTTCTAGCTCGGGTGGAATGTCTACATAACGAAACTTCTTTCAGCTAGAACAACTTAAGTGTCATGTTGAAAAATAAGCTTTGGATTATAGCTAGCAAATTTAAAAAAATAGAAAAAAATTTCACCTCAAGTCTCTCTTTCCACCAATCATCTGATGCATCAATTGTTCTCCTTGTTGAATCTCACCCTAAACCTGTTGCCCCATGATTGAGCTCCTTCCATAATTTTCAATCTTTTTTCAATTGGTCTCACTTATTTTTGAACTGCGCGCATACATACATTTTTGATGTTCGTTCCTGGAACTTAGTAGTTACATTTTTCCAACCCTCCTTTGAAAGGCGCGTTGTCGGTCTATTACCTAGTACAATCTCTGCTATACATAAATCACAGAATATCATGACTTCACTTGACACCCAAATTGCTGCAATTACTCCTTTAGTTTTTACCATCGCGATTCCTAAGAACAAGTCTATCTAAATATAAATGTAACATTATCAAATTAACTTAGCAATATAACTGTTAACATTAGCAGAATACGAGTTAAATCATAATAACAGTACGAGTTATCACATAATAGCAGCAACGCAATACAAGTTATCACATTACAGTCCAAGCTCTTCTACTTCAAGTTTCTAAACACTGGGTCATTGCATATTGTGTGAATGGAGACATGGAGAAAGAAAGGGAAGCAATGCAGGTATTAATTTTATCATGAATGATTAGCTATGTACCACCTGATTCAGTATGAAATTTAACTATGATTCTTAATACTTTTCATTTTATGCATATCCAAGTTTTTGGAGATAAGGGAATGCGAATATGACAAGAAAGCTTCAGTCGAGTTCTACAAAATTATTACCAGCTCATTCATTATTTGATAATAATTTACAAACTTTTTCCCTTCCCCTCTCATGCCTCTACTCGCATATTCTTCAGGATGGAGATAGCATTCAGCCGTATTTAACCGATGTATTAGTGTAATAATCCTAAAACACCTTCCAAAATCTCGATAAAAATTCCAGCAATCACCTCAAACAATTTATTGTACTGACTTTGATTCTAGCAAATTTTAAATCAAATCTGAAAATGAAAAAAGGTGAAGCTGCTACCAAACTGTAAATGAAAACGCTGAAACAGATCTCATGGATCAAAACTGGCACAGATCTCATGTTCCAAAACGATTGACTGATTCAAAAATAAGATTAGGGTTTCTATCTTCACAAAAAAACAAATGCTCTTCAAGGCCGGCCGGGTAAGAAAAATCACAGAAAAGAGAGCATGATAATCCCATCAAAAATCGGAATATTCTCCAATGATTTGCAAACAAGAAGAAGAAGAAGCATTTACACCAGCTTCCCTCGTCTGGTCATCCAAGCCCCGATTCTAAATATCATTTTGATGCTCCCAAAAGTTTACTAGAGAAACCCACCAAAATATCACCACACCACGAAAAAATCTTATCAAGCACAAAAGAGTACAACACAAACCATTATCGCGTTATTTTGAGCAGAATCGATGCAAAGATTGATCGCCATCAATCGAGTTTCAGATGACTCACCAAAACACGAGCAAACATGTAGAGAGAAGATTGGCGATGAGCGCCCGAATCCAAAAGCAGATCTGGAAATCAGAAAGATCCGATGCCCGCCCCGTCGAAACGGCGAGGAAATATTTCTTCTCGCCTCTCTGATTCAGCTCGGCGCCTCTTAAGAGGAAACGACGAAAACGAAGAGCTCGGAAACCACACGAGAACGAAGAGGCAGACCAATGCTACCGCGATGTAGGAAGAACAGTGCTGAAGGAGGCCGGAAAGGCCTAAAAAACTGAACGGGGGTGATTGCGAATGGGCGAAGGGGGAAGATCTGTGCGAAGGAGGAAGAACGACGCCTGGTGCTCCTTCCTCCAGCGTAAAAGGGTGAGGGTTTTGCCCTTTTCAAATGATCGGTTTAAAAGGGATCCAACCAAACAGCTCTTCACCGGCCCGGTTTAAATGAATGGAGCCAAAACGGCATCCCAAACATACCCTTAGAGAGGAAGGCTTTGTTTGTTTCGGCGTTTTCGCCGGGCGTTTGGAGCAAACGCCGCCGGACGGCGGGTAAACAAATGGGGCGCCGCCGGCGTTTACTCTGTTTGCACCCGCCGCAAGAAGAAAAAGCCCCTCAACTCCGCCTCCCCCGTTCCAACTTTCCATTTCCATCCGCGGGAAGCAAACGACCGCCGTACCAAATGAAGGCGAAATCATACATTTTTCATTAAAAATTGAAACATTACATAAAAAGAGAGAGAGAGAGCCTCTTATATAGGCCATTACAGTTAAGAGCTAATTTCTGCAGGAAACAGGGCGCCGATGTGCAGAAACCAGAGAGGCAAAAAAAACAGGGGACACATTGTGAGATATGGTGGACTCTTACATCTGCCCCCGCATCATTCGCACGAAGTCCTCAAAGCAAACAAACCCGTCGCCGTCGGTGTCGACGACGCCGATCATCCGCCGGCAGTTCTCCAGTGTGCAGCCCTCGTCGCCGAGAGTGGCGAACAGCCCGCGCAGCTCCTCCGCGGAGATCTTCCCGTCTCCGTCCCCGTCGAACACCGCGAAGGTCTCCCTGAGGTCCGGCGACGCCGGCCCGGCGAACTCGAGCCCGAGCGCGGCCACCATCTCCTCCACGCTGAACTGACCCATGACGCCGCACCGGGCCGCCTCGTCCAGCATCGCGGCGACCTCCTCGTCCGTCGGCGGTTCGGGCTGCAGCCGGCGGAGCACCGCCTCCAGCTCCCGCCGCGTCACCTTTGCTCTCTCGTTCTCACACATGGCCGCATCTGAAGAAGAAGAAGAGCTGTAGTGCTCGTCTCTGCTTCCGGTGCGTCGCCTCTGTTTTGGCGACAGGACAGATTTCGGGGTGGTTTGTTGGTCGGAGGAAGACGAGGAGGCAGTGTTGGAGGCGAAAGAAGGAGAAGAAGTGTTTCCCCGCCGTTTTTTCTTGGATGAGCGGAAGAAGGAAGGAGGGCAGCTGATGAACTTCATGTGCCCTGTTGAAACAGAGAGGAAGCAGAGAGAGAGAGAGAAGAAGAAGCAGAAGAAGAAGAAGAAGAATGAATGGGGAATGGGGATGGTGAAGGATAAAAAAGAGGCGGTGGGGAAGGACAGAGTGAACTGCGAGGAAGCTTCCTCGCCGGACTTTGGCGCGACAGCTCGCCTTCCTCCTCTTACCAGTACAAACCGAACCCCTATAAATATTGATTTAAACTAATAAACAATAAAGTAACAAATTATATTTTAAATTCAATTTTAACGATTAAATTCAATTTTAACGATTAAATTCATTTTAATCTCCTAATTTGCTCACTTTCTTTCTTTTCCTGGTGAAGGATTTAGGCTCCGTCTTTGAAGGAATTTGGGATTAATTTGTTTCGGTGGTGGTGGTGACAAAAGAAATTATGAGAATGGAATAGTGAAAATGAAGGTATTGGAATGAAGTTGTTCAAAATGACAAAATAGTTTGATAAAAAACGATGATAAAATTGTTCAGAAGAAATAATTTGATAAAACACATATTTTATTACATTTAATTATAAAAAATTACAATAATAATAATCATAAGAATAATTTAATAATAATAATAATAGTTATACAAATAATATTAATCACATAATCGTAGTCATATTATTATAATAATATAATAATTAAAATATGATAATAATTTAACAATCATAATGATAATAAAATAAAAAGTTAGGTCTTAGATCACTGGAACAATTTGTTCCAGATCACCGGAGGTGGCATCCCGTGTGGCGGCGGAGCATCACGCCAGGGTGGGGAGGCCGAGGGGCGGCTTCTCTCCGCTGGGAGGGGGTAGGGGAACAAATGGAGAAAGAGCTCGGTGGAGGGGGTGTGTGCGGCTTCTCTCCGGCGGGAGGGGGTAATGGAGAAAGAGCTTTGGCGTCCATGGCAGTGAAAAAGGGGAAGGAAAGCTGCCTAGTTTATTGGTCGCGATGGGAACGCGGCGTTGAAAAGCAGCTCGGAGCTCCGGTCGGAAAGCTCCATTGACAACGGAGATTTACTCCTCCCATACCTACGCAACGCCGAGTCAAACAGGTGGAAAAAAAATTCCGTTCCGCCCAGACCGCAATGTAGGTTTAACGTGGAAACAAATTGAGCTTTATTTTCACCGGTCAAGCGGTTACGACCGCATGAACCGGACCTTAATTAAAGTCCGATCCATAACGGTGAAAATAAATCCCCCCAAACGGAGCCTTAGAAGATAGAAAGGATCTCTTGTCTAGACGAAAATTTGGTTGCCCCATCACTTTGCGTTGTATGAAGATGAGGATCCTCTCCAATCCATTTCACGGTCTACATTTCCTTAGGGCTGATCCAACGGATTTACTAATCTCCAATCTTTTATATTTTTTAATTAAAAATCCTGCACTCTTAGATCTTTTGGAGAAAAATCTGTCCATTGGACAAATGAATCTCCTTCATTTCGTCAAAAATGGAGAGATTCCGGATCAATTGTATGACCATGGCTATGCTTGTTTGGACATTTTTGCTCCAACTCCAATGGAGAAGTAAACACCAAAGCTATAAAAATACACATTTACTATATGCAGTCCCCACTTTGGCTATTTGCAGGCCGTGTATTTGAAAATGGCTATATGCAGGCCAATTTCTGAACGGGTTCACAGGTTCTATGAGTTTTTAGTTTGACGTGCATTTATCCGTGGACTGCATAAATCCATAACTTGCCTGCATAAAACATGACCCTAAAAATATTTGGTAACTCTCCAATTCTCACATGCATTATTTCAAAACGTTATTTTTGGCCTTTTTTGAGGCCGTAGCGACCCCCCTCCATTTCTCGGATTAAGATTCTCTCCATTTGGGGTCTCAAATGAAGGTCCATTTCATAGTCTGAATGCATTTTCACTTTATCTAATGGTGCATAATTTTTTGATTTTTAAAAAATATAAAAGAATGAGATTAATGAGCTTATAAAGCTCAGCCAAAAATAGACCTCAATCGTAAAATTGATACTATCCATTTCACCTGAATCTGTTAGTATTTGCTAAACACCACCATTTTTTCATTAAATAAATATCAAATCATGAGCCGCTCAAACCACCAACATGGTCACAAACTCACAATCTCCTCCTACCCGGCCGGTTTATTTTGGATTAACCTTAAACCGGGTTCGATCCCCAATGGAAAGTTTGGGAATTTTTGAAAACGGGAATTCCTCAGCTTTGCGCTTTGGCCGGAAACCGAAGCGGCGGTAGCGGTGGGGCCGGAACGGCGCTGGGAAGTTTCTCAGCGGCTTCGCTGCGGATAGGCTTTTTGAAGGGAAGAAATGGGGGAGAAGGAGCAGTCCGCAGCAGGCAAAAGCCGAGGCCTCACTCAAAGGACGGAGATCGATGGATGTTGACGGAAGAATCTGGGTCAACGGCCGTAGCAGCGAGTGGGTGGGGGGGGGGGGGGGGGAGCGTTTCGAGACGCAGATTTACGGGCGCGGTGCAGCAGGTGCGTACGGCTCGCAAAGCATCGCTGGGGACAAAGCGTGAAACTTCCCATGTAACAACAACACTCGTGGCTCTGGGTTTTTAGGGCATCGGCTGTTTGATAGGCCGGCCCGAGGAAGAAGAAGAAGAAGACGACGGCGGGGAGAAGTATTTGGCCGGCCATGTTTTGGGCATTTTCCGAATGCGATTTACGAACTTTGATTTTTTTTTGGTTATTTTATTTACGGATTAAAAACAAGGAAAAAATTTAGCTACCAATGTAATTTTGTATATTTAAAATATATTTTTTTCGTAATAAAAAATTGATTGTAGCAAAAATATATTGAAAAATATTAATTATGATATTTTTACAATCAATTTAAATACTTATTGTTAGAAAGTAGCGAAAAGAAACGAAAAGTAGAGAACAAGCGGATAAGCTTTTGAATAATTGAAACTTTATTATCCAAAAAAGATAACTATTACAAAGGTATGCCCTCCCTTATATAGAATGGAGAGAGATGAGAGAATACAAATAAGAGATGTGGGACTAAAAATTTACAAGCTAAGCGGACTGTACAAGTAAACCGCACAAGCCGCGCGGTTAGACAGAAGGACTAACCGCACGACTACAACAGAGAAAGCAGAGAGGTCGCCAGTGAAGATCGCTAGACCGCCCGGTTTACAAGCCGGCGAGTCAAACGCCAGACCGCGCGGTCTTCAACCGCCAAGACAGACCGCGCTGTCACCAACTTCAACACTTATTTGTCCATATTCTATACATTTCTAAAAAAATTCTAGTTATATTTTTTGGTTTTGACTGAAAAATTCCGACTAGAATGTTGACAAGTTTTCCAGTTGAAATTTTTGCTACAATTCCAAAAAATACAACTGGAATTATTTCAGAACTGTATAGAATTTGAGCAAATAAGTACTTAAATTAATTGTAAAAATATTATAATTAATATTCCGTAATTTATTTTTATTCCAACCAATTTTTTATTACGGAAAAATACGATTTAAGTATAAAAATTTCCATTTGCACGTAAAGGATGATGCATTAGGTGTACCTAAAATTGCCCAAAAAAGAATGTACGTACGGATACACCCATTGAACTATCCATTTCAAAATCACGCCCTCCGATGTATTCTCGAAAAGTGGGCCGTTTTTTAAAATTAAATAAAGAGTAATGTTAAAAGCAGTTCAACTATCGCTATTTGAAGTCGATCGCTATAGTCCAACTATCGCTATTTGAAGTCGATCGCTACTTACAGCCCTGAAAATTTTATTTATAGTCCAACTATGGTGATTTTGGACGAAACACTTAACAAAGAACATGAAAACTCTAAGCATTGAGATGGAAGTGTTTCGGGCTGAACTTTCGGAAAAAAACTGCAGGGAAGGAGCGATTTCACAACAAGGTTATCTGGAATAGGTGATGTCGTCGGCTTTCTGGAGCAGAGGATGGCGAGAATCGAGCCCAGATGATTTTGCCGGAGAAATCTGAGAGAAGGGTGACACCTGGAGCCGGAAAACGCTGAGATTAGCGGGAAGAGTAGAGATTGGCAGAGGATATGGCTTCAGTTTTAGAATGGGGTGCACCTAAGACTGTGAGAACGAGGAAAAAATAAGAGTTATAATGAGAGGGTAAGCATCCATAATAGGAGTGCAACGGAATTGGAATGGGGTTTAATTTGGCCATATTTTACAATAAATTTGGGCTCCGCTTGGCACGATGATGGCGGTCGTAAACGCATGAGTTAAAACGTCATTCGTTAAGAATAACCTAACAAACATCATCCGTTGGAGCAAAAAAGTGGATGAAATTCCTTAGGTGTGCGTCAACAAATGACAATTTAGGGTCTGTTTGGCGCAGCTCTGGCGGCTGGAAAATCTCTATTCCAGCCGCCAGAGCTGTTTTATATGTGTTTGGGACAGCTCCCTGTGAAGAGCTTTTCAATCCGCCAGAGCTGTTTTGCAGCTTTTCAGAAATCTCCCTCCCCCCAGCTTCTGCTCTTGCAAAATAGCTTTCTCTCTCACAGGTTTTGGAAATCTAATGGTTTCTTCAGATGGAACATGCTTAGAGGTCGGACGGCCTTCCTTCGGCGATTCCGAGCCCTGACGGCCTTCCTCCGGCATTCCGAGCCCCCGACGTCCTTCCTCGGGCGATTCGAGCGCACTTCTGCACAGAATACCCAAACACTCTGCAGCTTTTCAAAACTGCTCCCAGAAATCTATTTTAAAACAGCTCTATCCGGACAGCAGCTTTTCAATCCGCCAGAGCTGTCCCAAACAGAGCCTTAACCTCCATGTTCATGACCGCCGCCACTGTGCCAAACGGAGCCTTAGGCTGTGTTTGGCGTGGCTTATCGCAGCTTATTTGCTCCGGTGAGATTGAGACAAAAATGTCAGTGTCATACCAAAATATTATGGCTCAAAATATTTTTTTTGTAACATTTGTCATACCACACATACATTCTATGACAATGACGTTTTTGTCCAATCTCACCGGAGCAAATAAGTTGTGATAAGTTTCGCCAAACGTAACCTAAGGTTAAAGTTATGACTGCACAAATTTTGTCTGTTTTTTTTGCTGATATCAAAATTAAATGCATTTTATTTATTTTATGACTTATTAATTTATTCTGTAATATTTGATGTCATTTGAATACATTTTTTGAAGGTGTAATATCAATTTTTGTCTTTAAATTTTACTCCTATAACCGAACAAAAATATTAACAGATTAAACTTCGGTAACTGAAAACCATCTTACAAGCAAACATATGAATTAATTTTGGCTCAATTCCAAAACCTCTGCGTCGTAGGTTTTCGATCAAAATCAATTACTGTCAATCAAAACATACCAAGCGAACACACCCTGAGTTCCATTTCTTTTTAAATCTATGTAATTAACTTAACATATTTCTTCCCAAACACAAAATCGAGATTGGGATAGAACGTATTTGGGATTCTCAAGCAGAGTGGCATCATCGACGGCTCTTGGATTAGAGACTATGAGGAAGGAGAAGATTGAAGCCCTAGAATTCCCGGCGGCAGCATAGGGTTTGTCGATGTACTCCACATGGGGTGTTGGGAAGATGCGAGACAGGCGGGTTTGGAAGGAGGAGCGGAAGGACCTGCATGCTTGGAAGACATTTTCCCTCGATCTCTCCCGTTGGCTGTCTGCACGCCACTCAGAAGAACAGCACGGGGATCCGAAAGGATGTCGTGCTTGGAGGAGAAGAACGAAAAGCTGTTTTGGAGTAAATTCCTGCGGCTGGAAGATGAACTATATGCCAATTATTCAAATTAGGTTGTTTTGAGCTTCAGCTCTCCCAAACGTTTTGGAGCCGCGGCACCTGAGGCTGTCAGCTCTCCCAAACGCTACCTAAGTTATACAGAAGTTATATGGATGTGTGCAGACAAGTATAGAATGTTCTACAGTTGTGCAAAATAATCATGTATGCAAAAATGCAGAAAGACTAGAAGAGTTTTAGAGCTACCAGAGTCCTAAGCCCTTTTGGTGCTTAATTTGTTGGAGCCTCCAAGCTGTAAAGTTTTTGAGGATTGTTGGTTGAGGTATATTTTAATCAGTCTTTGGCCCTGTTTGGGGCGGGGGTAGAAAAATTAGTGGTAGAAATCAGAGAAGGAATTAGAGCCACTCAAAAAGCTGTTTTAAAAAGCTGTGAACTGTTTGGAAGAATAACTTTGTAATAATATCTATTGAATTTTCCAGTAATAAGAAAAAGTTTTATGATAATCATTTATCACATAGATAAATATCATATAACTCCTAATAGATAAATATAAAGGTCAGCGGTGAGAAGCAAAGATAGCGAATTCGTGAAGAATCGTAAATGGGAGAAAACATTTGCAGAGTCGAGAAAGAAAGACGGGCCGGGGATGATTGAGACGTAACTTTTGAAAACCCTCGAATAAAAGTGAAAAAATCAAAAGCTGGGAAAACAATTTTTAGAAAACACTAACGAACCGGCTGCTCCAAAAACCCCCAACAACCTAATAAGGATGGCGGTGGTGGGAATATAGATTTTCGCACCGTCATTACCGCCACAAGCAAAGCCTTTATCAAGTGTCTTCTTAACTCGCTAGCTCGTTCCCTCGCTCCCTCCCTCCTCACTCCCTCCCTCCTTCCCTCCCTCCCTCTAGTTCACTCGATGACTCCAATTCAAGGCTTCCTTTCTCCCTTGTATCTCACTCCTGCTGCTCCTCTCTGCCGCCGATCCCAGCTGCAGCAGCGACGATAAAAATGCGCACCTCACCATCAAAGCCTACTTTTGGGACCCCCGACATCCATTTCGTTTAGGTGTGTCCTTAACACCAACCTATAAATACGAAGAATAAAGAAAACATAAAGCAATTACCATTTTCTTCCTAAATTTCAAAATAACAAAACAGGAGGAAAATGTTTCATTGAAGCTGATTACTGCTGCTGGGAGTTTAGGAACGCAAAGTCTAGGCTGAAACCCTAAAATCTCCAAACCTACAAAAGAGCAGGAGTGCATGCACGCAAGTAAAAACTCGACGACCAACATAGATTGTAGAAGATCTGCTCGTCGTATCGACAAACCATCTGCACCAGCAATCATGGAATGACGAGAATAAGCCTCCACCAAAATTCTAGGATGGCCCGACAACTTTTATGTTGTCTGGAGATGATGACCCGACAATGATTTTCCAAGATCTAAAGATCAGATCGACAAACCGCCACCACCAGCAATCTTCAGACGACGAAAAGACCCGTCAACAATTGCTTCTAGTCAACATTTTTGGTGGACTGACTCGAACTCAGTAAATCGTAAGAATATCAACGGAAAAAAAACAACACATTTATTAATACAAAGAATGTCTTACATGCATTCGAGCATAAATATTGTTGTCGGAATTATCAAATTCTTATATAGAACAGAAAGAATTGGTTTTTAGTTCAAAAAAAATTCCATGAAATTATGAATTCATATTCGCCCCTTCAAGGGCAGAAAATTTTCCGTCCGATACCCGGACTCCGGGTTTCCTCTTTCCGACATTACCCAACGGGTTCACAAATCCCAATGATTCTTTAGTTTTTGATCATTGTCATTGCTTCATCCATGCGGCAAATAACTATGGCTCCCGGACAGAAATTTCGGAACGGGATCCGGACGGAATAATCTCTCCTTCAAGGGGATCAAAGACACTAACGGGATAAAAATTTAGGCTTCATTTGGTTCGGCGGTGGCGGGTCGATCCGGCGGGTGGAAACGGAGTGTTCGAACCGGAGGGGGGAGGTGGCTGCTCCAAACTGAGTGTTTTGGGGGTGTTTTTCAAGGCGGGCGGGTGGAAACGGAGCAAACGCCGCCGGAGATTCATTTGTTTACCCGCCTTCCGGCAGCGTTTGCCCCAAACGGAGAGGCGAAACGCCGAACCAAATAGAGCCTTAGCCTTCAATTCCAATTTCCGCCAAACTAATGCCTCGGGGGTTTTATTTGAAATAAAGAAGCAACATTTTCTACTCAATCCTATTTATAATACAACTGAAATCTTCCTCCGGGAGCTAGTATTCTTTAATATATAGTATAGATGTGCAAGAAAATCTTTAAAGTATTTATGAAAATAAAGACAAGGGAGGTCACCCAAACCTGCAGCTGGGCTGACAGAATTTTTAGAAGTCAGGAGTCAACATCCCGCGATCAATCAAGCTCCCGGGTCCAATCGAAAGGCTCCCATTCCCGAACAAAGTCGGCAACGGCCCGTTTCTGGTTCTCAGGCGCCTCGCGTCTCTGATGGCGGCGCATGGTCTCTTCTGGGAGGCGAAGCATGCCTCTGACCACGTTAACGCCGAAGCTGCTTGGGAAGTTATTATCGTCGTCGATGACATGGACAAAGCCTCTGTCCAGCCCAAATTCGACGTGAAAGTAGGAGAAGTTTGCTGGGATGACGTTCCGCAGATTGCCGCTGGTCGGTATCACCTTCTTCATGTCGTGCTGGCCCCACTCTCCCTCAGCCTCATCAATGGCCTGCAGAAGACACTCAATCGAGTCAGAGGGCGTCGGAGTATGCTCAGAACGATTCATTATTTACAAAACATAGAGATTTCAAATAATCAATTTAGGCCTCAGATGCTGTAAAATAGAATTATTCATTAATAACTATTTATACATCTTCACAATAAATGGTCTATTTTTTGCACATTATTTGTTTCTTCCTTAGAATAGATAAGCTAAAGCTAATTGAAATATAATTATGCCGTTATGGTTCTGTTTGGCGCGACGTTTTTGCTTCAGTGAGTTTGCACAAAAACGCCACCGTCATAGAATGTATGTTTGATAGGACAACGGTTATGACCGCCACGAAGCAAATAAAACAAGTTTTGAACATAAAAATGGACAAAGTTCTTTGGTCTGGCATTCACGAACGACAGTTCATAACCACCGTGAATAATGAATCCACATGCACCCATCCAAACAGGAAACTTCAAGAAACTTGCAAGAAGCTTTGAATAGCATCAAACGAAATCAACACGCATTCAAACGTTCAAGTTGTGTTAACGACTAATTTACAAGTATTTCACAAAAAAACAGATTATATAATAGGTGAGCTAAACATAGGCTCAAGCTCTATTTGATGCGGCGATGGCGGTTGTAGACGCGGTGGTTATGAACTGTAGTTCGTGAACCCCTGACCTCACCAAAGGAACTTCATCCACTTTTATGTTTAAAACTAATTTTCTTTTTTTGGGTGGTAGTCATAACCATTGTCATGCCAACCATACATTTTATGACGGTGGTGCTTTTGTCCAAACTCACCGGAGCAAAAACGCTGTGCCAAACTGTGTGAGAGAGCAGTGCTGTTCAGGCTACAGTGCGGAAGCAAATGGAGCTCAATTTGGAACAGAGCGGTGGGAAATGGGCTCTCAACCGCTGGCTTAAAAGACCTTCGTGCAAAATAGAGGGTGGCGCACCGGAGCCTGCACCCTTTCAGTGGAAAATGAAGCTCCGGAACCTGCATGCTTCGGTGGAAAACGAAGCGCTGCGGAACGGAAACCTAAACGAGTTCTCGAGCACAGCCATAATGTCGATTTGTCAACTTTCCAAGCGAAACACAAAGCTTTATAGTACTGTTAGGGTTGTACAAGGAAAAAAACTTCAGAAAAGCGCCAAATTCGGCATACCTTTTTGAAATACAATGGTGCTTGCTTTGCGATGCTAGAAGGTACAGGTATGCACTCGATTAAGCAGTGCCGGCGTTGTCTAGACAATTCAATAGTAGTCTCAAGAAATATAACATCCTTCTCTTGCCTCGAAAACATCTTCAGGAGACACTTCTTATAGTTTCGAATTTCTTCCCAGACACTTTGGTCAATAGTTCTGGTAGACAACTCATGCTGCATGCAAGAAAGGATAGAATGAGAGCTTCGCTGTCTAAATTTTTATTTTGATAGTTCCTACCAAAAATTTCAGATAAAACTCAATGGAAATAAATAAAAAAGCTAATGATAAACCAATATCTCGTGACTAGAAAATATTTTTTTTCACAATATAAATAAAAAAGGGCAAAAAGGGCCCCCCTGTGCATGTTTAGCATCCCTGCGGAGTGAGGGTCCAGGAAAGGGTCCCCTTGTAGGCAAACCTTACCCTACATTTCTGCAAGAGATTGCTTCAAGGTCTCGAACCTGTGACCTCAAGGTCACGCAATAACACCTCAAACCGTGCCCCAAGGCTCCCCTTATTTCTCAATATAAATAAATAAACAAATAATTTATGTAACTTTTTTCTTGATATAAATAACTTAGAAAAAAATCAGATCCCTGTTAATTAATGTAGTTGATGGTCTCAAGGAAAATCAGATCCCTGTTAATTGATGTAGTTGTTAATTGATGTAGTTGATGGTCTCAAGGCTACAGAGTAACTTTTCACCTTCGTGACAAATTGAGCTTCTCTAGAAGAAGAGTAAGAATTCATTCCCAAAAGGCATTCAAGCATTCACTTCTACAGTGATACCCTATATTGTGAGCTACTGAACATTTTAAATATTTTATTTTCAGTATCATTTAATATTTTAATAAATATTACATTTTAACATGAACTTGAATCAAAATACGTACAACGTCTTAGAGATTTGGATTCGATTAAAGTGATATCGAAATGATTCAATTTGTCAGTTCATGCCTACAAAAATATTGCAATTGAAATGTTTCATTGGAAATCTTGCCTGTAGTGGAAGGATGCAGCAATGGCCTTGTATGACGGGTTCCCAGGGAGGAAGCATCATGTATGTGACATTTCCGATAGATACGACCAGATGTTTTGGTCTAGACGGGTTCTCAAAACAAAATTGACAGCGTTCTTTCTGTGTCAATATTCTTCGGGTCAAGTTTGTTTTATCCTCACGCGAAACATCGTTCTTCTTACTACGTTTTCTGCCTGGAGCTTCCTCGTAGAACTCATACTCATCATCTGCGCTTCGGGGCACGCTATAACTTTTATTTTGCATTATTTTCTGGGCAAGATGCTTATCAGCATCATCCTCATGTTTCTTCTTTTTGCTTGATAATTGTTTCTCAATATACCTGCAATTACAGAATTCAACAAAAATTCAATTACAATATCATTTGAATGGAGTACACATTTCATTTTTATGTAAGTGGCAAAGCAATAAGGTACTCCCTCAGGTTTGAACAATTTGAAAAGTGGTACTTGTAATCATGGACCATTCATCATTAAAGAAACTTCAATCATGCTTTTTAATTCAATTTTCATGGAAATTGATTACATGAAAGAAGAAGATACTGCATTATAGCAGGCTGAATGTGAAATGGAAGGGGGTTGGGAGGTGGAGGCGGGCCACTGGAGGTTGGAGGGGCTGAGGAGACTGGCCGGATCTAATGGAGGCGGAGGTTGGGGCCATGGAAGTGGAGAAGGGGTGGTCAAAGATCGTAAAAGGCAGCAGGCAACGGATGGAAGAGGATCTATCGGCGGAAGCAGCGGTAAGAAATAAGATGTCGGAGCCAAGGAGTTGTGGGGCTCGGCTGTCTCAAGGAAGTCGACGGAGGCTCAAGTAATGGAGGAGGTGGGTTGTTGAGGCAGGAAAAATTCCCTGCTCCAGCAGTCGGATTCGACGGCTTGAAGGCTCGGACACAAAAACAGAGGGACAACTAGAAGGACCCCAAGTGCTGCGGCAGGGAGGTCTCACCACGTACCTGAAAGCTTAGAAGAAGCTTCCTCTCCACAACCAAAGATGGCTGAACAAGATACAAGGTGGACACTAGCTGACGACTATCTTTAGATGGCGACCAAGGTGATGATCACTATCTCGCAGTTAAAGTCTTTGATAGCAGGATCCAAAAGCCCGGATAAAATTCCAGAAAAAGAGTGATCGAGATTTTTTGCGAGATTCCAAAGTCCATATCCTTGAACCCCTGGGGTCCTATTTATAGGCAAATCCATGGGGGCTCTTATTTATAGCCCAACCCCCCACCGGCAACTAGGCGACTTCTAGGGAAACTCGCACACTTGGGCAAGTAAGTGCTCTAGTCGCCTACCCGACGAGTATGCGAGGGGCGCTCGCCATACTCGCCCGGGCATTCAACTGTCTTGAATGCTGGATCTGACCTCTGCCTTGACATGTTGACTTTGACTTCTTGCTGACTTGGCTCTGAGTGGGTCCACCATCGACGAATATGGGTTGTACACAATCCCCTCTCTTTGCCACGACGTAGGAGCTCGGAAAGAAACATCCAACGCTTATTCGGCGAGCTGCTTCTGGGGAAGTACCTGGACTACTTGCAACCTATGGATGCCTGCTGAACCCTATAAATAGGGAGTGGCTCATCTTTGAGGCACACATTTTGAACTCGCACGCGATGCCGCAATCTGCTGCGGAAGTCTACAATGCGAGCATCGTTACTCTTTTGGGATTCTTGGAACCAAAAAAGCCGAAGAGGTCGCGGGATGGCGACGATGTCGTCACTCGTCGACCTCCCTCCGTCGAAGAAGAAAAAACTAAAAAAGTTGTTAGCCTCCAAGAAGGACAATCCTCCTCCCAATGTTGAGGATGGCGCCACCCAGGTAGACAACCCTGAGATCCCCGCCCAAACCCAACAGCTCCTCGACGATCTCGAGCTGAGCGACATTCCCGAACATCCTGCACCTTGAATCTTCTCGCCCTCCTCTGCTGATTTCTCCCCCTGCTCTGAACCTCACTTGGGTCCCAGACCCAGATGCAGTCGAAACCTCGCAGACTCGCGAGGCTAGCACCTCGCCGCTGCTTGCTCCAAGTTACCATAATTTTCTGACTTGTCGATTTACTAACATCTTTCTGATACTCGCGGCTCCACTGACGTCACTGAGGCCTCCGACGAGCATCTGTCCATTGCCCCTTTGCGGTCCATCCCTCTGGTCGCGCTCGAAGCCCTGCAGGGGCCGCGACCTAGTCACTCTATCCGGATCAATCTCGACTCCAAGAGATGCACGGATAAACAAGTCCCCGGAGCGAGAACTAAGGATCTTCCTGCGGAGAAGACCTCGCAACCAGGGGCGAGCAAGGCCACTCTCCCTATGCAGGCTCGTCGCAGCCTTCAGCGAGCACCTCCATGGCGCCGCCTCCTCCTCCTACTTTGTCGCCGACTTCTACAGCTCGCCCTGATGTCCGCCCTGAAAAGACTTTGGCTCCTTCGGATGCTCCTGCGAGCTCGTCGCACGATCGGGAAGGAAGGCGCCCGGCCTACTTCTCGTCGAGGACTAGAGGGCGAGAATCTGAGGGTCGCAGCCAGGGGCAAGACGCCGAGCGCCCAGGAGGCTCGTCGTTGGGCTAGCGAGGATCAACTCGTTGCAGCCCTTCTCCCCGCCGATCTCGATCTCCTCGGCCTGTTAACTCGCTTGTTGCTGGATTGGCAGACTGCTGATTTGATGTGACTTTATCTGACGTGGTGACTTTCTCTCTGCTTGACAGGTCGCACCTGCAACCCCGGGAGCGGCTTTCATTGATGCACTCCACCTCCCCGTCTATGAGTGTCGCCAGGCTGCTGCTCGCGCATACATGGAGCTGGAGGAGAAGTTCAATCAGCTCACTATTTGTGACCCTCATCGCTGGATTTCTTCGCTGAAGGTTTGGATGTCGAAGATGGAGGAGCAGTCAGATAGGCTCGCTGGCTACGAGTCCGTTTCCGCATGATCAACGAGCTGGAGCGGTGACAAACAATGACTGAGCATTGCCAACAGCTTCACCATAAGGAGTTGGCGGGGATGCGGGCGAGCATGGGCTCTTCTAGACGTCTGGCGAAGATGGAGGACCAGCTGCGTCATGGCGAATGAGGCGATGGTCGTGGCGAGCGAGCACTATAGGAGAGCGCGCGACATGGACTGGGTCGGGCGACATCCACCTCTTCCAGAGCAGCGGCCTCCTAGAATTTAGGATTTTCTTCTAGTATTTTTTTTTATTTCCTTGCCCTTGGCGATATTGTAATGGACAATGCTGCGAGTATTCTTTTAGTATAAGTGGCAAGCTTTGATCTCGCACTGAGTTTGCTTCTTTCTTCTCTTTGTGTTGATGTTTGTCTTTATTCTGCAATTTTTTGGGCTAACTGTGCAGGTTCTGGCAAGCTGGCAATGTTCTGATTGAACACACGCGAGATAGAATTTTGGCAACCTTCTAGGCTTAAATGGAGAGGTAGCGACTTAGATTGATACTCGTGCGAGGTACCCATATCCCCCTGGCCTCCGCATATAAATAGAGAGGGTAGGAGCGTCTTAATTACATTGTTGCGAAATTCCATCCGTGCTCGCGAGTATCTCCAATCTGTCTCTTTTTTGCTTGCTATACTCACCTTCTTCCTTCTTGAGCTCTTCTTTTTGCTTTGTTGTTTGAGATGCTTGGGGATGATGCTAACGCTCGCCGCTTAGCCCACGCGAGGGATTTTACTGACGTCCGTCTTCAAAAAATCAATCGCCGAAGAAAAGGACTTGGAGGATTTCAAGAAAAGGCTCCTTGCCAGAAGAATACTCGGTCAGACTTCCCACTAGGGCGGAGCGAACTTAACACCGCGCTAGACGGCGAGCTTGTCCTTCCTCTCCGCCACTTTGAAGTCGGCCTGCGACTTCCCGTATGGCCGGAGTACTGCCAGATCTTGAGGTACTTCGGCATAGTACCCGCCCAGATCAACCCAAATGGAGTGGCGATGATCATGGCCTTCCTCTGCTTCTTACGATCAGAGAAGATTGCCTTCGATCTATCCGTCTTCCGGAAGATCTTCGCATTCGCGGCAACTAGCGAGGGCGTCATTTTCTTCAGCAGCCACGTCTGCACCCTTGTCGGCACGGCAAACAAGGTGCATCGTTGGGGCGAGTATCTGGTCATCGTCGCCGGCAACTTCGAAGGAATCTCGCGCAGACCACACCAGCCGGCGGAAGTCGCCTTCCTGCCGCCTATCTTGGAGAGGTCGCGCGAGGAACTGCTTGAGGCCTTCCGAGGCCAAAAATTAGACATTATCCATTGCATGGTTGTCAGGATCGCGATCCGCATCCTAGGATCTTACAATCCAACGATCCAGATTTTATAAATCGATCCTGATTTTGTAAAGCGGTCCTCGATCCGACCATACTATTTGATCTGATACTACCTCGAAATAATCTCATCTAGGATCTCGATCCTGACAACCTTGATCCATTGGCGACACAACGTCAATGAGCTTGGCGAGGCCTTCTCCGACGAAGGTATATATCCGGGCGAGATTCTTTTATACTCACTCCTTTGTCGCTGATCAAGCTTAGTCGCTGCGATTTAACTATCCTCTGTTTCATTGCAGCTACTCGTACCCTTCCGCGAGAACCTCTCCCGCTGGCGAAGGAGGTCGCGCCCTCACACAAAAGCTCTATGAAATCCGTCTGGCGACGTCGAGGAGATACCGGCTCCTGTGGCTAAAGGTTGGTAGCGACTTGGCGAGAAAGAAAGCTCCTTGCAGGGGAAGCTGGATAAGGGGAAGTGAAAAGCTAAGTCCCCGGAGCACGCGAGGAAGCGAGCAAGGGTCTCTCGCGAGATCTTAGGCGAGGAGGATCCGATGGAAGTTGGTGAACCCTACTCCACCCGAACTACAACCAGAGCGCGACGGCAAGGACATCTTCGGTTGTCCGCTGGTAACATGGTTGAGGACAAGCACAAGGTGACGATGAGCGCCAACTTGCCTGCCTGGTCAGAAGACTGGGGAGGGCAAGGGCGAGGCATACGATGCCGCCTTCACCCTCTACAGTCGCGCGGACGCCGAGTCGCTGCAAGATATCGGCGTTGAGGAGCTCGTCAACCAGACCGCCTGCTCGCTCCTGCGAGCTACTGAGCTGGGTCACTACACCGCGAAGAGGCTGCTCGAGGCCCAGAACCAGCTCAGGGTGGTGACGAAGAAGATGCTCGAGCTAAGGCTTCAGGTCGCCCGAAGCAAAGATTTTGAGGTAATCTCGGCTTGGACACGCGAATTTGGCATAGTCGTCATTTGTTGCTTGTTTTGCCGACGATTGTTGTTACTCGCAGGAAGCCGAGATAGAAACAGCGAAGGAGGTGTCCGTGCTGGAGAAGGAACTCGCGGATACCAAGACCGTGCTGGAGACTGCCCAGGTGCAGATCGCGGAGTTAGAAACTCGCCTGGTTGAGCCGCAGTTGGCGGTGGCAAGTACTTCTGGAATAGGGAAGAAGATCCATTTCCACGGCGACGAGATGCCCGCGATCCGTCGCGACATCGCGCAAGCTATATGGGATGTTGTACTCGCGAAGCTGAGGATGGACGACTACCTCATCCTGGAGGCTGACCATCTGACGACGATGGATCTCATCCCGGGGATGCTTGCTAAAGAGTCCAACTCGCCTGAACCGCATCCTATCCTCTACCTCTGACTCCGACGAAGATGAGGACAACGATGGCGAGGACAGCGATGGTGACGACGATGACGAGGGAGAGGACGATGTCCGACGACGAGGGGGATGTCGTGATCGAGGATGACGAGTACAAGGCCGACACTGGTGATGATGAGACCTAGTCAGTCAACAACCTCCTACATGTTCTCCTGTACATTTTATGTAAAGTGGTTTTAGGAAATTTTTGGACGAACATTTATACAAGGTATCATTGTCCATTTTTGTTATGTAATGCTTGCCAATTTGATAAGAAGAATATTTTGCCGGCTTTTTCTTTTGTATGCTCGCTTATCTTCAATACTCGCTAGGCTCATAGGCGCAAGGAGATTGAGTGCTCGTTACGCGCGTTCCCGGCTCGCATACTCGAACCCGCATACTCGCACGACGTTGCTCGCACATCATTACTCGCACCTGCAAACTCGCACATCATTACTCGCACCTGCATGCTCGCACAAGAAACTTCATCATATTTGTTTGTTTGCAAGTTTGACGAATTTGCCCAAGTAAAGGCACTTGCTGAAAAGCAGAAATCTTTTTCTTTTTCTGTTAACGACAACTCTCTGGATAAGGGAGTGATACTCAGCGGGTCTTGTCAGACACACACTCTCGAAACCTACACTACACTTCAGCTGGAAGAGAACTGAGGGGACCCGGAGGTAGGGAACGACAGTCGGGGGTCCCGCAGGACGCACACTCTCAAGGCCTCCATCCTACTACGGATTCTCACCTCCTGCAATGTCTTCGCTTAGTCGCTTTCCAAAGCACGATGGATTATCCCATCTAGGTAACAACAGAGATGCATCATTATTATCTCATTTTACTTTCTCATCTCCCTTTCTAAAACCAGAAGAATATTCGTAAATCTCCCTCGAGTACCTCGCCTCCGATAGCCACGGCATAGCTCCATTGTCTTGTTAAAATTTCCACCAAGAGTTGTGCTTGTGTGGATATCTTCTGGCTCAATAGGTAACTAAAATTGGGATGGTCTGTATGGACTATGAAATGATGACCCACATATGGGGTTTCTATTGTTGTACTTTCTCATCTCCCTTTCTAAAACCAGAAGGATTTGGTAAATCTACCTCGAGTACCTTGCCTCCGATAGCCATGGCATCGCTCCATTATCGTGTTAAAATTTCCACCAAGAGTTGTGCACTCAAATTGGGATGGTCTGTACTCGGTATGGACTATGAAATGATGACCCACATATGGGGTTTCTGGTTGCACTTTGTATCTGTTTGTTAAATGTTGGTTATATTGAACTAGTATCCATACCAATGTTTTTCCTCAATTAGTCAAATAATTTGGGCAGTCGGAATAGAAAAGCAAGAATTTATCATTATTATCTCATTTTACTTTCTCATCTCCCTTTCTAAAACCAGAAGGATTTGGAAAATCTCCCTCCAGTACCTCGCCTCGATGCCTCCAATAGCCACGGCATCGCTCCATTATCTTGTTCCACCAAGAGTTGTGCTTGTGTGGATATCTTCTGGCTCAATAGGCAACACAAATTGGGATGGTCTGTATGGACTATGAAATGATGACCCACATATGAGGTTTCTAATGTTGTACTCTCAGGACAAGCGTAATCAGCTCGTTCTCGTATAGAGAGTACCAAAATGGTCGTTAGGTCGGCATTTTGCATGAGAATTGCTCCAACGCTCGTTCCAGATGAGTCGCACTCGGTAATGAAGGGCCGAGAAAAATTTGTTATAGCAAGTACAATAATGGCCACCAGATCTTGTTGCAGTTGTGGAGGTCGTGGTCACCTCCAAAGTCCATCGAGAAGTCATGTATGTTGTCTTCTTGAGAAGTGCAATCAGTGATCTGACCATCCTACCATAATCTCTGATAAAACAACAGCAATACTTATTGAGGACGAGGAAGCTGCATGCATCTCATAGGGAACGTGACATCATTGCTACTTTGTCTAGGTTCATGAAAATGCTTCAGGAGGATATAGTATGACCAAAGTAGTTGAATTTCTGCTAGCTGAAGGAGCACTTCTTGGAGTTGACAGAGAGAATGACACTGGAGAGCTCCAGTGTGGCCACCAAATGATACAAAGTGAGGCTATAGACAAGAAATCAAGTGTATCACCAAATAACACCATGATATACATTCAGAGAACCTATTTGAATATGACATTTATGGTTGCTGGAAGGTAACGAGAGCATTGGCAGGTCAAACGGTATGAACAAAAACTCGTACTAGCCATTGTGAGCCCGTTTAAGAGTCCCTGAATCACCAGAATAGAGAAATTATCGGCCATAGTTTCATATTCATCTCTATGTAATAAAATAATGAATTGTCAGCTCTCGTTCTTCATTTGGACCAGTAAAACAGGGCTCGAGAATGGACTCACACTGGGGAATAAATCATGCAGTGAGCTTCTCAAAGGCAAGCCACCCAATCTTTCTGAAAGTGGTTCTATTTGTATGGCCAAATCTAAACGGAAAGTACCCGTGAAGGAGGGAAATGCAGTAGTCGGTGGGATTACGTAGTGGGAGACTGAGATTCTGAGAAGATCGGAAAGTGCCTCCAAAACTCATTACAGATGAGGTAAGAGAGTGCCTCCAAAATACATTGCAGGTGAGGTAAGATGCAACGGCAAGAGTGGTACGCTTGACCAAGGGAGTTGTGAATTTCCATAAGTATAAAAATCCACCAGATGAGTCTTCTAGAGGGCTAAAAGAAGCTTCCAACCGTCGGAGGGAGGCGTCCTCCTTGAAGGCGTACACCTACTCTCCCTTCACAATGGAAGGACGTCATCATTCGAGCGCAGTTAACCTCCCACGGTGTCTGTAACCATGTGTCACCAAGATGACATCAATATGCCCCAGTGGGAATGTGTAAATGTCAATCTTAGTATGACATGTGCCCAACTGGAGCCAAAGGTGGTGATGATCATATCACTTGAAAAGTGAAAGGGACCACAGATTAAAACCTCGTCCGTGGATGGGAGAAGTGGCAGTTTTAAAGGAGATTGGAGTTGCCCTTTCTAGACCTGCAAAAACCTATGGTCAGTGCACGAGGAGGAGCCGACGGATGTCGTGAGGAAGTCGCGCGTTCCAGGTGGAGGTGTGGTTAGGGTACAGGAAAGAGAGAGAGAGAGAGAGAGAGGAAGAAAGAGAAAAGAAAATATTGATTAATCCTTCTTGCCACATTCTGCCCCCATCCATTCCCTATGTAGGGAGGATCAAATTACAACGATACCCAAGCGTGAATGCGACAATTGCGCATACATGAGTAAAACAACTGAATATAGAAATAAAATAGTTGATATAGAAAGTGTCCTCCCCTAATCCGTGTGTGTCGTCCTACGTCGGCAATGGTAGGTTACGCCCCAGCACGGATGAAAGTTTGAATTCACTACAACGGGTCCGTAATAATAAGATCCTGTTTTACACCTTAGTGTGTGAGCCCAAGGATCATCAAACGAAGTCATCGTAACCAATGGAGGGTCAGGCCTTCTATCCCAAGGAGAAGTCATAGCCTTTTGTGTTTCAATCATATGTTGGATGTCAAAAAACTATTTTTCTTTTGGTATCCACACCATTGGATCTTAGTCATTAAAGTAGGGCACCTCGATAGTACGCAGCGCATAAGCAGACGCTTCAGCCACAATGCGGAGGTGGGGAAGGGTGGATGATGGAGTTGTCGATTGTCCCAAGAACAAGGAGGGTTCTTCGGATGTATGTGGCATGAGGAATGCTGCTCCACATGGGCCTCATGACTTTGATATGAGAGAGTGTTTTGCATGTAGGCAAGGAATCTAGATTGTTCCTCAAGTCGATATAGAGGCGTGCTTCGACCATAGCACAAGGGGCATGCACCAAGGAGTTCTCGTTGGGTGATCGCATGGATCTGTCATTCGAGATCAGTGCTCAGCGCGGTCAAAATGCTCATAGGGGAACACTTGAGTGAAGGGCGAGCCAATGTAAGGTGTGTCGCTCTGAGGTGTAGAATCGATTGCGAGCACGACAGTGGGCGCTCGCCCTGCAAGGATTTTGCCAACATGTTTGGTGATTAGAGCCCGGTGGTGAGGAGAAGATCGAACGATAGGTCAAACTAATCTTACCTTTAGGTTTCAAAGGAAATCAATAGCAAAAAAACAATGAAAAAGTGGGAAGAGAAAAATCTAAGGAGTGTTTAGCCAAGTCTAATCTCCACTTGAATTACTCAAAACAAAATAGGGTTCTTATACATAACAACATATATAGGCTCAAAAGCAAGGAAATTGTAAAGAGTATGAGGGAAATAAAAACAACAATTAACTAAAATACAAAAAATGCAACGGATGAAATAAATGGATGATGGTGGCACACTAAGAATTGGCACTAAATGGTCCTACTGGGCACGATGTTATCGTCCGCCTACAGTAAACTCACCCGCTTTTGCTTTGCCATTGCAATAGTCGCCCAATTCTTGTAACATACTAAATGAGCCAAAGGAGAATGATTGTATATTTAGGATCACAGTATTGATTTAGAAGGATCATTGTAAGAGGATTGTATCATGCACAAGATCACATTGATTCAAGGTTGGGGTTACAAGATGAATATACTATCATTAAGAAGTATCAAAGAAGAGGGAGATGTTTCTCCTTCACTCTTATTAGTAAAAGAGAATGGAAGTGAATGAATGATTTGTGATCTAGAAGGATTAGAGCAAAAAAAAACTCAACCATGGACATACAAGCACAAGCTTTGCTATGAAACTCCGATGCTCTATTGATTTTTGTGCAAATATGCAGTAATTGTGTGTGTATGTCTTACTCTTTAAGGATTTAAAGCTATACTGGATATATGACTTTGCTACTGCAGATTTGTTCCCCAATCCTCAAATCATTTTAGCATACACATGTGAACTGTGCATGAACATCATAGTCATGAGGCCCACCAGAATGGGTATGGTTGGTCCCCCTTCCTCTATTAGGATCAAAGATGAGTGAAGTATAGTTGGAGTCCTAGGTTTACTTAAGCATTAATTGGCAATAACATGCAGTAAATTGTTGTTATAATTCTCTCCCAAAAACCCTTCTTATCTCTTCTAGTCGAACATTTCCCTTCCTCTTTAGTTGAGCTACCAGATATAGGACAAGATGAAAATTTGATGATAATTACAGTTCCAATTGTGGCGAAACAAGTAAATTAAAGGAGATGAAAATAGATAACGCGTATCTCTGAAATTTATGGAAATTACAACATGTAGAGGCTTTGGTCTAAGGTGAAAGTTTACGTCTCCCTCAAAGGCCTGTCACGTGTCTTCCTATAATGCCAAACACGTATTTTGTGTGCGCTTCAGGAAAGACAGGTTCCTAAAGTGACAAATAGCTCTTCTTTTTGGTTTAGTGGTTACGAACAATGTTATTTTATGCACTAGGGTGAGAGTTAATTGCTTCCTCAATGGCTTCGAGTGGGCAAGTGCCTGAGGAAACAGAAAATTAGTTTATGTTTGTATCGAGATTTGTGATTTTTAATAACACGTATTTCCAATCCAACTAATTGGTGTATTAGTTTATGTGATGAAAATTAGGATTTAATGATGTACTGGTTAGATCGAAACATGAACCAATGTTCACTCTGTACAAAAAAAAAACATTTCCAAATCTGTGTTTCTGAAGTGTAGATGTGTGCAGACACAAGAATCTTTTCTTACTAATACTAATCGTATTGCTAACCATGCATTTTGTATGGTGTTTATTTGAGAAAGAGACCCTGATATTTGATGTTTTCCTTCAAAATGGGCAATTTCCTTCAAGAAATTAGTATATCGAACCGTGTATTAAATTTAGAAAACAATGAAGCGTCAACAGATGAAACAGTAAATCTCATCAATGAACAAACCTGCTACTGCTACATTCAGCTTCCTGTTGTATAGCCTTCTTGGAATTCTCTTCCAATAGATCCATGCGCTTCAGATTTACAAGGATAAAGAGCCAGAGTAAAATGTTAAGGTTACGAAGAAAATCAATAAAATGATAAAACTACGAGCAAGGATTCCATTTACTACAATAGACAAACAATCATATACATCAATTAACATAAGAAAATCAATCAAAAGTTTCATTTGCATAAAATCCATTTTCACCATCATGCGCAATTCCTGAACGAAGATACAAATTAGATAAATAAAACACATGCTGGCGCAGGAGAAATCTACAGGTGGCGGATTAACGACGACCCTAACCCTACATGATATACAAAGCTCGAGGATTAATCACAAATTAGATAATAAACATTAACATCTCACACAAATAATTCAAAACAAAACAAAAAATTTATTAGGGCAAAGCAAGCTTATACTTTCCTCCGCGTGGAGGGCAAAAGCAAGAGCACGCGGCAAATTGGTCCTTCATGCAGTTAGAGATTATGTAACATCCGTTATCTGACCCGGAATTATTTTAATTGTAGGGTCAAGTCGCGACGAATTTTGATAGAGGCAGCACGTCGTCGAGGTACGATATTAGTGTGGTCAAAAGGTCGCATTTATTAATTTGTGAATTACGTTAATTAATTATAGTGAGACACATTTTAATTTTAGTAACGAAGCGCGACAAGAAATCGTTTAGTGCAAAAGTGTTAGTATGGTGTGGAGTGAGTTGCGTATATCAAAAATTAAGAGCATTGGGGTGCCAATAGCAAGTCTTATTCCCACTCCCACTTTGCGGTTATTATTAAAAATCGATGCCCAGGTGCTTTTTAACCCGCACCCCCTCTTTCTCACGGGTTTTAGCCAAACCGCAAGCCGACAGTTCCTTCCCGACGTTCCCGTTTCCGCAAGCAGCGACGGACGAAGCCGACGCTTCCCGCGAGCCTTACCGCCGACCGTTCCTCCTCCAGAAGTCCACTCCGACTTCTCCTCCTTCCTCTACGAGCGCCGGTGGGTATTCATTTTCCTTCCTTGGCCGTGGAAGAGCCGGATTCAACCCTAACCGGTGGGAGTGAGCGTTTTGGTTCCGGTGAGTTCGATCCCCCTCTTGTTTCCATTTCTTCATGAAAATCCTCTGATTTGGAAAGTTAGTTTTAACCTAGATTTTCATCCTTTGCCCTAAATAGGTTTTGCAGTGCGGAATCAACCGCAAAATTTGAGTTGGGCGCATTGAGAGCCTCAATCTCTCTCTCTCGTAAAGGTAATATCTGAAGTTTACCACTTGAAATTTGTAACCCTAGGTGTATAGAAATTTTCCACGGGAAAATCGTAAAGTGAAAAATTATGAAATTAGGGCTACTCTAAATTGCAGGACTTTGGTGGGGTCGGGGCAGCATTCTGAAGGTCCCCAGCAGTAGGATTGTCTTCGGAAGAGAAAATGTCGCCGCGCCGAGTGTACGAGCGTCGCAGCACCACTGTAAGAAAACCTAATTCTTGTTAGTTAGACATAGCAAGCAATATATTTTTGTATACGGATGTGTAGGTTTTGTACACGTATCATGACCATGCATAGGAAGGTGTGGTGATAGGAAAACGGTCGCGGAAAATGTGTAGAATGATACCCTTCTTCAAGACCCAAGTAGTCAGATCAGGATTGGTAATGTTAGGCACGAAACCTTTCCCGCGTACATAGGCTTGGAATTTGTCCAACCCAAGGGCGAGAATGTCCCTTCTAGTCGACCACATGAAAGTCAAGGGTCGCTCAGTAGTCCACCAAAGAGATATCCCAAGCAGAGTGGCATCAGACCAAAAAGGTCAGTCAACACGCATAAGTCTTTTCGTGCTAGGTAGAGGCGCACTACCTTTCTCATAAGGCATATGGTACCCTATGAGCAGTACAGTCTTGGGAGTTTGCTCCCCTTGAGACAGTTAGTAGATTCGAGACCGTGTCCGCGTGACACTAGAACAATTGAGTTCGTCAGATGGTCTCGGGTCGTCAGTTTCAGATGCGCGTTAGGAGCTAGTCTGCATAGAGCCTTCCAAGTAGAGGTGCAAGCTAGAAGTCACCTAGAACTCAAGTATAGACCTGACGTGAGACAGTACACTAATTAGTGAACGTCGGGACTTGGGTTAGTGAACTGAAAGTCGCAAACATAGAACAGGTAGATGTTTTGACCAGGTAGTGTTTTGAAGGCATGCATAACATATAGCATAAATGTTTTTTATGCACGAAACTATTTTCTAAAGGCATGCATTCATCATATGAGAAAGTGTTTTTAGTGTCACTAGGAGGAATTATTTTTCTTTACTCTGACCCCTCGTGGGCAATGTTTTTACAGGTGACCCAGGTGGAAAACTACGCCTAGGATGAGCGTTGGTGGGTCAGTTTGTAGTGTTTTCTCATTCAGTTCTTCTTTACTTTCAACATATAGTTGTAGTGGTGGACAATATAACTTGTTAATATTTTATATGTCTTGTATCAAACTTAGTATGATATTACAGATTTTCAGTCATTTCAATTCTATTCATGTTTAGTGACTCTGTGAATCCAGATATCAGGTATGTGGTTACCCTTAGTTTACTTTCTTAGCTTCCGTTGTAAGTTTTTAAAAATTTTAGTAGTTTCTACTTTATACATGTTGCATACTAGTTTTAATATTGTTTCTTAGTTCTATTTATATCGCTGACTCAGCCGGATGACTGATTATTGTAAAACTGTAAAGGGGTGTGACAAATTGGTATCAGAGCCACGTTTAGGATCCCTGGACCCAAGAAAGATTCACAGAGTCATAGGATTGTGTAAGAGTAAACTCTTGTTAGTAAAATATATAAGTTGCATTTAAGCCCTAGTTTTCGCAAGAGTACGAAATAAAATTTGCGAGGCCAGATTTCGCAGATGTTTGATAAATAACCAGATTTCTTCTATATGTTCTATCAGGCACCACGAATCAGTGAACCGGGTGGATCTTCACGTCAGGACCATGTTCCTAACGCGATTATGAGAGATGTTGTCGTGCCACAGGTACCACCAGTTCCAGCAGTTCCAGAGGGCACTGACATAGCATCTCAGATTGCCAAGGCGGTTACTGTTGCCTTGATGGAGTTTCAGAGAGTACTGGCTGCAGGGTTTCCAGCTCCAGTACAAGTACCAGCCCCTGCACCAACTCCTGCCCCAGCACCCGTGGAGATGACCCTGGAGCGCTATTTGAGGAACTTTAGAGAGCTTCAACCTTCAAACTACAATGGGGATGAGACCCTGATGAACACAGATGATTGGGTAGCAAACATCAGAAACCTGCTGGATGTTTTGGAGTGCCCAGAAAACAAGAAGGTTCCTCTGACAGTTTTTCTCCTCTGAGGTGAGGCAAAGGTCTGGTGGGACAAGTACCGGACAGATGATTCGACAGGTAAAGTGTTATGAAAATTTCCTCTTATTTTTGGAAGTGATACGTTCTTTTTAAATAGTATGACCGTGCTTTTGGCCAGGTCGTACATCAGACATGTTTACGTTGGGCGAATATTCTAGATCCCTTGCAAGTTGGTTCGTGTCTCCTTCCGCGCGACGAGGTCTACAGGAGAAATACCTTAGACTTTTCCAGGGGGACAGGACTGTTGCTGAGTACGAGCGAGAGCTTACCCATCTGGCTCGATATGCGGGCGTGATGCAGGGAGACCTGGCTGAGAAGTGCAGTCGTTTTGTGGATGGTTTGCGTGACACGTTGAGGCAGCCGCTGATGACCATGGTCAATGCTGACTACAGGAGCTTAGTGGATACGGCTCGCAGGCTGGAGGCTGATCAACAGAAAGTTCAAAGGCGAAGCAGTTTTCGTACGAAGCGATCTCAGGATTCGCATCAGCCGCAGCAGAGCAGAAATGACCAAGGGAAGAACTGGATCAAGAAGCAGAAGCCTGATGCGAGGAAGAATGATCAGTCTGGGGACAGGAGCAAGGACTACCCTCATTGTCCCAAGTGTCAGCGTCGCCATCCAAAAGAGTGTTTGGACGGGTGTGTGTTACAAGTGTCGTCAACCTGGAAACATTGCTCGCTACTGTCAGGAAGTTGATTCGAATCAGGTATTCAAAACCTAGTTGTATTTATTGCATTTTTAAAATTACTGTAGATGACAAATGTAATTTGTTCCTGCAGTCGAAGTTTGAGGTTGGTGGCCCAAGCAGAGTAGACAAGGGCAAAGCTTTGATGATTACTGATGGAAGACCACAGCAGGGTCGAGATTTGGTGCAGCCCAGAGCTTATGGGTTTGGTCAGCAGGAGGCAAAGGATCAGGAGGATGTAGTGACAGGTAAGTGTTTACTTTATTTAACAAGTTTATTTTAATCCTCCGTAGTGACACTCTTTTATTTTTGAAAATCATTCATGTAGACATCCTTATGATTCGTAATTTACCTTCCAATATTCTATTTGATACGTGCGTCTCGCACTCGTTTATCACAGAATCTCTAGTGCGTAAGCTGAATTTAGAAGTCTTTCCAAAGACAGTACCACTGGAGGTCATGATGCCGAATGGATTCCTTCTGCAGACCAGAGATAAGTACAGGGTACCAGTCAGTTTGGTGATACTGAGATTATCGTGGAAGCTTTGTAGCTACCTATTGCAGGATTCGACCTGATTTGTGGAATGGACTAGCTTTCGGCAGTCAACGCCAGGATTGACTGTAGGGCGAAGCAGATACAGTTTGAGGGCTTGAAGGGAGTAGTGAAGATGATCATCTCCGCAGTCCAAGCTAGAAGGTGCATCAGTAAGGGTTGTGAAACCTTCGTAGTACTGATGAACGTGGAGGCTAAGGCTGACTTGACAGAGGTACCAGTGGTGCATGAGTTTCCGATGTTTTCCCGGAAGAGCTCCCTGGTGCCCCTCCAGATAGAGAGATTGAGTTCCCGATATACTTACAGCCTGGGGCTACACCAGTAGCCAAATCCCCCTATAGGATGGCTCCAAGGGAACTAGCGGAGTTGAAGAGCCAGTTGCAGGAGTTGCTTGATTTGGATTTTATACGCCCCAGTACTTCACCTTTGAGTGCTCCAGTATTTTTCGTAAAGAAGAAGGATGGTAGTCTGAGACTGTGCATAGACTACCGTGAGTTGAACAAGCTGACAGTAAAGAACAAATACCCGATTTCCAGGATTGATAATTTGTTCGACCAGCCGGTGGGCTCATGCATCTTTTCCAAGTTAGATTTGAGGTTGGGCTACCATCAGTTAAAGATTCGGGACGTGGATGTTCAGAAGACGGCTTTCAGTACCAGGTATAGACACTTCAAGTTCGTGGTCTTGCCGTTTGGGCTGACCAATGCCCCTTCAGTATTTATGCACCTGATGAACAGGGTATTTCGGGAGTACTTGGATCGTTTTGTTATCGTTTTTATAGATGATATCTTGGTGTTCTCAAGGAGTGCGGAAGATCATGTTGCACACCTCAGGATTGTTTTGAGCGCCCTCAGGAAGAATCAGTTGTATGTCAAGTTTTCTAAGTGTGAGTTCTGGCTTTCAGAGATTGCTTTCTTAGGTCACGTCATCAGTCAGCAAGGGGTTAGTGTCGATCCGAAGAAGATAGAGGTCATTGAGAATTGGCCAACGCCGACGACAGTTTCAGAAGTGCGCAATTTTTTGGGTCTTGCTGGTTACTACAGGAGATTCATCAGAGATTTCTCAAAGATAGCCTTACCACTGACTTCCCTCACCAGGAAGGGCAAGGGTTTGGACTGGACAGTTGAGTGTGAATTGGCTTTTGAGGATTTAAAGAGCAGGCTGATGACCGCACCGATCTTGAGTTTACCTTCAGGGCCTAACGGGTTTCAGATCTATAGCGATGCGTCAGGTCATGGTTTGGGTTGTGTAATCATGCAACATGGAAAGGTCGTAGTCTATGCCTCGAGACAGTTAAAGGTTCATGAGAGGAACTATCCCGTGCATGATTTGAAGTTTGCAGCAGTCATACATGCTTTGAAGATATGGAGGCACTATCTCTATGGTATTCATTGCGGGATTTTCACTGATCATAAGAGCCTCAAGTATATCTTTGATCGGCGAGAGCTCAATTTGAGGCAACGCGGATGGTTAGAGTTTCTATCGGACTACGACGTAGACATTCAGTACCACCCAGGAAAGGCGAGCGTTGTAGCTGATGCCCTTAGTCGTAGATGTTCATGTTTCTTCCTTCTCACTCAGCAGGAGGAGTTAGTGCGGGAACTAGAAAGACTGGACATCACCGTTGTGCCACGTTGTAGTTTTGGTTCTGCAAGGTTGAGTTTGATGGAGATTGCATGCGACATTAAGGATAGAATCATGACAGCTCTACCACTGGATCCAAAGATGGCAGAGATTTGGAGCTCAGTGCAGACAGGTCAGAAGGAGAGATTCACTATTCAGGATGATTTATTGTTGTTTGATGGTATAATGTGTATTCCCGATGTTAGTCACCTTCGCGAGGACATTCTGTTTGAGACACATAATTCTAGATATTCTATACATCCGAGTAGCACGAAGATGTATGCAGATCTCAAGAAGGTAGTCTGGTGGTCAGGCTTGAAAAGTGATGTTGCAGATTACGTAGGGAAGTGTGAGACGTGCAAGTTGGTTAAGGTCGAGTGTCAAAGGTCTGGAGGCAAGTTGCAGTCACTTCCCATTCCCGAGTGCACTTTTGAAGATATATCCATGGACTTCATCCATGGTCTGCCGAGATCTCAGAGTGGAAATGACTCTTTGTGGGTTATAGTAGATCGGTTTTCTAAGGTCGCACATTTCATTCCTCTTAAGAAGACAGATCAAGGTCCCAGATTAGCACAGTTATATATGAACGAGGAAGTTCGACTTCACGGTGTTCCCAAGACTATAGTATCAGACCGAGATGGCAGATTCACCTCCAGGGAGTGAAGATACGTTCAGGAGCGGTTGGGTACCAGATTACATTTCAGCACCGCATTCCATCCCCAGACCGATGGACAGACTGAGCGCACAAATAGGACTTTGGAGGATCTGCTACGGATGTGCACATTGGATTTTGCAGGAAAGTGGGAGAAGTATGTTACTCTTGTGGAATTCTCCTGCAATAACAGTTTTCAGGCGAGTATTGGAATGGCGCCGTTCGAGACCCTCTATGGTAGACGTTGTCGGACACCGTTGTGTTGGGCTGTGAGTGAAGAAAGATCTACCATCAGGGAGTCATGGATTGATAAGACCACTGACAGGATCAAGCTCATTCAGGAGCGTATGAAGACAGTTCAGGATCGTCAGACCAAGTATCATGATCAGAAGCACAAGTCAGTAGAGTTCAGTGTCGGAGACTATGTTTATCTGAAGGTCAGACCAGTCAGAGGAGTCTCTAGAATAAAGCGGATGAAGAAATTGAGCCCCAGATTCGTTGGTCCTTTTGAGGTGCTGGAAAAAGTTAGTGAGGTTGCTTATAGGTTGGCTTTACCTGAGGAAATGAGTGGTATACATGATGTATTTCACGTCTCCTATCTGAGGAGAGCAGTCAGAGATTCCAGCCAGATCATCAGTACCGAGGAAGCACCAATCGAGACAGATCTTAGTGTTGGGGTTAGACCAGTTAGAATAGTGGATTCAAGGATATAGAAGCTCAGAAATAAAGAGATTCGCATGGTCAAAGTCCTTTGAATGAACTGTGGCAGTGCAGAGTATACTTGGGAGCGAGAGGATGAGTTTAAGAGCAATGCAGACTATTCTTTCCTCTTTGATTCAGGTATGGTTACAATTTTCGAGAACGAAAATTTTTGTTAGAAGGGAAGATTTGTAACATCCGTTATCTGACGCGCAATTATTTTAATTGTAGGGTCAAGTCGCGACGAATTTTGATCGAGCCAGCGCGTCGTCGAGGTACGATTTTAGTGTGGTCAAAAGATCGCATTTATTAATTTGTGAATTATGTTAATTAATTATAGATAGACACATTGTAATTTTAGTAACGAAGCACGACAAGAAATCGTTTAATGCAAAGGCGTTAGTATGGTGTGGAGTGAGTTGCGTATAGCAAAAATTAAGAACATTAGGGTGCCAATAGCAAGTCTTATTCCCACTCCCACTTTGTGGTTATTATTAAAAACTGATGCACAGGTTCTTTTTAACCCGCACCCCCTCTTTCTCACGGGTTTTAGCCAAACCGCAAGCCGACAGTTCCTACCCGACGTTCCCGTTTCCACAAGCAGCGACGGACGAAGCTGACGCTTCCCGCGAGCCTTACCGCCGACCGTTCCTCCTCCAGAAGTCCACGCCGACTTCTCCTTCCTCTACGAGCGCCGGTGGGTATTTTTTTTCCTTCCTTGGTCGTGGAAGAGCCGGATTCAACCCTAACCGGTGGGAGTGAGCGTTTTAGTTCCGGTGAGTTCAATCCCCCTCTTGTTTCCATTTCTTCATGAAAATCCTCTGATTTGGAAGTTAGTTTTAACCTATATTTTCATCATTTTGCCCTAAATAGGTTTTGGAGTGCGGAATCCACTGTAAAATTTGAGTTGGGCGCATTGAGAGCCTCAATCTCTCTCTCGTAAAGGTAATATCTGAAATTTAGCGCTTGAATTTTTGTAACCCTAGTTGTATAGAAATTTTCCACGGGAAAATCGTAAAGGGAAAAATTATGAAATTAGGGTTACTCTAAATTGCAGGACTTTGGTGGGGTCGGGGCAGCATTCTGAAGGTCCCCAGCAGTAGGATTGTCTTCGGAAGAGAAAATGTCGCCGCGCCGAGTGTACGAGCGCCGCAACACCACTGTAAGGAAACCTAATTCCTGTCAGTTAGACATAGCAAGCAATATATTTTTGTATACGCATGTGTAGGTTTTGTACACGTATCATGATCATGCATAGGAAGGTGTGGTGATACGAAAATGGTCGCGGAAAATGTGTAGAATGACACCCTTCTCCAAGACCCAAGTAGTCAGATCAGGATTGGTAATGTTAGGCATGAAACCTTTACCCGTGTACATAAGCTTGGAATTTGTCCGACCCAAGGGCGAGAATGTCCCTTCTAGTCGACCACATGAAAGTCAAGGGTCGCTCAGTAGTCCACCAAAGAGATATCCCAAGCAGAGTGATATCAGACCGAAAAGGTCAGTCAGCACGCATAAGTCTTTTCGTGTTAGGTAGAGGCGCACTACCTTTCTCATAAGGCATATGATACCCTATGAGCAGTACAGTCTTGGGAGTTTGCTCCCCTTGAGACAGTTAGTAGATTCGAGACCGTGTCCGCGTGACGCTAGAACAATTGAGTTCGTCAGATGGTCTCGGGTCGTCAGTTTCAGATGCGTGTTAGGAGCTAGTCTGCATAGAGCCTTCCAAGTAGAGGTGCAAGCTAGAAGTCACCTAGAACTCAAGTATAGACCTGACGTGAGACAGTACACTAATTAGTGAACGCCGGTACTTGGGTTAGTGAACTGAAAGTCGCAAACATAGAACACGTAAATGTTTTGACCAGTTAGTGTTCTGAAGGCATGCATAACATATAGCATAAATGTTTTTAATGCACGAAACTATTTTCTAAAAGCATGCATTCATCATATGAGAAAGTGTTTTTAGTGTCACTAGGAGAAATTATTTTTCTTTATTCTGACACCTCGTGGGCAATATTTTTACAGGCGACCGAGGTGGGAAACTATGTCTAGGATGAGCGTTGGTGGCGTCAATTTGTATTGTTTTCTCATTCAGTTCTTCTTTACTTTCAGTATATAGTTGTAGTGGTGGACAATGTAACTTGTTAATATTTTATATGTCTTGTATCAGACTTACCATGATATTACAGATTTTCAATCATTTCAATTCTATTCATGTTTAGTGGCTCTGTGAATCCAGATATCAGGTATGTGGTCACCCTTAGTTTACTTTCTTACCTTTCGTTGTAAGTTTTAAAAAATTTTAGTAGCTTCTACTTTATACCTGTTACATACCAGTTTTAATATTGTTTCTTATTTCTCTTTATATCGCTGACCCGGCCGGATGTCTGATTATTGTAAAACTGGGAAGGGGTGTTACAGATTAATCCAGGCACAAATAACTATAATGAATTGAACACTCAGGCTAACATGTAATAATCCAAACCATGACAATGTTTTACAACTGAATATCAATACAAAAACATCATACGAATGTTAGGTCTGTTGTAATAGCAGTAGATCTGAACATTGGAGGGTTAAAAGAGGGATTCAGGCGGTGGGTGGGCCGGAACGGTAAGGGGGAAGGCTGGATGGTGATTAGGAGGGTTGGATCGGGGAGGGAAGTGGCTGGATCTGGCTGAAAAGTCCAGATCTGGACTGATTTTGGGGGGAAGCGGCGTGGCGGCCTGATGTGGTGGAGGCTGCAAAAAAGGGGAAAACAGATGGGGGCTGCTGTTTGCACAGGCTAGACAGTAAAAATAGGAAACGTGGAGGGTGGGGGAGGAGGAAAAATACAATATACAAAGACCTTATCCAAGGAGTCATCACCAAGAGGTTCCACAGAGTTGGCACAGCTGAGGAGATCACCGGAATGAAGGGATTTCTTCTCCAAACATTCAATAATGAAGATGACGGCTGCCCTAACAACGTATATATAATAATATGAAATTAGGGCACCCAAAATCAACGATTATGATTGGTCGTTCGTTTCGAGACCAAAACTACATGAAATAAAATCCGAAAAATACAAAGCTATATATGAAATTGATTCGCAACACGAATCGGACACATCCACAGAGTCGGATCGTCGATCTGGGCACACTATATATGGTAAGTCGCCAAATTAGCACTGATTGGGCACAAAACTCATCCTCCACTGCACGTCCTCGTCTCTGCTCCGCATCACAAGTATTTTTCATAAACCAGATTTCTTATATCTAAGAAGCTTAAGGCTATAATAGATATTCTTTTCTCTACCTTATCTAGTGGTAGTTTTGACAGCAGCAGTATACAAGTATTAGCACACCATCTCAGCATTCACATAAAAAATAATGGTACAGTGCCTTCTTTTTGCTGCCAGATTGCAGTAGAATAAATTAACCTTCTGGTTTCCCAAAGAATAATTAAGAAAATAAAGTAATAAACAAACTATCACTTTTAAGAAGATTATAATTTTAAAAAATTCCTAATGGATGGCCTTCAATCTATTCTCCAATAGATGTTTAAACATTTTGGCTTTATTAAAGTTTTGTGAATATTCAAAGTCAAGTACTTGCAGTTATTTCACAGCACTTCTACCATGTTTTGCCTATATTTATCCTCACTAGATTTACAACCAATTTTTGCTAAGCTCAGAATTTTGGGGGTACCTCTTGTTGTCTCAACAGTTATATTAGCTTAAATTATATGATCATTTGGTGGTTCACAAATATAGTAAACTGTGAACATCATTAAAATTGAGCAAACAAAGAAAACAAAATTAAAAAATAGATAAGGATAATCTAATCATCCCAAAATACAAAATTAATGTGACCTCATAACAGAAATTGCCAACTTACCGAGAGATTTTCAGCCTCTTCATGCTTTCCTTTCATTTTGAGATGTAAAACTTTAGCCGCTAGTTGGTTGGAACTTAAAACTGGTCTTTTAGCTAAAAGCATCTCACTACAATCTCTAGTGTCTGAACCTAAATCGTTGTTGCAGAAAGCCTTTGGCTCTTTATCGGGAAAAGAATTATGATGGACATCGGCATCTTTTTTTTGCTGGTTAATACTATCCATAAAGCTTCCATCATTACAAAACTTATTTATGGAAGATATTGCTTCTGAAACAAGAGAATCTTCTAAAGGAATCCTTTTAAAATGTTTACTTCTCCACTGTAAATTGTCCTGTTTTGGCTTTTTCATTTCAGAATGCCCAGAAGACGCATCCTTTATATAATCACTGTTATACAACATTTTATCTTGATTTTCGGCAAAATTAGCTTGTCCTCTTTTTCGCTCCTTTATGGCATGCAAATGAGCATGAGAAGGTGCAGATCGATGAACTGCTACAGATGTCGCCAGCTCTTGCAATGAGTCCCATCGCTCTCCAACTACCTGCAAATTATACCATGCTGAGTAAGATTATTAGTATTATATTTGTAATTTTGCATGTGTATATATGTATATTAGCATGCATGAGAATTAAGCATACCTCCCGTAGTGTACGTCCTTCGCGAGCAGCTTGCTCTCTCGCACGTTTCAAGGCTTTTAAACGCCAACTTGCACCTCCATCACCAACAAGTGAAGAAGAAAGAAGCTGGTTGGGGACTGTTGTGTTTGATGCATCATTCGGATACCCGCACCCATTATCTTCGAGATATGGATTTAGTTCTTTAGGGTTCATTTTCTTCCTCTGGTACCATACACGTGTAAGTGACAAAACAAATATCCTAACAAATAGAAGGGTAGAAAACAACACTTTTTTTTATTTTCATACAATGATCAAAGCGTGACAACATATGGCATTAATGTACTTGAAACAGTAAAAGGTGATGAACATCAATGTAGATTAAAAATCAAAGAACTGCGATAGTAATCAACAAATGCAATAAGAATCATATCATGATAAGATGATCTACAAGTATCATATCATGTGTTCACATAGTAATAAGAACTGTCAAAGACAGGATGAATGGAAGTTGGGTGAACGGAATGTAAGCATTCAAGAAAATTAAGCGAGACCTACCAATACATGTGACACATGATCATTCATGCTAAATTATCTCCAGAGTCTATTTAATGGGGAACAATAACGCTATATTTGGAGATTTATCTTAATATGCATTTTTTGATCATCGGACAGACAATCGGAGTCCGCAATCGTGTCGGGCTTATTTTTCTGTATTTTTTCATGTATATGTTTTTTAATCTTCGGGTGTATATTTTGGGAATTATGTCAAGTAATACAATCGACTAATTTGGGTCATTGGATCATTTAACTTAATTGCCCCCCCCCCCCCCCATATATTATGTTAGCAAGCGGTCTTTTACAACCATCGAGAGTTTTAGGTTTTTCAAGAGAGTTGCTTGATCCTTGCTCTCGGTGGGACGACGAGAACAGTCTACAGTGTGACGTCGCGGTTTCCCACCTATGGGCTGTCGACGCCCTCGCCTGCTGACTCCCATGCCTCTGATGTCCAGTTTTGAGGTTGTCATCATTTTCCCCGTTCTCCCAGCACCCCGACGCTGCTTCCCATCCCTTCTGAGCTTTCAGCGTCCCTAGCCCTACTGTCAGCTACCTTCCCCCTTCACCGACCTCGCCTAATCCCCCAGATTCCCTTCCCCAGTGACAGATTCCTCTCCAAATCCCCCAACGAGCGACCCTTACATTCCCCAACCTCCCCAAGCCCTCCTAGCCGCAGGATTTCACATCCCTAGCCCATCTAGCTGTCTAGTCCACTATTCCCCTCCCCTAACCCTTTTCCAATTCCTCCAAATCCTCCCCTCACCCTCTACAGCCGCCGCCAGACTCCTCTCAGCCTTGGTCTACCACCCTGCCACCCTATCTGCACCCTCCACAGCTACCCCACCTACAGCCAAGCCTCCCCCACGCATTCCACTCCCTCCCAACCCCTACACCCACCTACCACAACTCTAAACAATAATTCCATAGCCCCCTCAGGCTTCTCCAACTTCCACCCCACCTATCCACGACCACCAGATCTTCTTCCAATGACGACGTTGATTACTCAATGAGTTTGCATATTAGTTTCATTTTTCTTTTCATTGTACGGGTACTCCTACTTATTATTGCTCAATTTATTTGTTTAGTTTCTTTCAATGGACTCATATGTCTTATTCGTATGATTCTCATTGTTTTAGTGCTCTCAATTATATACGATTATTAATTGTCGACTGATTAGAATCAATTATGATTGTCTTATGTGAGTTTTATATTTTTGTTATTTAATTAATTACACATCGGAGGGTGTAAACGCAAAACTTGAATCTTGGCGAGTCACTTTAGAAAAGAAGGGTGGATGACTTCATTATTAAGTTGGGTGATCAAGATATTTCCCGTAATGAGTGTTTTAAATATCTTGGATCGAAAGTTCAAAAAGAGAGGAATTGATAAAGATGTGACACATAGAATCCAAGCGGGTTGGTTGAAGTGGAGAGGCATGTCAGGGATCTTATGTCATCGTAAAGTACCATTAAAACTTAAGGGCAAGTTTTATCGTACTGCAATTAGACCAGTGATGCTCTATGGTTCTAAGTGTTGGCAGTGAATTGTGTACATGAGCAAAAAATGGGAGTTGCGGAGATGAGAATGCTTACGCGGATGTGTGGACACACGAGACTGGATAAAATTACAAATGAATGTATCATGTATAAGACAGGAGTAGCTCCAATTGCAGAGAAGCTCAACTAAGATGGTTTGGACACGTACAAAGGAGACCATTATAGGCTCTTCTTAGGCGCTGTGAGAGTCTAGTCACTAGGCATGTTAAACGAGGGAAAGGTAGACCGATAAAGACTTGAAATGAAATTATAAGGACAGGCATGATGTACTTAGGAATTAGTGAGATTATGACAAGATATGACATAATGGCGACAAAGGATTCACATAGCCGACTCCACTATAGTGGGATAAAGGCTTGAGTGTTGTTGTTGTTGTAATTAATTACACATCGGAATTAATTTTCTGAGTGGATTGTTGCATTGCATTTGCATCAAGGTTAGGCTTATGTTGTGAGTTTCCCATTCATTGGATTGTGTGTCATGTGTGCTTGCCCTAGCTTTTTCCTTTTAGGTCTTAGACCCATTGCATTTGTTTGTGATTACTTGCCATCATATAGGGATAAGGTATTGCATGTTGATATGCACAAGATACGCCATATCAAAAACTGTAAATACGAACAAGAATTTGCATTCCATGAAAATATTGGATACAAACTCGAAAGACAAGCTCTCGTCTGACACCCGAAAGCTGGGTCCTCCAAAGTACCCTTCTCTCCAAAGAGAGCCCAAAAAACTAATCCCAAGGATCAAAAAGACTATCAACTTATACAGTTGGATCCCCACACTATAGGACAAAATCCAAAGACATGTACATAATTAATTGTGAAAATAAAATAATCCATAAAGTTTGTTGCGCCTCTGCTCGCCAAGAATATACATATCAACATGCCCATCTGAAAAACCGACTTTGTCCCCAAGATTGAGCATGTAAGGGTCCCGTGAGCGCATCGACAATACTAAACCGACTCCTCTGGTGGGCGGTTCATGTGAAAAATCAGGATCTTAGAGGCATCGTGTCAGACTGATTGTTGCAGATCGTTAGTAAATTTTCGAAAACTGGTGTACAACTCGGCATGGTAATGCTTGATATGTGAAAAAAAGGCCATGCACCCAAGAAAGGATGATGATATGATGAGGGGTGTAAGTTCCGAGAACATAGTATGGTAAGCTGCGCTGACCAATTTCTGAATGAGGGTTGTGGCTGAGATAATCTGTGTAAGGAGGCTTGTCAGTAGTGACGCACCGACAGCTGGTGGAATGGGAACAACAAAATATGGTGCGGAAAAGGGAAGATTGTGACCATTTATTCAGATCTTCAGGAATGCGGGAAGGAAAAGTTAAAGCGGAAAAAAGAACGCGCAAGGAGGTCGAAGAACAAGGTGTGGTAATGTGGGTGTATGAGGGAGACAAACGAGTCAAGAAGGGGGTAGCCATGCATGCCATACTAGGGTAGGAACATGGGCTTATTATGTGTGGTAATGAGTACAAGAGGTGCGGATTGGCCTGTAGGCGCTTGTGGGGAAGGGCACGGGGCTCGAAAACGAGTAATGTTGACACAGAAGCGCTGCAAGCGACCCACGTCAAGAGATCGGTGGCAAGTCCCGAACAAAGCAGGGTGGGAGGTAGCATGGGAGAAAAAACTGGATGGGCGCAGGTAAGTAGGGGCGACAATCGAAGAGGGAAGGGAAGGCAGCCTCGAGTGAGATTGGTGTTGTTCATCCTGAAGGTTGACGTATGAGTGGAGGCCATAGATAGAAGGCATCGCGTTAGAAGGTGGTGATGATGGGCGTGGGATCGTGAGCAGATGATGACGATGGCATTGTAGGGATCGACGAACACATACATCGGAGGATGGAATCAATCGCGGTTGGAACTACAGTGAGAGGGTCGATGAGGTCAAGATCAACCCGTGCGTAGAGAAGAGCGAGTAGGTCAGGGATTGTGTGTCGTGTGTTGAGTGTGTGCTTGCCCTTGCTCTTTTATTTTAAGGTTGGTCTTAGATCAATTGCATTTGTTTGTGACTACTCTCGTTCAAATAGGGTTAAGGTATCACGTGTTGATATGCACTACTTCATATCAAGGACTATGAACATGAACAAGAACTTGAATTGCATGAAAATACTAGATACAAACTCAGAAGACAAACTCTCGCCCAGCAGTCTAGCACCCGTAGATTGGGTCCTCCAAAGTACCCCTCTCTCCAAAGAGAGCCCAAAAGACTATAATCTTAAAGATGAAATGACTCTCAACGTAAGGGCTTCTTATATAGATGGATTCTCCTACATCCAAACAAAATACATAAAGACAAGTACATAATTAATTATGAATACGAGATAATCCATACCGGTCATTGCGCCTTGCCTGGCATATATGTATCATGTGTTCACCTATAGATTCGTCCTTCATCACTGTTACTGCTAAAAGAGAAAATATTGTGATGCATGATACTTACATGCAACCACTATACCATATTAGGTTGCGAGAGAGTTAAGCTAATTGCATCAAATGCTGGTTATAACATGCTGGATCCATGGCCAGATTCTAGCATAAAACATCAAAAGACTTGGACAGTAAAAGTCACTCTTTGGCTACAACAAGGTAGGAAAGTAGGATCAACCAATTATTTGTGCTCCAAAATTAACTTTACCACCAACGTACTTGCAGTCCTAATCCATAAGTTTACATAAAATGGGACCTCATAATTCTAGATATTACCCTAATATGGAAAAAAGCACAGCATCTCTAATTTGCTGCTGAAATGCAATAAATGATGTAAAATTAGTCTTTTAAATAACAACAAATGAAGAAATGAGCTCACAGAATTATAGCAAAGGAACCACACTGCTGCATTCATCTTCTTGGATATGTATACGAGTAGTACTAAAGAGCTAGTGGGTACTAAGGAGGAAACTAAACAAGAAAGGAATTGAAAAACACCAGTATATTGCTGGAAAACAACAAAAAATGCAATAAATTGATGAGGAAATACTATTTTCTTTACTTGGTAGATTTTGAACCAAACTATTCATATTATAACTTTTTTACTCTCAAAGAGCTCCCCCGGTAAAATCCTCTTGCTAGTAATGGGACTTCCCTGAAGTAGGTATCCAGGAGATAAGCTCTAAGAAAATGAGATTTGCCAAGATACGTCCATTGGCATAATCACAGTGTAATTTTAGTCTGGATGAGGTGAATGCATGTCAAGCTTGTTGCATCGAGTTCTCCGTATTTGAATAGGTGTTATTGAGACCCCTAGTTGATGGTGTGATCATGAAGACGCACAAAAAAGGTGTATAATATTTGGGCTTGGAGGAGTGGGTCCAGTTGATGGTGCATCGAGTTCTCCCTATTTGAATAGGTTCATGGTTCAGTTTTGATGTATGCATGTTAGAAAGGGGTGGAGGAGTGGGTAAAAGACAGGAAGGTGTTCTTGGGTGTCAATTGGAGTCCATTGGACGTTCAACAATAGATCTTTGGGTGTTGTGTGGAAGGGTTGGTGTTGAGTAGGCGTGCGAATGTAATGGATTAAGGAGGGGTCAAACATTGTGGAAAACTTAGCTTCCGCAAATGAGCTTGTTGCATTGATAGATAGGTGTTGTGGTTATGAATGTGGAGGGGTGGAGGAGTGGGCAACGTTCAATATGGTGTTCTTAGGGGGTTCAACGGAATTTCAACAATGGTTCTTTAGCTGTTGTATAGAAGGGATGGTGTTGGGAAGGACTAGGATGTAACAGCTAAAAAGGAGGTAAGACATTGTGGAAAATTTAGCTTCCACAAATGAGCTTGTTGCATTGATAAATAGAAAGTGTGGTGGTTATGAATGTAGTGGCGGGCCAGGATATGGGATTGGAGGTCATGCATAAAAAAGCTCATGGGGTATTGTAAGGTAGAGGACATTGCTGACCAACTCTACAAAGTCACCAATGTAAGTGTCAGACGAAGTATCCTAGTGGATTGCACATAACGGCTGCAAAGCATTGTCCAACACTCAACTGTTGACTGTCGTGACGAAGGAGTTGCTCCTCAAGGTCAACTCCTGCTTGAAAGGCTAAGTACTTTACTCGCTGGATGGGGTTTAATCGAGCCAGAGATAGTATAATTAAACAAAGCTCTAAAAAAATTAAACAATTTGACTTATTTTATTTAATTATAAAAGTAAATATATTAATATTGGCATCAAGCTTGCCATGTGTAAGCTTCGTGCGGCCGACTTCTCGGAGTTGCTCCTCAAGGTCAACTCTAAGATTCGGGCTTAGGGAAACCGCCACCTTTCCCTTGCGGGCCGATCTACGCTCATCTCAGCATCGTTGTTGCCCTCGGCCCTCTATTTACTATCGCATGTTGATGTCCCTCGGTCCATTCAGCTGGAAATTGACAAGATGGCACGCTTATTCCTTTGGCAAAAGAATTCTCTTCACCGGGGCATGCATTATGTGAACTGGGCTACTGTCTGCTTGACGCCTTCTCATGGTGGCCTCGACATCCATAGTCTGACCAAGTGGAGGGGACCCCTTCGTGCTCGGTTCGCAAGGGAATTGTTGCAAACCAGGACCTCCTTGTTCCACCGAATTATGCTTTCTCGCTACGCCGACCACCTTCTCCATGGAGACCTCAAACGGGAGACTCCCTTGTGTTGCGTTTAATTAGGGATGGTGTGGAGCAGCTCCATCCTCTTGTGCATTGGCAAGTTGCAACCGGCGATACAATTGTTGTTCTTAATCATGCATGGATTTTGGACCTACCTATCTTTCGTTGTCCCACCTTCGTCGACTGTAAGGTGCTCGAATCACTCTCGCTGGCCGACTTCATCGATGTTGATGATCATTGGGGCAGACCCGCGCTTGAGCTGTCCTTCGGCCCCAACCTTATTAATTTGATCCTACAAGTTTGGATTGACGGCGGCCGACAACATGATAGTCCCTCTCTAGCTGCTCGCTTCAGCGGACGAGCCATCTTCGGCCTTGCATATGCGGCCCTCTTTCCTCCGCAAGCCACTTCTTTCGGATGGCTCCAAAAATTGTGTCTCCGTCCGCGCGAGAAATTCTTTATGTGGCGTCTGTCTTTGGATGTAATTCCCACTCATGCTTGGCTTCACATGTGAGGGTTGGGCACTAAATTGGCTTGCTCGTGGGGGTGCCAACAGGAGGAATCCTGTGAACACCTGGCTGACAAATGCTCCTGTCTTTATGTCGTTGGTCGTACCCTTCAACGTTTGGGTGTTCATAGGCCGCTTCCTGAATCTTGGGATGTGCTCCTGGCCAACCTCATGCATGCGTCCTCCCGAGAGTTCGGTCTGCTCAACATTCTCTACTATGTTATTTACCAAGAGCCAAGCTGCACCATCAAGAGCATGTCACATCTACCATTATGGCTTCCCACATTGTGGCGTCATATTACCGCTTGAATGTTTTTCCACTCCAGGGGCACTGGCGCACTACCCAGCCCTCGCGACTGTTTCACTCTTTGGATTGGTGCCCCCCTCCCACTGGATGGATAAATTCAACATTGACGGCGCGCTTTATTCCAATCGGTGTGCTGGGGTCGGTATGGTGGCCTAAAACGATGCGGGCACCATATTCTTTGTCACTGGACACACTTTGGCGCAATGGGATCCTGGATGGGCAGAGCTGGCGGCATTGGCAACGCTCAAAGTCTACCACTCGTCGGACATGGTTGTTGCCCCGAGTGTCATCATCGAGGGAAACGGTCGCAACCTCATGAAGTACTGCGCCTCTGGATTCAAGAAGGGCCAGTGGACTGACTCTTACCAGGACAACAAGGATCTTTCTTTCCTCTTTGACTTTACACAAGTGCTCTTCCGTTATCTGCCTCGGGAACTGAACCGGGTTGCTGATTATTGTGCTTGTTTGTCCCTTTTTATCTGTGTTTTATGAACAGATAGTGCGTGTTTTTGCCGGAATTCTCTGAGCTTGTTTAGAATGATCAGGAGAGCATTTTAGCTTTTTGAGTTGTTGTACTTTTATTTTTCCCTTTGAATGCGAATGCAATATTTCAAGTGACCAAGGATGAGCTCCTCATACAATATTGGTCAAGTCATAGGTGGGCTCGTTTGGCAAAACTAACATAACCAATGGATAATCGAGCTCTCCATATAGATTACGTAGGGAGATATTTTGTGACATTTTTATGTAGATTGCAATTAGAAGAAAAAAATTTGCAGGTGCAATCCCCGACATGACTCATACCCTTAAAATTGAAGTGTCCAAGTGGCATAGCAGATTTGTGCGCGTGAAGAGTTGAGAAGGTGGTGGCGGTAAGGTATGTGGTGTGCTTGCTACGCCAATTTGTTTGATGGTGATCTAGAGGGAGAAGATGTAAGAGTGGGTTAGTGGTTGTGGCGTAAAAATTGAAGAATGTATGCCATAGTTATTCCTTGTTCACCTCATGAAAGGCGTGATAGCCTAAAGAATGTTCAATATTGTCTAGACATTCAATCATATCTCAGGTGAATGGCATTGTGTTGAGTGCCTGTGATTGAGAGCGCATGATCCGTGGAAGGGAGAGAAGTCCTCAAGGGAGGAGGAGGGCGGCTTGGGTCTCTGGGAATCTATGGTGGCGGCGGGCGATAGCGGGGAGTGCGGCGTGCGATAGCGGGGAGTGCGGCGTGGGATTGCAGCTAGGGCTTCGGTCGGGTTTTCGGTAGAGAGAGAGGAAGAGATTTTACAAATAACCTTTTGCTTGCCATCAACATAACCGCCCCCCCCCCCCTATTAACATGGGAGGTAAAATTCAGCCCAAAGTACTAAAATGTCCCCTCACAATGCTTAACAAAAGGTGAGGATGAAAATTACCGAAAGCATAAATTTTGAATACAAATATTAAGAAAAATTAGGCGGCCGCCACTCGAGGCTCGCGACGCTTGTACGTACGCCCCCAACGTGGATCGGTAACATCTCCACCCGTCTCAACATCAAGTTTGTCCTCAAGCTTGTCCTGGGGCGGCGGCTGAAGTGGAACCAAGGTCACTATGGGTGGCTCGCCGATGAAGGCCTTCAGCTGGGACTCGTGGAAGACATCATGAACCTGAGCGTCGGCAGGAAGGCGGAGGCGATACGCCACGTCCCCAATGCGGTGGGAAATCTCGAATGGCCCGAAGAACTTGGGCCCCATCTTCTGAGAAGTGTCCTTTGAGAGGGTAAACTGACGGTAGGAGTGGCGTCGCAGCCAGACTCAATCCCCAGGTGCAAAGAACAGCTCGCGGTGTCCCCGGTTATAGGTGGTCTCCATGCGTGTCTAAGCCTGAAGAAGGCGGTTACGCGCAAGGTGCAGAAGCTCATCGCGTGAGCGCAGCTTGGTGTCGACGGCGGGGGAGCGGGCAGAGGGACTCCAATAGGTAAGGAGGCGGGGCGGGTCGCGGCCATAGATGAGGTGAAAAGGAGTGGTTTGGAGGGTCGTATGATAGGAGGTATTACAACAATACTCTACCCATAGAAGCCAACGGGCCCAATCTTTGGGGTGATCCCCTATAATGCAGCGGAGGTACATCTCGAGTGTCCGATTGACCGCCTCAGTCTGGTCGTCCGGTTGAGGATGATAAGCGGAGGAGAGGGCCAGCTTCGTGCCACAAAGGCCAAAGAGCTCCTGCCAAAACTCAGAAGTGAAAACCTTGTCCCTATCGGACACAATACTCTCTGGTAGTCCATGAAGGCGAAACACCTGATCGAAGAAGGCACGGGCCACAGTGGGTCCGGTGATGGGGCGGCTCATGGCAACGAAGTGTGTCCCCTTGGAGAACCGGTTGACGACCACAAAGATGACGGAGTAGCCCCGAGTGGGAGGCAATCCCTCAATGAAGTCCATCGAAATGTCTGCCGAAATCTGAGTAGGAACCGGGAGGGGTTGCAGGAGGCGGGCAGGTGAAAGCGACTTTGTCTTGCTGCATTGGCAAATAAGACATGTGGCAATGAATGTCTGGATGCAGCGTTTGAGGACGTGCCAAAAGAACTCAGCACGGACTCGTTGAAGGGTCTTATAGATCCCCTCATGTGTATGGCCATGGACGGCCGCCAGAATGTCAGCAATCAGCTGGGAAGAGTCGGGCACGAAGAAGCGATCCCAGTACAGGATAAGGCCGTCCTGGGTTGTCCAGTGAGACGGGAGGTGTCCCTCCTAAATGCGGTGCAAGAGCTCGGTCGGGGTCAGTGTGTCGAGGATCTCCTGACGGAAGCGGGGCAGAATAAGAGACGACAGGAGAGAGCATCGGCCGCACGATTCAAGTGCCCCGCCTTGAATTCCACCCGAAAATCGTAGCTCAATAGTCGGCTCACCCAGCGCTGTTGCGGAAATGTCGTCAGGCGCTGCTCCAATAAGTACTTGAGATCGAAATGGTCGGTGCGGATGACGAAGGCCCGACCCCACAAATAGGTTCGCCAGTGGTGAACGGCCTTAGCCAGGCCGATGAGCTCCTGCTCGTATGTCGGGAGCTTTCGATGGTGTAGAGCTGTCGTACGGCTGAAATAAGTGATCGGGTGCCCGTCTTGTTGTACGACCGCCCCACACCCGTGTTTGGAGGCGTCACACTCCACCTGAAAATCCCTCTCGAAATTCGGAAGCTAGAGGACCGGGGCTGAGACCAAGGCCTGTTGCAAGGCCCGAAAAGCCGATGTGGCGGCGTCATCCCAAACAAAGCACTGGCGACGCATGAGGGAGAGTAAGGGAGCAGTGATCATTGTATACCCCTGGATGAAGCGGCGGTAATAGCCCGCTAAGACGAGAAACCCGCAGAGCACCCGCTGAGGCTGCGGAAGGGGCCCGTCAAGGACACCCTGAATCTTGACCGGATCGTTGGAGACGCCCGAATGGTCGATGATGTGGCCCAGGTATGCCACCCTGTCTGTGACGAAGGAGCATTTGGCCCGCTTGAGAAAAAGCCGATGTGAGCAGACCAGTTGAAGGACGGTGCAGAGGTGATCTAGATGGGCTTCTCGAGTCTTGTTGTATACCAAAATATCATCGAAAATAACAAGTACACATTGACGAAGGAGAGAGTGGAATACCTCATTCATGAGGACCTGAAATGTAGATGGGGCATTCGTGAGCCCGAAGGGCATCACGAGGAACTCAAAATGCCCATGGTGTGTGTGGAACGCCGTCTTCTCCACATCGGCAGGAAATATACGGACTTGATGGTATCCCGAGCAAAGATCGAGCTTGGAAAAGAAGTGGCCTCATGCAACTCGTCCAACAGCTCTTCAGCCACTGGTATGTGAAACTTGTCCTTCACCGTGACCGTGTTTAGGGCGCGGTAGTCAACACAGAAACGTCATGAGTCATCTTTTTTATGAACCAAAAGGACCAGGGAGGAGAACGATAAAACGTTGTGGCGGATGATGCCCTAACGAAGCATGTCAGCACACTGTCGCTCAATCTCATCCTTCTGCAGGAAGGGGTAGCAATAAGGACGGACGACTACTGGGGCGTGAGGGAGGAAGCCAGGTGGGTAGGACCATAATGTCTTTGAACTCGTCGAGAAGGGATGAGAGATCATGCTGCACTGTGGGCTCGAGCTGAAGGGGAGAAACGCGTCTCGAATCTACTGCCGGACGGCCCTGCCAAACCGTCGTCGGGTAAGGTCCCGGACCCCAAGACATCGCCATGCTCTCCAAATCCTACAAAATGGGTCCGAGGGTGCGCAGCCAACGCGTTCCCTGAACCACATGGAATCCCCGTAAGGCGATAATGAAGAAGTCGACATGAGACTGATAGTCCTCCACAATGATGGGAATGGCTCGGCAAACCCTGGTACAGGCCATGGCGGCTCCATTAGGCACGACCACGCTCAAACGAATGCGGCTGGTGATGGGAAGCTGGAGCTGTTGGGCGGCGAGATCGCTGATGAAACTGTGTACTGTCAGTGAGGGCTAGGAGACGGTGGCCCGCTACAGTGATGGGCATCTGTACTGTGTCAGAAGTGTGAGGGTCGGACATGGCATTTATGGAGATCGTCGGGTCCCCTGGCCCGTCATCCCCAAGTTCCTCATCTGCGGGATCATCAACCTCAAGCCAAAAAAGGCTCTTACAACGGTGGCCTTTCCCATAGACCTCATCACAGTTGAAGCAAAGCCCCTTCGCGCGTCGTTCTGCCATCTCCTGGGTCAACATACGCTGGATGATGGGGGGCGCTCCCCCTCCTTGGGCCTATGTAGGTTGTTGCTCACTGGTGGGTGGGCCTGGCCGGAACCCTAAAAGAAGCTGCCACTAGTACGGCGCCCCAAATATGGTTGGTCCATGAGAATGCGCTTCTCGCAGATGCGAACCAAGCTCATCGTTGTGGTGAGATTTGGTGGGTTCTAAAATTCCACATCCATACGCAACCGCTCATAGAGGCCCGGGGTGAAGAAGTCTACCTGGTGTGTCGGGGGAATGGACGGAGTGCGGGCTAGGAGTAACTGGAATTACTCCAAGTAGTCATCAACGGTATCGGTCTGCTTGAGAGAGATGAGGCCGTCAATGGGGTTGTTGCGTAGAGGTGGCCCAAAGCGGAGAGTGCACTGAAGCTTGAAGTCGTCCCACGTGAGGTCGGGCTTCTCCCGATGAAAGTGTGAGAACCACAGTTGGGTCGAGGCCATGAGGTGGAAGGAGGCGATGCCGAGCCAATCCTCCCATGGGGTACGTTGCGCGTCGAAGAATTGCTCCCAACGATTTAACCATGTTGAGGGATCTTTGCGGCCATCGAAGATCGGAAAGTCTAGCTTGACATAACGGGCCACGGGGGAGTGGTCGGAGCGGGAGGGAAAATCTGAAGGTGGAAGCTCGGTCTGTAGGTCGGGAACGGATGGAGAAGAATCTGCAGTGGGACGAGGAGGCGGTGGGATGTCGTCCGGGCTGATCCGCGAATGGCGGCGAGGAGAGATTGGTGGTTATCCGCCATCATTGTCTTGAAGGACTCCTATATCTGAGGCTCTAAGCTAAGGTAGGGTTGTCCCCATTTCCGTCGTCCATGGGAGAAGAAGCCCGCGGAGGAGGAGATGAAGGCGGCGGAAGCAACCCAACTGAGGCCGCGAGGAGGGAAGTTCCTGCGAGGGAAGAGCAGAGGAGAATAGCCCGCGAGAAACTGTGGTCGGACAGCGGGCGGTGCGGCGGAAGCTGTTGGAGGGCACGGTTAGGCCCGAACGGAGCTGGCTGGTGGGGAGAAGAGTCGCGAGTGGGTTGGACGAAGGGGAACGGCGCGGGGAAGGCCGGATCGGCCTCAGCAAGGGCGGAAATCTACGGATCTGGGGCGGCGGCAGCGGGGAGGAAGGTTTCCTCGGATACCAAGTTGTTGTGTGCCCGTGATTGAGAACGCATGATCCGTGGAAGGGGAGGGAAGTCCTTAAGGGAGGAGGAGGGCAGCTTGGGTCTCCGGGAATCTATGGTGGCAGCGGGCGATAGCGGGGAGTGCGGCTAGGGCTTCGGTCGGGTTTCTGGTAGAGAGAAAGAGAGAGAGAGAGAACTAGAGAGAGGAAAAGATTTTACTAATAACTTTTTGTTTGTCATCAACATAACCGGACCCCCCTATTAAGGTGGGAGGTAAAATTCAGCCCAAAGTACTAAAATGCCCCCTCACAGGGCTTAACAAAAGGTGAGGATGAAAATTACTGAAAGCATAAATTTTGAATACAAATATTAAGAAAAATTAGGTGGGCGCCGCTCGAGGCTCGAGGTGTTTGTACGTACTCCCCCGACGTGGATCTGTAACACATTGATAGAAGAGGCACAAGACGAATGTGACGACAGGGAGGCACAAGCAGGGTGATAAGTGGTTGTGCAAGTTCGATGTGGTGCAGAAGTGTAACTACAATTATGTAAGGTAAAGGTGTTAGCGATCTTAGATTGTATATTGCATATCAATAATGACTCATCTTGGTGTTATATACAAGACCCGAACATATCATATACATGTAAATAAAGATAAGCCCCTATACATACACACAATATCTAACACCCCACCACCCCACCCCCTCAAACTCACGGGGGATCATACATCGAGAGTTTGGACATAAGGTAGTTATGTTGAACCCACGTCTGGGGCTTGGCGAACAAGTCCGCAATCTGATGCTCGGTGGGAACATAATGAGGAACCAATGTGCGTCGGCTGTACTGCTCACGGAGGAAGAAGACGTCTACTCAAATGTGCTTGGAGAGGGAAAACTTCACTGGTGTCATTCAGTGTGAGCTAAATGGCACCAGTGTTGTCACAAAAGAGAGAGGTTGGTCCTGATGAGACAATGCCAAAATCTACAAGCAGCCAACAAAGCCAGAAAATCTCCTCGGTCGTAGACGTCATGGCGTGTAGCTCAGCCTCAGTACTAGAGCGGGAAACACTAGACTGTTTCTTGGACTTCCAGGCAAGCAAGGAGGAGCCCAAAAACAGACAGAAACCAGTGACAGAGCGATGATCAGAAGGATCACTAGCCCAAGTAGCATCAAAGAAAGCAGAAAGCTGGAGGGAACTGCTGCTGGAGAAGAACAGACCACGATCAGGAGTCGCACAAAGGTAACGCAGTACACGCAGCAAGTGAGCATAATGAACTGATGTAGGAGTGCTGACAAACTGACTCAACACACGTACTGCATGAGCAATATCTGGCCGAGTGATGGTGAGATAGACCAGGCTGCCGACCAAATGACGATAGCGAGTGGGGTCAGCAAGAGGGATCCCCTCATCAGCCTGAAGCTGTAGGTGAAGCTTCATTGGTGTGGCAACAATGCGGGTGTCGGAAAGAGCAGCCCGAGCTAGAAGATCAGTAGTATACCGCTACTGAGAAAGCTGGAACCCTGCAGAGGTGGAAGAGAACTCAATGCCCAGAAAATAGTGCAAAGGTCCCAAATCTGTCATCTGAAATTGCTATTGCAGGTGATGCTTGACAAAGTCAATGAAAGTTGGGTCATCACCAGTGATGATCATATCATCCACATAGAGCAGAAGAAGAGTCCGGCCTCGGGAAGAGGTGTGAACAAACAGGGCCGGGTCGTGTTGGCCGGCTGAAAACCAGCAGCTGTAACGACAGAGCTTAAGCGCTCAAACCAGGCTCGAGGAGCCTGTTTGAGACCATAGAGAGCACAACGCAACCGACAAACCATGCCAGGAGGAGCAGCAAAACCGGGAGGAACCATGTAGACCTCCTGTTGTAGGTCACCGTGAAAAAACGCATTCTTCACATCCAGCTGAAACAGGGACCAACGATGGACAGCAGCAACAAAAACAAGTGTCCTGATCGTGGACATGTGTGCCACAGGAGCAAAGGTCTCATCATAGTCGCGACCATGCTCCTGCTGAAAACCCCGAGCAACCAGGCGAGCCTTGTACCGCTCAACAGAACCATCAGAGCGAGTCTTGATCTTATAGACCCACTTGCAAGTGATGGGAACAACACCAGGAGGAAGAGGCACAAGATCCCAAGTAGAGGTACGCTCAAGAGCAGCCAACTCATCAAACATAGCGGCCTGCCACTCAGGAACCTGAGCAGCCTCGTGGTAGGAACTAGGCTCTGGAGCACTGGTGGAGGTAGCAGGAAGAGCAGTGAGGTCGAGTGGCTGGGTGGTAAAACCGAGGCGATCTGGTGGATGTCGATCTCGAAGGGGGTAGCGTCAACTCAGAAGAGGGAGATGACGATGATGACGGTAGCTCTGCTGGTGACTAGTCTGACGGTGGTGGCAAAACAGGTGGTGGTACGGTAGGAAAAATAAGGAACTGAATATCAGTCGGGGTAGTGGATGAGGGTGAAGCAGAGGTGGATGAAGAAAAGAAGAAAGGTTGGTCCTCAACGAAGGTGACATCACAAGAAATGCGAAGACGGCGCGCAACAGGGTCATAACAGCAATAACCCTTGTGCTCTGAGCTGTAGCCTAGAAAAACACATGCAGCAGACTGAGCAGAGAGCTTAGTCCGCTCACGTGGTGGTAATAGGACATAACACAGACATCCGAACACACGAATATGAGTGTATCGAGGAGGATGGGAGAACAAACACTCACCGGGACACCGACCCTGAAGGAAAGTGGATGGCTGAAGGTTGATGAGATAGACAGCGGTGGAGACAGCCTAGCTCAAAAAATGTGGGGGAACATGGGAAGCTAAAAGAAGAGTGCGAGCGGACTCAATGATGTGCCGATGTTTCCTTTCCGCAGTGTCATTCTGGGAATGGGAACCATGACAGGAGAGTTGCGGGAGCGTGCCATGAGAAGCGCGAAGATCACGGAACTCATGCGATAGGTACTCCCCCCCTGAGTCGGAGAGAAAAATATGAATAGTGGCGGAGAACTGAGTACGAACCATGGTGGAGAAAGTAACATAAACCTGAAAAAACTCAGCACGAGAACGCAACATATATATCCAAGTGAAACGAGAAAAATCATCAATAAACAAGACATAATAGCGGTGTCCACCCTTGGATACAAAAGGAGCAGGCCCCCATACATCAGAATGGACTAACTCAAAAGGAGCAGAAGACCTAGACATACTAGACAGATAGGGGAGTTGTAGCTAATTTCCAAGCTTACAACTTGTACAAGAGTGACTAGTGTAACAGATACACGACCCAAAACACCATGGCGAACAAGAGTTGAAAGACGGGCGCCACTGGGATGACCAAGACGATGGTGCCACTGACGAAAGGAAGCAGCGGGAAGACATAAAAGAGGAGCAGTTGGGGACGGTGTGACTGATGGCAGACGAAGTTACTCAAGAAGATATACCCCACTATGGCGACGGCCAGCTCCAATGAGGGCCCCTGTAAGACGATCCTGCACATGACAAACAAACTCATCAAAAACAACGAGATAACCACTAGAGACAAGCTGGCTGGCGGAGATGAAGTTCAGGGAGAGCTGAGGGATGTAGGCAACAGCAGGAATGTGGAACTGAGGTATGTGGAGAAGGCCACGACTGGTAATAGGAAGGGTGGTGTCATCAGCAATAATAACACGTAGGTCGGAGGAAACAGGCTGGCGGGCATGAAGATGGGTGGCATCATAGGTCATATGAAAAGAGGCTCCAGAGTCAAATAACCACGAGGACGGAGAGATACCTGACGGAGCAGAGGCTGTTGAGGATTCAGCAGAGGTAGAGGCCTGACCAACTGTGGCTGCAGATGTACTCGGGAAGGTGCCAGAAGACAGCTGCTGAGCCAGCTGTATGAGCTGCTCAGAGAAAGAGGCTGTCGGAGGAGGCACAGGTAGAACTGAAGCTGCACGCTGCTGGGTGTCACGAGACTGGATGTTCTGCTGGGAGCGTTGAAGCTTGCGACACTCAGACACTCTGTGGTCCGGTGCATGACAATAATGACAGCGAACAGACTGCCGCTGCACAGCATTGGGACCCTGGGAAGAGGGTCCCTGGGTAGGAAACGGAGCATACGGTCGCACAGGAGTACTGAGCCCTGGAGAAGGTGGCAGCGGAGGCTGCGGAGCAAACTGAGGAGCAGCCAAGACAACATGGGGGGAGGTAGTGTGCTGCGTCCCCTCCATGGTATGAAGACGAGTCTCCTCCGCCAGAAATCGTGGACAGAGTGTCACGAAGTGTGGGTGGAGTACCCCGATGGAGAAACTGTGAGCGGGCAGACTCAAACTCCGGGCGCAGGCGCATCAAGAAATTGTAGACACAACAGGCATCTCTATACTGAGCGGTGGCAACGCAATGGCAGCAGGACAAGCAATGGGGCGGCGTCATCTCGTCACACTGACGCCAGAGGGAAGTGATCTCAGCAAAAAACTCCTGAACTGAGTGATCGCGCTAGTAGGTAGCTGCAAGAATCTGTAACAAAGAATACTGAAGTGCCTGGCTGGAAGGCTGATAGAGATCAGAAAGATGATCCCGGATCGCCTTGGCGGTAGGGAACTCACAGATGGCCAGGCGGATGGATACCTCACAAGACTGGCCAAGGATAGCAATAGCCCTGGAGTCATCGTCCTGCCACTTGGCCAACGCCTGAGCTGAGTAAACACCGGTGCTGGCTGTGGAAACAGAAGACTCAGTGGAAGAGGCGGCAGGGAGCAACGGTGTTGGGCAGGATCCATCTAAATGGCCCCAAAGGCGTAGGCCGCGGAGATGCATGCGCATGGTGGAGGACCAAGCCTTGTAGTTATGCTCGTTGAGCAGCACATCAGGCTTGGGAAGATAACCACTGTGAGTCGAGGCGGGATCCATTGAAGGTCGTCATCACAAAAAAAAACTGGAAAGAGGACGACGACGGCGACACCGAGATCCGGAGCAGGATCGATCGGCGCTGAAACAGAGACGGGATCGAGCGGTCAACCGGAGGAAGCAGCCGGGATCGACACAGTCGATCGGAAGAAGCGGACGACCTTGGCGACGCAGATCGGCAGAAGGCTGCGGCGGGAGAGTTGCAGTCGATCGTTCAGAAGAGTTGAAGGCGGACGCAGATCGGCGGAAAGCGGCGGAAAGCTGCGGTCGGGAGAGTTGCAATCGATCGGTCGGGAGAGTTGAAGGCGGACGCAGATCGGGGGAAAGCTGAGGTCGATCAACTGAAAACGGCGGAAGCGGACGACCTTGGTGACGGCAGACACGGATCGGCGGAACCTGGCGGCGGGAGATCGACGTGTCGGGAGAGATAAACCCTACGCCTCTGATACCATCTTAGATTGTATATTGCATATCAATAATGACCCATCTTGGGGTTATATATACAAGACCCGAACATCATATACATGTAAATACAGATAAGCCCATATACATACACACAATATCTAACAAGCGACATGGTAAATCTTAGGGTGCATTGTGTTAGTGACTGTTAGGACTCGCTGAGGTTGTGAACCATGCGCAAAAGGCGCACCCAAGCAAGAGGTGTTGGGATCGGGAGAGACATGATCAGTGTAGGGTTGATAGTTGAGAGCCCGATACATACTACAGATTGATCATGAGGGCTAAGGAGGAACACGACGTTGTTAGTGAGGCCACGTGCACGCATGGAGAAACCATGGAAGAAGAGATGCGGGTGATGCACGACTAGGTGAGGATGCAGATCTGTTGTTGGTCTTGTGGAGAGGAAGAGGCTCAAACAGAAGAGTAACTGAGGCATGCGACAGGAGTTGTGTCGGGTCGGCAACGCGAGCAAATCACGTGAGCGGTGAGATTCTCGGATTGGTTGATATTCTCACAACTTAGGGCAATAGGCAGGAAGAGCAAGATACATAGGTTAGACCAAATGTTACTAATAGGAAGAAAGATGCACAAAAGACAAACAATAGTAATTAACCTTCGAAGGGCATGCTCTCCCTGAGATGCAATCGAGGATTTCGGTCATGCTCTCCCTGAGATACAATTGAGGATTGGGTCCTGCTCTCCCTAAGATACAATCGAGGATTGGGTCCCTCGCCCACGCAGAGCCCGAATCCCAAACCCTAAAAGCCAAGTTAAAGAAAGACTCATATAATCATCCCTTGTATAAGGATACAACTACAAAAACACAATATGATTCCCCTCCAAGACAGTTAGGCTCCAACCATAATGTTATTGTAATTACAAATATCATAGTCATAGCATTGATTGTCCTTTGTTAATCTTCAAGTATGTTAAAGTTGAAAAAAAAAATCTTATGTTCTATTAGAACATTATACATCTATGCTTGTTTAGGATTTCTTTGTTATAATGTTGAAGTATTAATAAATCATTCATGATTTTCTTGGAGATGCATTATGGTAAAATAGAATGTGAAATGTAGATCCAAGGGAACATGGCGCCAAAGTGCATTATTAGCAATTGACAAGTACGCAACATAGGAGTAAAGAGGGATTTATAGGTTAAAGGAAATAATTAAAAGAAGAGTGATGAGTTGATGATATGAAAAGGATAGGTGAAATTAGATGAAAATAATGATTAATATAAAGGTAAAGGTACATGATAAAGACTAGTAACTCAAGTCTCACACGTAATAAGGGCATTACATCCTAAAAGGGATTTAGGACTCACGCCTCATCAAGGATTTCACGGGATAGAACTGATTCATCCATAATATATAATACGAAGCCATTTTAAAGTAATGGTGCATTTAGCTCTACCAAAAATAGCCCTATAATAGCAAATATATTACACATTTTTGGTATAAACTTGGGGCTTCACTTTTTACAATTTATTTTGCACATTAAAGAGAAGGGTGAGAGAAAGGGAGAAAGAGGAAGAAAGAGAGTAAATGATGATGACTTGGACACAAATATATAGTATAGATAAAAATCCCAATAAATTAAAACAAAATAAAGTACACAAAGATAAAATAAAACATAAAATACAAATAGAAAATACAATGGGAGAGAAAATAATTATAAATATATATATATATATATAATAAGTAAGAAAAACTTTAAGAGGAAATAAAATTTAAAATTATTACAAAAAATAAATTAAAGCAAAATACAACAATAACACTCAAGCCTTTATCCCGCTATAGTGGGGTCGGTTATATGGATCCTCTGTCTCCATTGTTCCCTACCGTCAGCCATAATCTCACAAATGCCTACGTACATCATGTATTTCCTTATAGTTTTAGTTTCATTCCAAGTCTTTATTGGTCTACCCCACCCCCGTTTAACATGCCTAGTCTCTAAACTCTCATAATGCCTAGAAGGTGCCTCTAATGGTATCCTTTGTACGTGTTTGAACCATATTAGTTGAGTTTCTCGCATCTTCTCTCCAATTGGTGTCACTCATATCTTATCCCCGATACATTCATTCCTAATTTTATTCAGTCTCGTTTGTCCACACATCCACCTAAGCATTATCATCCTTGCAACTCCCACAAAATAAAATAGAAAAATAAAATATGAGAAAAATAAATTTATACAGATTAAATTTACTTTCGCAAGAGTGAAAATCATGCATTGGCTAAGGGGTACTCTCGCCTCCATATACTAGGCATGAAAATACCAGTAACAGTCAACACTACCGCTGCCAGCTGAATGTTGTGCATGAGGACCCACATGCATGTTTTGCTGGTAGGTAATAAATCTATCAAAATGATTGTCAAATGATCCATAATAACAAACTGGGCCAGAAGATGAATACAAAAAATATATTTAAATTGCAGGTTCGCAAAGTCCTTCAAATTTCCCAGACTGCAAATTATTTTACTTGCACATCCAAAATATTTAGCCGTATCAAAACTATTGAAAAGCTCATGTAAAAGGCCCATTTAATGACCCACTTTATTTATTTTCTTTCTCCTCCTTCTTTAGTCCCACATCATGTATAGGATTTATTCTTCTCTCTTCTCTCCTATATTTTGTATTCTCTCCTTGTATTTAAATACTTGAATAATACATACAAGCTTTGTGCACTACCAACATGGTATCAGAGCCAGGTTCCTTCTAGCTGCGACCTGCCTTTTTTTCTGTCCGCTCCGGTCTCCTGCGGACTGCCCTTCTGCATCCGCCTCTCTGCGTACTGACTTTCTTGTCCGCCTTCCCTGCGGACTGCCCCTCTGCATCTGTCCGCTCGGCTCCCCTGCGGACTGCCTTCCTGTCCGCTCTGGTCTCGTGCGGACTGCCCTTCTGCTTCCGCCTCTCTTCTCTCTCTCCGTGGTTCCACCCTCATCAGGCTTCTTATAGCCATCTTCTGCTCTGACTCGTGGGCCCACCTCTCCTATCCGCTCCGGACGATCCTTCCTGTCCGCTGCACTCTCTGTTTGTGTCCGCTCGTAGCTCCTTTGCTCGCGGACTGCTCCCTCTAGCCCGCTCTGTTTCTGACCGCTCGAGCCTCTGTGCTCGCGGACTCCCTATCCACAGTCTCTTGCGGACTGCTCCTGTCCGCTGCGAGCTCTCCTCGTGTCCGTTGTGCGCTCTTCTCTTGCTGCGTGGCTTCTTCCTCGCGGTCTCTTCTTCAGTCCGCCACGGTGTTTTTCAGCGGCCTGCCCCAGTCCGCTGCGATCTGCTCCAAACTGCTGCGACCTCTGCCGCGGACTGCCCCAGTTCGCCGCGACCTCCTCCAAGCTCTGCTCCAAACCGCTGCGACCTCTGTCGCGGACTGCTCCAGCTCTGCTCTAAACCGCTGCGATCTGCTCCACACCGCTGCGACCTCTTCCAATTCGCCGCGACCTCCTTTCGCGGACTGCTCCTGTTCGTCGCGACCTCACCCAGTTCGCCGCGACTCTCTCCAGTCCGCCACGACCTCCTTTCACCCGCTGCTTGCCGCGCGGTTTGTTCTCTCCGTGCCCTGCTGTCTGCTCCTCCTCAGTCGCCATGTCCTCCAGCGACTCCACTACCGCTCAACCCCCGGCCGACCACGTGGCTCCTCTCGAACTCCGCGATGAGCTTCGAATTACTACTATTTCCCTCTCTGGCAAGTCCAACTTCATCCCCTGGGTCCACTCCGTCCGCCGGATCTTACAGGCCAAGGGTCTTGCACGTCACCTTACCCAGGGCTCACCACTCCTGCTGATGATTGGCTCCGAAATGACGGTCGCGTCCAGACCTGGATCCTGAACTCGGTGGAGGGTGAGCCGTACCAGATGATCATGTATCATGAGACCGCCAAAGCCATGTGGGATGAACTTCATTCGTTGTACTCAGGGAAGGACAGCCTTCAGCACCTTTTTGACATCATCACTGATCTTCAAGCCTTGGATGTTGGCAAAGCTCTGGAAATGACCTCCTTCGTGGCCCGTGCTAAAACTCTCACGGAGGCCTGGATTCAGCACCAGCCCGCGACTACTGATCTCGCTGTCCAACGCGCCCAGAAGGAGGCTGTTTGTATTGCTATGATTATGGCTCGCGTCCCGCCACACCTGCACAGTATCCGGGCCCAGGTTCTGACTTCACCCACTACCCCTTCCTTCTCCGATGTCTGCTCGATGTTACTTCGCGTACCACCTCCACCGGAGGCTCCTGCACCACCCTCGCCGGCCCTTCTTCAGCAGGCCCTTCCTCCTTTACTTCCCCAACCCTCTTTTACTCGGGGTGGACGTACGGGCTCCCGTGGGCGGGCCGTGGTGGTCGCGCGGACGGCCCAAGTGCACCTACTGCGGCCGGGATGGCCATACTGAAGCAGTCTGTCACAAGAAACATGGCTACCCTCCGCGCCCGCCTACTGTCGCTGTTGTCGATAGCTCTCCTCCGACTGGTACGGATCTTGAGGCTCTTCGCCTTCAGCTGCAACAACTCCATGGGCTCCTCAACCCTCCATCTGCTTCCATTGCCTCCACCTCCCATGCAGGTATTGTCTCCACCTCCACTACAGGTTCTGTCTGTCTTTCCTCCGGATCTCGCTGGATCCTGGACTCGGGAGCCACCCACCACATCACTTCCATGCGGCCGCCCCAGTTCTCTGCTGTTGCTCATCCCCCGTCTATTACTGTGGCCAATGGTGCGCTTGTCCCGGTCTCCGGCTGCGCTGATCTCTTCCTCCCTTCCTCTCTCTCTCTTCGTTCCGTTCTTTATGTGTCAGCCTCACCTTTTAATTTACTCTCTGTTGGTCGTATTACTACTGATAGGAATTGCTTTATCACCTTCACCTCTTCTGGTTTTTTGATACAGGATCGGCAGACGCGGATTACCATTGGTAGGGGTCGACTGCAGAACGGGCTCTACCTCCTCGATGTCTCTCCCGCATCCATTTCCTCTGTTTCCTCGTCTGAATGGCATTGTCGGCTTGGGCATGCCCCTCTACCTATCCTCCAGAAGGCGCTTCCAGACCTTTCTCTTCCTGCTTTTAAATGTGATTCTTGTATTATTGGCAAACAGCCTCGCTCTTCTTATCCCGCACATTGTACTAGGAGCTCTGCTCCGTTTGATTTAATACATTCTGATATTTGGGGACCGTATAAAGTTTCTAGCATTTCTGGTTATCGTTATTTTATAACATTTATTGATGATTACTCTCGCAATACCTGGTTGTATCTCCTACATGATCGCTCTGAGCTTCCTCGTGTCTTTCAGGCGTTTGTGTTAGAGACTCGTACGCAATTCTCTACCACCATTAAAACTTTCCGCTCTGATAATGTCCGGGAATACACTAGCCACGAGTTTGTCACTCTCTGCGCAAACTTCGGTATTGTTCACCAGACCTCTTGTCCCTACACCCCTCAACAAAACGGGGTCGCCGAACGAAAGAACCGTCACTTGCTTGATGTTGCTCGCTCCCTCATGCTTCACATGCACGTTCCCAAAGTATTATGGAACTTTGCAGGGTCCACTGCATGTTTTCTTATCAACCGTCTCCCCTCTCCGGTTCTCCAGAACGCTACCCCCTTCAGCCTTCTTTTTCCCTCCACACCCGCCTTCCCCCTCACCCCCGGGTTTTTGGATGTATCTGCTTTGTCCATAACCTGGGCCCCATTCTTGACAAACTGGATCCCCGTGCGGCCAAACACATTTTCGTCGGCTACTCCCGCACCCAAAAGGGCTATGTTTGCTACTCTCCGCTCACCTGGAAGGTCTCTGTATCGGCTGATGTTACTTTCCGGGAGGGTCAACCCTTCTTCCCTCCTCCTTTGCCACCACTTCTACCACCACCTCCTACAACACCCCTCCTCCCACGGCCGGTGATCCCCGTCCACTCACCTCCCACCATCCCTCCGCCTCCTCCCACCCTTGACCCTCCTCGACCCCCGTTATTCGGGTCTATACTCGTCGCCCTCTTCCTCCCGTTGCTCCTCTGCAGTCGGCTTCGACCTCGGCTTCTCCGTGTTCTGCTGCTCCGGTGTCGGCCTCTACCGCTCATCCAATGGCGGACTATGTTTCTCTTCATCGCCTCTCTCTCCACCTCTTCAGACCTTGGCTACTTCGCTATCCTCGGTCTCTATTCCCACTTCTGTCCAGGACGCTCTTCAACATCCTGGGTGGCGTGCGGCCATGGAAGACGAGATGACTGCTCTTTGGGCCAACCAGACTTGGACCTTGGTGCCCCTTCCTCCCGGCCAGAAACCTGTTGGGTGCAAATGAGTCTTCGTCATTAAACATGCTCCTGATGGGACCATTGATCGCCTCAAAGCTCGTTTGGTTGCTCGTGGCTTCACCCAGCAACAGGGGCTGGACTATGACGAGACTTTCTCTCCGGTCGCTAAGCTCAACACGGTCTGCATTCTCATTTTTGTTGCTGTCCATCGCCAATGGCCCTTATTTCAACTCGACGTCAAGAACGCTTTCCTGAATGGCGACCTTCAGGAAACGGTTTACATGCAACAACCTCCCGGGTTTGAGACCACGGGGGAGTCACGGGTTTGTCATCTTCTCAAATCGCTATATGCTCTCAAACAATCCCCTCGGGCATGGTTCGACAAGTTCAGCAAAGCTCTCCGGAAATTGCTTCACTCGCAGCTCGGCTGACTTCTCATTGTTTACTCGCCACCAGGCCACTGGTACGGTTCTCCTATTGGTATATGTCGACGACATCATTATTACTGGCAGTGACTTGGACAGCATACAGGCCGTTAAGCTACATCTGAGCTCCGCCTTCCAAACTAAAGATCTGGGACATCTTCGGTACTTCCTCGGTCTCGAAGTGGCCAGACGGTCAGATGGTTGGTTCTCTCTCAATCAACGCAAATATTGCATGGATCTTCTTCATGATGCAGGCTACTCTGGCTGCAAACTATTAACACTCCCATGGATGCAAATCAAAAATATGTGCTCAGGGCTCGGATTCTGATTCTCTTCTACCAAATCCAGAATATTACCGTCGTCTAGTTGGGAAGCTTATCTACCTAACAGTTACAAGACCTGATATATCTTTCGCTGTGGGACTCGTGAGTCGCTATATGCACTCTCCTCGAAGCTCTCATCTCCAGGCTGTGGAACGCATTCTCAGATATCTTAAGACAGCTCCTGGCCAAGAACTTGTATACAAAACCTCATCTTTCATTCCTACACTAGTGGCATACTCTGATGCCGACTACGCTGGCTCCCTCGACGATCGACGATCTACTAGCGGGTTTTGCACTTATTTTGGAGGACATCTGATTACTTGGCGAAGCAAGAAACAAGCAGTGGTTGCTCGATCCTCAGCAGAAGCAAAATATCGGGCAATGGCTGCTGTGGTCTCTGAACTCACATGGATTGAGAGTCTCCTTACCGACCTTGGAGAAACTACCTTCACCAGCTCTCCTCCTATGTGACAGTCAAGCTGTCATACATATTGCTAAGAACCCGGTCTTTCATGAAAGAACGAAGCATATTGAGGTAGATTGATTGTCATTTCATCCGAGAAAAGTCCACATGAAGAAGATCGAGCTCAAGCATGTTCCGGTACTGAACAGGTTGCTGACATCCTCACCAAAGCTCTACCTAGGCCTCTTCTATCAGTGCCTATCCAAGCTTGGGGCATACGACTTGTACGCTCCAGCTTGCGGGGGAGTATTGGAAAAGCCCATGTAAAAGGCTCATTTAATGGCCCACTTTATTTCTTTTCTTTCTCCTCCTTCTTTAGTCTCACATCATGTATAGGATTTATTCTTCTCTCTTCTCTCCTATATATTTGTATTCTCTCCTTGTATTTAAATACTTGAATAATACATACAAGCTTTGGACACTACAACAAAAACTAATTTGCTGTAGGTGATCACATGAAGGATGTCACTTTCAACAAACAAAAGGATAATGCTCCCGTAGGCCGTAAAGGGACAAAATAAATACTAAAAGAAATGATGCAAGTATGATTATTGGATGCCTTTGGAATGATAGTAACTCCGCCCATAGAAACATCATCACATAGAGTTGGAGATTAAAAAAATGCCCCGGCACTTTAAGTGTGTCTGTGTGCAAAATGCAAAGTCATCTTTCTGGGAGGATGTTACGGGTCTCAAGCACCGAGCCATTTATCTTATTATTATTATCGTATGTTGTGTGGGTCTCGAGTACCGAGCCATTTATTATCGCATTTATGTCATGTAAGATTCATTATGTTGTAGTTTATTTAAAGGCATTGGGTATGTGTTATTAAGTAGGCAATGACAAGGTTCTAATTTTCATCTTCTTTGTGAGATCTTGGTGGCTCTCTCCTTCGACGAGCAACCCCGCTTAGGCAGCTGCGGTCACGGATCTGTAGTATCCCGCCATCTTCTCCACCTCTGACCTCTCCTCCGGGCAACGTTAGTAGGCCCATAACAACTTCGGTATCAGAGGCTCGGTCCTCTTCATGCTCGACAACATCGCGCCAATGCCTTTCCCCGTCCCCGGTTCTCCATCCGCCCTCCGGAAGGGTCTACAACAGCAAACCACCTCCGCAACACACAGTCGACTGCCGCGTCGACAATCTCGTCGACAGGTGCTGCTTCCTCCTCGACGTCAAGGAAGCCTCGTTAAAGTTCTGTTCGCCTGCAGCTGCTCCAGCCCCACGAGGCATTTGTATCGTCCTAAGGTGGTCCAGCTCCGCTCCGTCCGGTTCCGATCGAGCCCTTTTGATCACGCCTGTCTCTTGCCGGCGTATCTGCAATCACGACCAGCGCACTGTCTCCTGTGCTCCGTCGCGCCACACGCTCAACGTGTCCTGTGTTTTTTGAGCCCAGCGCCCTTCATCCCTCGCGTAAAGAGCAAATACCGCATGTCCTTTGCCTTTTTTTCATTCATCGAGCCACCCCTGCCCATACCTAGCACAGCTATTAAATTTCTTTTACTTCCGTGGACCCCACCACCATTCCCTCTCCCAATTCCTTTTTTTTTTTTAATAGCCGCAGCTTCTAATTCCCTCCCCCAATCTTATTTATTTATCTGTTGTTTCTAATTCCCTCCCCCCAACAATTGGCTATTAATTTCTCCACCCACATTTCTAATTTCTCTCATCCCTTCTCTTTTGTTGCACAATTATTTGTGTCAATATTGGGCGTCACAACGGCTCTCGCGCCACTCTCAGTCATCCTCGACGCACTCATCGACCGACCGTCTCGACCGCCCGGTCACCCGCTCATCTTCTCGTTCCTCATCCCGCACTATGGGGGACTCGTCAAACCAACTAAGTCAAATTATGACCATGTTGCAGACCGTCATGGCGCAACAAGTTGCGCACACTGCCCTAGCGGACCGTCATCAGGAGGTCATTATTGCGCTCTCCAAGCGCCTTGATAATTTTTCTACCACCCCCGCACTCGATCCTACAAGCAAAAGTCAGGCACCACCGCTTCTCAGCCAAGCACCGCCGCCCCTGCCTATCCACGAGCCTCCGCCGCCAATCCTCGTGCACCACGACACTGCTATTGTTCCCCGCTACACCCGATTGGAATTTCCTACCTATGATGGGAAAACGCATCCATTGTGTTGGCTCGCCAAATGTGAGCAATTTTTAGGCCACCAACAAACTCCGGCAACAGACCAGATCCATTTAGCATCTTTCCATATGCTCGACTCCGTTGTTTTATGGGCTTCTCGACTTCTCACCGACCGACCGAATCCGATATGGGACGACTTCAAGCGGCTATGAAACTTACGTTTCGGACCTCCTATCCGCATAAACCCTCTCGGCGCACTCACCTCTCTACGACAAATGGAAACAGTGGACGATTACCTGGAACAATTTCAGCTTCTCTTGGAGCATGTCCCCCTTGCCCCGGATATGCAGGTCGACATTTCACCGCTGAACTTCGTGAGCGCCTGCGACTGGATGTCGAGTTTGAAGCCCCTCCCGACTTAATAACTACGATGAGTCTGGCTCGGCTTTGCGATCGTCGCCTTTAGATAGCACCGAAGGCCTATCCACTTGCCACCAACATTGTTCAACAAGGTCGTATCGAGGGTCCTCCAGCCCCACTGGTTCGCTGATTATCTCGGGCTGAGATGTTGCAACGACGCGTTCAGGGATTATGTTTCAATTGCGATGAGCAGTACACTCGAACCGGCTTTTCTACCTGTACGTCGAGGATTCTGACGACGAAGGCATTAGATAAAGCTTGAGGGTAAGCTTTTTTTTTGGAGAATGGGTGAGATGTTACGGGTCTCGAGCACCGAGCCCTTTATCTTATTATTATTATTGTATGTTGTGTGGGTCTCGAGCACAGAGCCATTTATTATGGTATTTATGTCATGTAAGAGTCATACCGGGATGAAAGCTTGGTTATGCCTTCTACCCCCTTCCTCTTCACGAACGCAGTCCAGCAGTCCATCAATCGATGATGGTCAATCAGGAGTGATATCTTTGTCAATGACTCATTGCAGGGAGGGTGGATGAGGATCGAGATCTAGTTGACAAGAAGGAAAGGGATTTGTTGTTGTTTCAATTGTGGGATGGTCGTCTTCTCCCAGGCCAAGGACATTGTGTTATCGTGTCCCAGCGTGTCATCATCTTCTACCACCAGAAAGCAATCCACTGCACGCATGTCATTCCTTTCTTATCGTCGTCAATCTACACTCCTCACAGAAAGCCCGGGTCGTCGATCAATTGCAACAGCTACAAATTCCAAAAAAAAAATCATCGACTCTAAAGCCCTTTCATCGAGCCGCTGGATGCTTCATTTCCTCGATCCCCGCGCTGTGATTTTTTTCCTTATTTTAGAGATGGAGAAAGCCACCTTGTATACGATGTGCACTTGGTACAAATACAAAGAATGAGTACATATATATAGATGAGAGGAAAGAGAGAGGAAAGTCCTATACACAATGTGGGACTAAAGAGAGGAGGAGAAAAACAATAAATGTTTACAAATGGGCCTAGTTTAAGTGGGCTTTTCCAACACTCCCCCGCAAGCTGGAGCGTATAGGTCATATGCACCCAGCTTGGACAAACACTGGTAGAACAGGTACTTGAAAAGGCCTTGTGAGGATGTCGGCAACTTGATCAGTTCCTGGAACATGCTTCAACTCAAGTTTCTTCAATTGAACCTTCTCACGAACAAAGTGACAATCAACTTCGATATGTTTTGTGCGCTCATGAAACACCGGATTCTTGGCTATGTGTATGGCGGCTTGACTATCACAAAATAGAACAGCAGAGGAGGGGAGTTTTACTCCCAGGTCAGTAAGGAGACTTTCAAGCCATGTGAGTTCTGAGACAACCGAGGTCATCGATCGATATTCAGCTTCTGTAGAGGAACGGGCTACCACAGCTTGTTTTCTTACTTTTTCATGTAATAAGATGACCACCAAAATAAGTACAGAACCCACTTGTTGACCTACGATCGTCCAGGGAACCCGCTAGTCGGCATCAAAATCAACAATGCGGAGCAGAGTCGGAGGTTTTGTAAACCAGCCCTTGACACGGAGCTCCCTTAAGGTATCGGAGAATCCGTTCAACCGCCTGGAGATGAGAAGCCCGGGGGGCATGCATGA
>CM077150.1:6045764-6172178 GCA_039583875.1 Platanthera guangdongensis | reverse complement strand
AAAATGATAAATGCGTGTGTTATGGACATTCACGACGAGCCGCGTCCATGAGAGTCTACAAGCGGGAGGTCACACGATACGACGACGGACTGGTGCCGATTGAGGAGGAATCCCTGAAGGAGCGAGACCACGCCAATGGGGAAATTTATATTTAGTCATCCATTTGGTGTTTATGTTTTTTAGTATTTTTCTTATTTTTGATATGTTGGTCTACATTTGTTATTTTGATGCATTAGTGACCATATTATCGGGCGGGATATAAGAGGTTGATTATGTACTTGTAATTCATCTCAAAAGTACAACAATAGGAACCACTAGCTCTCCCTTCTTCTTCTCCCCTTGCCACTAGCTCTCCCCCCTAGTCCGGATTTTTTCTCAACCCAATACGCTGCCACATGGCAACATCGCAACGCCCCCGTCTCCACCTGTCTCCAAATTTGGAGACTGGGCCGGGGCCCAAAAAATTTTCGTTTGGGAGATCGCAAGTAGGTTGCTGGATGGGGTGGGTTTTTGATAAGACTTTGCAAGTAGAAGAGAGATCTAGGGGGAGATTTAGAGAGGGAAAGGAGAGGAATTAGGGTTAGGGAGAGAGGGAGAGGAAATACCTTGAAAATATAAGTCCATGCCATCGAAAGGGAGCCCCGGGTTTATTAATACCTGGGGCTCAAGGGGGCCGGCCGGCCCCCCCACTTGGGGACTGAACCGGGTCGGTTCAGTCCCCCCTTGGCGCTTCATAGGTTGGGGGCTGAACTGGATGGTTCAGCCTCGTTGTTTGGCCTCCGTTCTTTTGGTCGCCGAGTGTACGTACGTTGCCTTGAAATTGTAGCGGATGCGGCGGCATAACATTCCCTCCCCTTCAAGCGGCAACTTGTCCTCAAGTGGGAAATCCGGAAACGCCTCGCGAAACTCCAAGAAATCAACCCAAGAATTATGTTCGGCGGTCATGTGCGCCCACTTGACGAGTAGCTCGAGCCGGTACTCGGCACCCCGCCGCTTCCATTTGGTCAACAGAATCGCCTCCGGCGAAGGCCGCAATTCGCCGCCGCTAGTAGCCTCTGGAAGAGTAGGGCTGATGGAAGTGGAGTTCCCGAGCTTCTTCTTCAGTAAAGATACATGGAACGTTGGATGGATGCGAGAACCCTCCGGGAGAGCAAGAGTATAAGCCACGGGCCCCACCCGACGGAGGATGCGGAACAGGCCATAGTTTCGGTGCCAGTTTCTGGTTGGTCCGCCGAGAGACCGATAGTTGCCGATATGGTTGGAGTTTAAGGAAGACCTCATCGCGACCGCAAACTCCCGCTGGGTACGATGTTTGTCGCCTGAATCTTCATGCGATCTTGGGCGATGCGTAAGTTCTCCCGGAGTAGCGATAAAGTCCGGTCGCGATCCAGTAACATCCGGTCGACCGCGGGCAGAGCGGTGCTGGATGGCTCATAAGAACTCAAATTAGGCGGGGGGCGGCCGTAGACCACCTCAAAAGGAGTGAGCTTGCTGGCCGTATGGAAAGATGTATTGTAGCAGTACTCCGCCCAATGGAGCCACCGAGTCCAGGAGCGTGGCTCATCCATGACAAAACACCGCAAATAGGTTTCAACCCCACGGTTGAGGACCTCCGTTTGCCCGTCTGTCTGAGGGTGATGGCCGTGCTCATGCGGAGGGAAGTCCCCTGAAGCCGAAACAGCTCCTGCCAGAAATTGCCCACAAAGACGGGGTCCCTGTCTGATATGACAACGCTTGGAATTCCGTGAAGTCTCACAATATCCTTGGCAAAAACAACAGCAACTGTTGCTCCTGTGTACGGATGGCTCATAGCGATGAAGTGTCCGTATTTGGACAACTTGTCAACCACGACCAAGATGACGGATTTGCCCTGAGACTTGGGCAGGCCGTCAATGAAATCCATAGAGACAGTGTCCCAATCTGACGGGGGATCTCCAACGGTGTCAGTAGCCCGGCGGGAGAGGTAGTCTCGTACTTCTGTCGCTGGCAGATCTCGCATTCACGTATAAACGCTGAACATCACGTCGCAGCCCTTTCAAAAAACATTCGCCCGGACCCGTTGTAATGTTCGCAAGATGCCGGCGTGTCCGCCGGTGGGTGAGGCGTGAAACTCTTGCATCATGACCGTCCGCCAGGCCGACGTGGCAGGGAGGACTAGCCGGCCCTGATGGTAAAGTCTGTCTCCCTGCAAGTGGTAGCCGCCTCAGTAGGCTCCCCCTGTCGCAGTGCTGCAATGATGGCTCGTAGATCCGGATCCTGCTGAACTTCTGCCTGTATCTCTTCCAGTGACTCAATCACTGGTCCTGAAATATGGGACAAGGAACTCTCTGGTAGGCGGGAGAGTGCAGTTCAGCCACCACATTTTCCTTCCCCTGCTTATACACAATCTCATAATCTCGTATCCCAGCAACTTTGTCAGCCACTTCTGCTGCAACGGTGAGGCTAATCTCTGCTCCAGAAAATGTTTCAGGCTCTGGTGATCTGTACGGATCTGGAAGTGTCGTCCCAAGAGATAAGGCCGCCACAAGGCGACCGCATGCAGGATGGCTAACATCTCCTTCTCGTACGTCGAAAGGCCCAGTGTCCGGGGTGCCAACGCCTTGCTGAAGTAGGCCAAGGGTCGGCCCTCCTGTATCAACACAGCTCCAATACCGACCCCCGACGCATCGGCCTCCACTACGAACGTCTTGGAGAAATCTGGAAGCGCCAGAACCGGGGTAGTAGTCATAGCCTCCTTCAGAGACTGGAAGGCGACCTCTGCCTCTGAACTCCAGTGAAAAGCGTCTTTCTGCAACAGCTGAGTGAGGGGGCGGGCTATCTTGCCATAATCCTTCACGAACCGCCGATAGTACCCCTGTCAGCCCGAGGAAACCCCTCAAAGCCCGGACCGTCGTGGGGGTGGCCAATCGACCATGCTCGCGATCTTCTTTGGGTCAGCTTGTACCCCGTGTGCGGACACCAGGTGTCCCAAGTACTCAACCTCCGGCTGTCCAAATGAGCACTTGGACCGCTTGGCGTACAGCTTGTGATCTCGCAACATGGTGAGGACGGTGCGGACGTGCTCCAAGTGATCCTCCCAACTCCTGCTGTATATAAGTATATCGTCAAAGAAAACTAGCACATACCTTCGAAGAAGAGGGCGGAATATTTCATTCATGACTGCCTGGAAGGTCGAGGGTGCGTTGGCCAACCCAAATGGCATCACCAAGAACTCATAGTGACCATCGTGGGTACGGAAGGCCGTCTTGTGGACGTCTTCCTTCTTCATGCGAATCTGATGGTAACCGGACCGGAGATCCAATTTGGTGAATAAGTGTGCTCCGTGTAGCTCATCCAGCAACTCTTCGATCATAGGAATGTGAAATTTGTCCTTGATGGTGGAACTGTTAAGCCCCCGATAATCCACGCAAAATCTCCACGAATCGTCTTTCTTCTTCACCAGTATGATCGGGGAAGAGAAAGCACTAGTACTGGGACGTATAATACCGGAAGTCAGCATCTCGCGTACGCTGCGCTCTATCTCGATCTTCTGAATATGAGGGTAGCGGTAAGGCCGGATGTTGGTGGGGTCCGTCCCAACCTTCAACTGGATCTGATGGTCCCGGAAGCGGGACGGTGGAAGGGAGCGTGGCTCCTGGAAAACATCATCGTACTGTCTCAAAAGTGCTTGTATCTGCTCTGGCTCCGCGCTAGCCTCCGATCCCACGGGTGTCACCCCCAGAATCATGACTATTGTCCCGCCTTGCTCCTCCAGTCTCTGCAAACCCCTGAGTGAGATCTCCTTGAGTGGAGATGTCCTGATGCCTTGCAAACAGTGGTCCTTGCCCTGCTGAGTAAACTCCAACGTCATCCTGTCCCAATCTGTGGTCACCCGCCGTAACTGCCGGAGCCACTGCACTCCCAAGACCATATCCGAGCCTCGAATGGGGAGAAGGTAAACGTTGGTGTGGCAGATGTACCCCGGCATCCGCAGCTCGGCCCCCTTCAGGACCCCTTCGCATCGCAACTTGCTCCCATCCGCAACCATGACCTGGAATGCGGCCTCCCGATCAATTGGAATCCCTGTCTTGAGAGCCACCTCGGGGTCAATGAAATTGTGGGTGCTCCCACTATCGACTAGTATAGTCACCCGCTCCTGGCCAATTGCCCCTGCGATCCGTAAAGTGAGGGGAGCTGTGCACCCTGCCATCGCCTGAAGAGATATTCCAAACTCCGTAAGATCCAGATCATCCTCAACTGAGTCACCAGTAGTGTCTTATTCGCCGTCCTCGTTCCGCAGCATGAAGACTTGGACCTTCTGACACCGATGCCCCGGAACGAATTTCTCATCACACTAGAAGCAGAACCCCTTGTCCTTTCTGGCCTGCAGCTCCTGCCGCGTCAACTTCGTCACCGTGGGACGGCCCCCGGCCGGTGGTTCCTTCCTGGTTACGTCTGTCACTGTGGGTGCCCGTCCTGTTGTCCGAGTCTTCTGCCGGTTGTACCGCTCCTCCTGTATCCTGGCTAGGCTGATGGCATGACTCAGACTGTGTGACATGTACGCGTGGACCTCGTCTCTCAAATGGTCCTTCAGTCCGGATACAAAACAACTCAGCATTTTCCTCTCTTCCCAATTGACCCGATTGGCCAACCGTTCGAATTCTGTCCGGTACTCTGTGACTGATCCTTTCTGCCGCAGCTTCTGTAACATAGCCTCCACATCTTCATACTCTAAAGGCCCGAAACGAGCCGAGAAGGACTCCACAAACTCCTCCCACGGTGCGTAATTGCGTCCCCTCAGAAACCACTTGGTCCACTGGAAGGCGTCCTCCTCCAGATGGAAAGACGCCAACTGGACCCACTGCCCCTCCGAATCTCTTGGTACTTGAAGAAAAGCTCAGCCTTTTGGATCCACTCTAAGGCGTCGCCGCCCTTGAACTTAGGAAGTTCATACGTGTCAATTTGGGCTGCATGTATGGCCGGGGTTCTGCAGGTGCTGGTTGGTAAGGTTGCGCCGGGGCCGCTGCGGGCCCGGGCCGCCCCCGGTCCATGCCGTAGCCTCCTTGTTGCCCTCCACCCCATGGTTGCCATTTCCGTAGTCCGCCGGTCCTCCGTAGAGCGGAGGTATCGGTAGGATGCCCGCCACTCCTCCGATTGGGACCGCATTCGCTCCAGTTGGTCGAAAAGGGGCCACTCCTTGCCCCGGACCCCGCCAAGAGGGGCCAGCTGAGTTCCGGGTTCGTTCCAGGCGGACTGGGCGCCGAACGGCCCGCATGGAGCCGCCAGGCCTTCCTGCGGCCTCCAGCCGCCTGGGCGGCGGTAGCCGGCCTCCGTCGGCCCTCCGACGCTCCCTGCAGGGCCCCCGTATCCCTCCTGGGTCGATCCCGCCGCACGGTTGCGTACGCGCCGATCCGCGTAGGATCGGCTTCCGCCGATCCCGCAACGGAGAAGCCGCCTCCTGTAGGCCCCGATCCGGCCCCCTGCTGCACTCCGCTTCGATTGCGCAAGAGGATGGTAGGATGCCTCCGTTTCTGATCCTTCCACCGCGGGATTTTTTCCTTTCAGATTTTGTGCAAGTAGGGTTTTGATCTCCTCCATGCGCGCATCCAAGCGATCCTCTAGGGTTTTTTGGGAGGATTTCACTTGTTCTTTTCGAGCGCCGTCATCGTGTCCGACAACCCTACATAGTTCTCCTCGAGGGATGCAAGCCGCGCGGTTTCGGCTTCTGAGCGAGTCACCATCGTCGCAGGATGTTGCTCTGATACCAAATGATAAGACTTTGCAAGTAGAAGAGAGAGATCTAGGGGGAGATTTAGAGAGGGAAAGGAGAGGAATTAGGGTTAGGGAGAGAGGGAGAGGAAATACCTTGAAAGTAATAGTCCATGCCATCGAAAGGGAGCCCCGGGTTTATTAATACCTGGGGCTCAAGGGGGCCGGCCGGCCCCCCCACTTGGGGACTGAACCAGGTCGGTTCAGTCCCCCCTTGGCGCTTTCATAGGTTGGGGGCTGAACCGGATGGTTCAGCCCCGTTGTTTGGCCTCCGTTCTTTTGGTCGCCGAGTGTACGTTTGCCCTTGAAATTGTAGCGGATGCGGCGGCATAACAGTTTTTATGGACGTTTTTATTTTATTTTATTTTGAATCAATGGTTGTGGATCATTTGATGAGCCTCACTATTACACCATTACACCATTAAGATGATATCTTTGTATAGATATGATATGAATCTAATGAAAGAAACTTGAAAATTCTCCAATAACATGACTCAACAACCCATTTTCTTATGTTGATCATGACCATATAAAAGGTGTAGTACCAAGGGAGAGGAAAATAAGATTTATTGATTAATTGAGGTACGAGTAAGAGTTGTAGATACTTTGATCAAGTTAGATATATTAAACTGAAGATGACATAAAGAAAATATGAAAATGCTACTTAAAGAGATTATTGAGTAAAAGTTTTAATGAGAAAACTATTTTGGAAGAGCATAAATGCTGTGTGCTAATTAAAATAATGTGGAAAATGTTTACTCTCTTATTCTTTAATTCTTTTCAGCTAGTGAAAAGCTGGTTTGTAATTTTTTGTAAGTCTCAGAGGAATTGAGGTTTTGGAATTGACATTGGGGTCAAATTCAATTGAAGAAGGCCTCGATTCTAATTTTAGGTCCCTAATTCGTCCAAACGAGCGTACCCTAAGATGTTTGTAATTCTGTAATCTTGGAAGCATTTTGACTTAAAAATTAGAAAATTAAAAATTAATTTTTTGGAAAGGGTGGTTTAGACTTTCATGCCATCATATCTCCTAGTACCGTTGTGAGCCCTTCACAGGATAGACCTCGGAAAATTGGGATCAAATTCAACCGAAGAAGGCCTCGATTCTAATTTTAGGTCCCTAATTCGTCCAAACGTGCGTACCCTAAGATGCTTGTAATTTCTGTAATCTTGGAAGCATTTTGACCTAAGTAAATCCTTGGGATTTTGGAAGCCAGTGCAACTGAACCAACAAATGCAATTATTTCTTTGACCTTAAATTTCAATTTCTAAGAAATTATTACTGGAAGTTAATGCTGTAGAAAAGTAAAGGGGAATGGAACCGGCACACTTTATTTCATCAACACTCCATCAAGAAACTAGAGGAAAAACAGGGAAATAAACCTACAGCTTGGAGACGGAAGAAAGAAGCCTCTAAATCACATACTGGAGGCAGCGCAAGCACTTATACAACCATCATAGTTCAAGTTACAAAACAGGAATAAAAGGAGCTCCAAAAGTCCACCAAGATGCCCATACCAGGTATGGGCCAAAGCTATTAAAAAGGTCGGCTACTTATCTTGGTTATCTTTTCTATGCAGGTCGGCAAAGGTTGACTCAATATTCTCATCTCCTGTTGGCCGTTCTGTAGAGTTCACTCCTTCCAGCATGCGGGGGAGGTACAGGTTGCTTGGACTATGCTTCAATACCCCCCCATAGTCCAAGCAGCATGTCATCTTCATCTTGTTCCTCAATTCCATGAATGTTGGTGCGGATAGGGGTTTTGTGAGAGCATAAACTATCTGGTTCTCTGATTTACAATGTTTTACTTCAATTTCTCCTTTGCTAACTAAATCCCGGGTATAATGCAGCTTAATTTCCAAGTGTTTGGTTCTATTGTGGAACACAGGGTTTTTAGCTAGGGCAATTGCAGAGGTATTATCCACAAGAATCTTAACCGAGTTATCTTCTTTCTTCAGAACTTCTGCAATTAACTGCTTTAACCACATTGCTTCTCTCACAGCCTCACTTAGGGCTGTGTATTCCGCCTCAGTAGAGGATAGAGCAATTGTCTTCTGTTTTCTTGTGCACCAAGACACCGGATTGGTCCCAATGAAAAACATGAACCCAGTTGTCCTCCTCCTGTCGTCGGAGCACCCAGCCCAGTCGCTGTCAGAGTATCCAGTGAGGCGGCAGTCATTCCCTTTTTCACACCTGAGTCCAAGAGATCTTGTGCCATTGACATACCTTAATATCCTCTTGGCTGCAGTCATGTGCCTAATACTTGGTGCTTGCATGAACCGTGAAACAATGCTCACAACATGCTCGATGTCAGGTCTGGTATTTGTTAAGTAGATTAGGGATCCGACTAAGCTTCGATATTGTTCTGCTTATCTTCTCCATCCTCCTTAATTAACTTCTCTCCAGTGATCATTGTGGTGGATGCTGGTTTGGAGTCAGACATGCCAAATCTAGACAACAGGTCTTCTGCATACTTGCATTGTGATACATATGTGATATTGGTCAGCTGCGTAATCTGTAGTCCAAGGAAGTATCTGGTAAGACCTAGACCAGTCATCTCAAATTTGGAGTGCATATAGTTGCGGAAATTGTTTATGTTGTCTATGTTGGACCCAGAAATTAGGAGGTCGTCAACATACAAACACACTATGAGCACATCACCATTTGGTTCCTTTTTAACATACATTCCCGGTTCACTCACTGTCTTGTGAAAACCATTTTCAATTAGGTTGACGTCTATCTTGGTGTTCCAGGCGCGTGGGGCTTGCTTTAGACCGTATAAGGCCTTATGCAGCCTGAGAACTTTATCTTCCTTGGCCTTAATCTCATTTCCCAGTGGCTGTCTTACATATATTTCTTCATTTATTTCACCATTTAGAAATGCAGATATTACATCCATTTGATATATGGGGTACTGGTGATAGGTGGCAATGGCAAGCAAGGTCCTGATTGACTCAAATCTGGCCACATGGGAGAATGTTTCAAAGTAGTCCACTCCTTACCTCTGGGCATACCCCTTGACAACAAGTCTTGCCTTGTACTTCTGTATTTTACCATCTTCATTGTATTTTACTTTGTATACCCACTTGAGGCCAATAGCTGATTTAGATGATGGCAAATCAGCAAATTTCCATGTCTGGTTCTTTTCTATCATGTGGAGTTCTTTATCCATAGCTTGAACCCAATTGGGATCAGTTGCGGCTTCAAGAGGACTTGCAGGTTCCTTGACAAATAAAGCAAGATTACACTGAGTATATATATCAGTGAGAGAGCGATACCTGAGTGGTGATGATGGAGATGATGAGGTTGAAACGTCTTCGGTGCTCTCATTCGTATTGGATAGACCAGGAATGTCAATGACTGCAGCTGGAATGGATGGCTAAGGACTTTCCTGAGTGTGAGGTGATTCTGACATGGACTCAAGTGTGTCATCAGCAACTGCCAGCTTCATCCTCTGATCCTGAGCCACAATACTCTCCCATCTTCATCTTCATCTATTATGACATTTCTGGTGATAAGAAATTGCTTGGTGGTGGGATTATACACTCGATATGCTTTTGAGGAGAGACTGTATCCCAGAATATGCCTTTTACGGCTTTCTCAGCTAACTTGTCTTGATTGTGTTTTTGGTTTAGGCTGTAGACCACACTTACAAACTTCCTGAAGTGTGAAACATCTGGAACACGGCCTGTCCACGCTTCATAAGGAGTGCTGTCAGTCAGGGCTCTACATGGTGCTCTGTTGAGTATGTACACAGCAGTGTTCACCGCTTCCCCCAGAATTGCTTTGGGAGATTTGAGCTTGCCAGCATGCATCTGACCATTTCTACTATGGTCCTGTTCCTTCTTTCTGCAATGCCATTTTGTTCTGGAGTACTTGTGACTGTAAGTTCACGCTTTATGCCCTCCTCTTCACAAAAGTTGGTGAATAATGTGCTCATGAACTCACCCCCCTTATCTGTTCTTAGCGTTTTCAGTTTGCTGTCCACCTCATTTTCTGCATGAGCTTTGAACACCTTGAATTTACTGAAAGCCTCTGATTTGTTCTCAAGAATGTATACCCACATCATTCGTGTAAAATCATCTACTATAAGGAGATAATAGTGTTTTCCCGAGATGGATGGAGTCCTGGTAGGCCCCCATATGTCTGCATACACCAGTTCTAGGGGTTTTAACGTTCTCCTGGATGAGCTGTGAGGGAGAGGAAGTTTGTGAATCTTACTCATAGCACACTACTGACATATTTTTCCTATGTCTTGTATTCTTGGTAGTCCACTCACCAGATTCTTCTGCTGAAGTTTGTTGAGATCTCTCAGGTTGAGGTGTCCAAATCTAGCATGCCATGTGACTGTCTCTGAGTTGGATTTGGATAACATGCTCCTTTCTTCATAGGGCAAGATCAAGGGAAAAACTTTATTGGTTGTCATACGGATATTGACAATTTTCTGATTTGTTGCACGATCAATAATGATACAGCTAGTGTCTTCAAAGATCAACTTGTATCCATTTTGAATTAGCTGTCCCACACTTAGGAGATTTTGAGCCAAGTCAGGAACATATTGGACATTGGATATATGTTTGTATTTTCCTGACCTGGATCTAACAGCTATAGTACCCTTGCCTTTAATGAACTTGATAGAACCATCTCCCAGCACTTGAGACACACAAGATTCATCCAACTGTGTGAACACTTCCTTGTTATTAGTCATATGATTTGAACATCCGCTGTCGAGATACCACACATTGTCCATTGTAGCACCACTTTTGCTACATGTGTAGAAAACATAGTCTTCATCTCCTTCTTGTTCACCAAACTTGGCTTCTTCTTGCTGTTGCTGGGTGTTGCTTCTCTGTCGGAATGGACAGTCCTTAGGAAAGTGTGTTGGTTTGGGACATCGTTTGCACTTGTAAAAGCAATCAAAAGTGTCATGGTTGTTACGCTTGCAAAGCTTGCAGAACAAGGGGTGTTGAGGTATGACTTTAGAGTTTTCTATTATCTTATTGACACCATACTGTTTTTTATCTGGCTGAATCAATAGTTTGCTCTGGAAGGCCTGTTCCATGTTCTGATGTTCAAATCTCCTCATTCTTTCTTCATGAGCTTGAAGAGAGCCCATGAGATCGTTAATGGTGAGAGTATTGACATCCTTAGCTTCTTCAATGGCAGTCACAACAAAGGCATATTTATGGGTGAGAGTTTTGAGTATTTTTTGGATGACTTTCTTTTCTTCTACTAAATCTCCATAACCCTTGATTTGGTTAGTAAGGGATGTAACTCTGGTAAAATATGAATGAGCATTGTCACACTCCCTCATGCTCAGAGTATCAAACTCCTGCCAGAGATTTTGTAGTTTAAATGAAATCACCTTTGATGACCCTTGATAGTCATTCTTGAGGATGTCCCATGCTTCTTTGGCGGTAGAGGCACCCATGATCCTTGGGAAGATGCTTCGTTCGATCCCTTGTTGGATGTGGAGGAGAGCTTTAGCATCCCTTTTTAGATTTTCTGAGTACTCCTTTCGCTTAGCACCATCCCAAGATGAAAGAGGGTCTTCACTGGTGGGCTTCGTATACCCATCTTGAATCAAGTCCCAAAGGTCTTGAGAAAGAAACAATGTGCGCATTTGCACATTCCAGAAGTCATAAGCATCCCCCTCAAATATAGGAACTCCACTTGGAGAATAAACGAAGTTTTGATTTGGGTTGCTAGATGAAGCCATATGAGGATCACACGAGGAAGAGATGGCACACAGGTGAGTGAAAAAAAAAACAGAACAGATGAATGCTAGATGCTGACACCACACTCCTCAAGCTTCTGATGGCAGATGACACCCAAGCACCAACCTCCCTCTGATACCATGTAGAAAAGTAAAGAGGATTGGAACCGACACACTTTATTTCATCAACACTCCATCAAGAAACCAGAGGGAAAACAGGGAAATAAACCTACAGCTTGGAGAAGGAAGAAAGAAGCCTCTAAATCACATACTGGAGGCAGCACAAGCACTTATACAACCATCATAGTTCAAGTTACAAAACATGAATAAAAGGAGCTCCAAAAGTCCACCAAGATGCCCATACCAGGTATGGGCCAAAAGCTATTAAAAAAGGGCGGCTACTTATCTTGGTTATCTTTTCTATGCAGGTCGGCAAGGGTTGGCTCAGTATTCTCATCTCCTGTTGGCCGTTCTGTAGAGTTCACTCCTTCCAGCATGCGGGGGAGGTACAAGTTGCTTGGAGTATGCTTCAATAAATTCCATAGAGGTGCAATGCATTTAAGTATAGAAATATGTTTGGCTTAGACATTGGTTATGACTGTCATCAAAAAAGAAAATTAGTTTTGAACAAAAAAGTGGATGAAGTTTCTTAGCCGAGGTCGAGCGTTGCGTTCACGAACGACAATTCATAACCACCGCGTTCACTACTGTGCCAAATGGAGCTGAAGAATGATTATTGCAGTTAAAGTTGCTTGGTTAACTTAAAATGAAAAAGTACTTGAATGTTATGCAATATTAGAATATTATGAAGATTCTGCAGTAAATCTTGCAGCATTGTGGTTACACCAACATGTTTTACTGATCCTGTTTTCTGAATGTTACAGTAAAAAAACTGAGTGCTGGACAAATTGTGCTTGAGAAAAATGAGAATGTTTAGATTTAGGGTTTGTTTGGTGGGACATTTTTGCTCCGATGAGTTTTGACAAAAACGGGCCGTCGTAAAACATATGTTTGACATGACAATTCTTGTGACCGTCACAAGAAAAGAAAACTAGGTGAGGATTGACGTCAGACGTTCACGAATGACGATTCATAACCACCACACTCACGACCGCTATCGCCGGAACCAATGTTTTACAAAGCAAGGAGGATGGGTTGAAAATTTATTACATTGTAGAACCATATAAGTTGTTTTTTCCAATGTAATAACATGAAAGCTTGATGTTTTGCGTCGAAAACCCTAAGTTGACCGATGACGAGTAATTGTTAAGAAACCCATAATGTTCATAAAGCTCGGTATTAGTTAACGAGTTTTTATGCTTGGGTAAGAACATGGTAGATTTTGCGTCTGCGGAAATCATCCTTGAGACCCACCATCCGATTGCCACATGCCCGGATGCGTATGCGCATAGGGATAGTACCCGTTTGTCGTTCGATGCCTCCATACAAAATCATTTTTGCTTCACATATTACAACAAATACCCGATAACGGCGGAGCAAATAAACCACACCAAATGAAGCTTAAATTAATTATAACCATACTTAATTATATATGTTCTAATATTTTAAAATTATGTTTTGTATTTCAATGATATTATTTGAGATCTTTATTTTTTTTCTGTACTTATATTTATTTTATTATCATGTTTAATAATAATGGTAAAAAAAATATGTAATTAGGATGAAATTATATGGATAAAATAAAAAAATGAATTTCTTTAATATATATATATATATAATAATATAATGATAAATAATTTTTTTTGTAATAACTCAATATATTTAATTAAGGATATTGTTATTAGTAAACTTATTTTTGTTGCTAGTTAACTATTACTAATAGCAAATCATTATTTTTGAAAATGATTATTTAAAAATTTTATTGTTATCAGCAAATCATCAATTTTTCAAAAAATATTAAATTATAGAATAATTTGCATTCCTTCATTCATTTGTTTTTAAATAATATTTACAGTAACATTGCATGATTTATTTCCAATTAAAAAAAATTTAAATATAAGTACTCTAAATTTTCTTTAAGTGTCAAAATATTTCTCTTGTGAAGGGTATTTTCCCTTGGAAGTATTAAAGTTAGGAAGAAATCAAAGCCATGGAAGTAGAGAGTCTCCTGTTAGACAATAGAGCATCCAACCTAGCTTGAAGGTTCAGGCTTTGTTTGGTGCGGTGTTTTCACCGGCCATTTGGGTCAAATGCCGCCGGACGGCGGATAAACAAAAGCTCTCTGGCGGCGTTTGCTCCGTTTCAACCCGCAGCAAGGAGAAAACGGTCTCGATCCGCTCTGTTTCGACTCCCGCCTCTCCCCTCCGGTTTTAAAGTCATGTTTCGACCTGCCGGCTGCAACCGTCATCGCCAAACCAAATATAGCCTCAAGCTTGCTGAAAACCTTCTTCCAGGAAATACCAATACACAAAAAAAACACAAACTAGCAGCCAGAAATACCAAAACCAAACCAAAACGAACACTGTTGGGGCACGCAAAACCAACGTTACTTCACGAGAATTTTTCCACGTCGAAATCAAAGAGGAAGGAGGATGAATCCATTGTTATCGTCTCCTAGAAGGGATCTCGTCGAGAACCCTAGCAGAAAATAAAGGGATGAAGTCGTCCAAAAAAACGCAAAAATGAATATAGAAATTGAGAAGCTTATTATTTTATCGAAGAAACCCTAACTTCATCAATCATGCGAGCAGGTCATCGGTGGGCTGCCCTGGAATCTCGAGAGTAGAGGACAGCGGGAAGAATGCACCGAATGGTGTAACCGAATGGTTTGCTAGTAGTAAATTTTTAGGATAAAAAACGGCATCACATGAAAGTAGGTTTGCTAATACAATCTTGGGTTAGAATCGAAAAATATGACTGAATTGTGAAGGGTGAATTTACCAGCGGGCTTCGAACTTCTCTACCTCCGTCGTAATTTTTTCGTCCAAAATCCAGATAGAATCGAGATCAATGAGAAGTCACAAATATGTGGCTCTGCGTAAAAGTGTATGTCAAACATCAAAATGTATGGGCCCGCATGTAATTCCAAGTCCTCATGTAATTCCAAGCTTCTATACGTTAATAATTTTGGAAAAGTTTCGAGCGGAAAAATTCCTCCAACCTCCCACGGGTTTTTGCCCTACCTCCTTCCTTCACGAGATTTCAACATTGTTGCTCAATCCGACGCCGGATTCGCCGCGAGCACTCCCCTCGACGCGGCGCTGCCTCCGGTAATCGACCTATTCATCTGTTTCTTGCCGCGCCGCCTTGCTGCCGGCGTTCTTCTTCTTCTTCTTGCCAGCTCTTGTTGTAGACTTCCCGCCACTGTAATGTAAACCGCGTCAGTCGTCACCGTACTGCCTCATCCTTATCGTCATCCCTTCCCAAGCAGAGATCATCCTCTTGTTCTAGACTTGTCCGTGGATGATTACTATGGATCCGTTTGGCATGGTGGTGGCGGTCACCTAAGGTACTTGTTGGCACGCCAAACATACATTCTATGATGACGGAGTTTTTGCCCAAACTCACCGGAGCAAAAACGCCCAGTCAAACGGAGCCTATTTCTCTGGATTTTTCCCCTATGCAATGCATATTGCTGTATTTCTTTGATAATTGAAAAGTGATGCATGACTTTGACAATCAAACATTGATTGCACTTGCTATAAAGCCACTCCCAAATCTCCCAAATGGTTTGGTGAATTTATGAGTTGGTTAGAGCATTGACAATATAAAGATATTGGATTTTTTATATTTTCCCATAAGATTATTGTCATCTTACTTTTGTAAATCGTGAATTTAGATATTGAAAAGATCAAATAATATTTGTAAATTTTGTTGGAAAACATAATAGTGCATATAATGTATCTAAAAGGTCTTTTGAATACTTACTTAAGATTTCTTTTCTGTTCTAATAGCTATTAGTGTGATGTTGGATTTGGCTGCCATGATTTTATTTTAGCTGTCATGTATTATTATGGACATGTATCTTAGTTTAGTTGATTATTTTTGACATGTAAAACTGACTATTTCCGCCCCCACAATGTTATCCAGAAAACAAAATTAATGAGTTCCAAGGCTACGCAAACTCAGAATATCTATCGAAAACTTCTCAAAGCTGTTGAGAAACACATCGGCAAAAGGTGGAAGCAATGGGCATTTCAGGGATTTCATTATCAAAGAGTTCAGAGAAAATGCTAAGCTATCAAATCCATCTGAAGTTCGGCAAAAATTGAATCTTGCTCACGATTATGCTTTCCTACTTAATAGTGTGCATCACCAGAAGGTACATTTTTTCATCTCTTAAATGATAAGTTTCATTAGCTTATTTGTACAATTATGTGTGGCTTGCATGCTCATCATTGCTGGCTTGGTCTTTAGCTAGTAAAATATGTTAGTTACCATCTTTAAGGATTAGTCATTCTAGCATATTTTGCAATGGTTTTGAGTACACTAAAATCTACTATATTACAGAAATGTAAATAAATGACATTTTTATTTATTTAGCTCTAACATTTGCATATTTTGTGAGAAGCTCGACTAAGATGGTTTGGACATGTACAAAGAAGATCATTGGAGGCACTTGTTAGGGGTTGTGAGAGTTTAGTCACTAGGCATGTTAAAATGGGGAGGGATAGACCAATAAAGACTTGGAATTAAACTATAAGGAAAGACATGATGTACTTAAGCATTGATGAAATTATGACTGAAGATAGGGCACAATGTGACAATGGTGACAAAGGATCCATATAGCCGACCCCACTACTGTGGGATAAAGGCTTGAATGTTGTTGTAAATGGTTTGCCACTCCTTTATTCAGTGTTCTTGTGTTTGGTTTTATAATGTGTTTATAAATGGAAAAAATATATGGACCCGTCCATGGAAACATCATATTTGAATCTCAGAGTTTGAACTATATTTTCATGGAACGTTTCCTTATTTTCTTATAACTTCTTCATATTCACTCCATGCTGATCTTTTCAAATTCTCATACTGTGCTTTTCATGTTGAAGTTATTTTATTTACAATTGTTTGCACAGAAACTTTGGTTACAAATGGTCTACTTGAAGTTGTTACTACATATCAAACTGTCTTACAACAAAAAAATAATCTGGGTTGTATGCATGTGTGAACCGGGATTTAAATCTAGAGGAGGCAAAAATGGTCTATGATGTCAAACTATAGCCGCGAGTATTTGTCACAAACTTTACGGAAAGAGCCATCTCGGGCTATATGTTCCACTAGTTTTGTGTTATTTGCTACCCTATTTGCAAGGCTTTCACCTTTAGTCCTTTACTGTTATCATTATTAGCCTTATATTATTTATATTTTACTATATTCTTAAAAGCACATTTCATCCTCGTACATTAACTATTTATTACTTTAGAACATGAATTTCTTGCACCTACTACTGATAGAGATCATTGATGCAACATTAAGGGAATTGACTAGGGCGATATTTTTGGATCTTCGGATGGACCTTTGAAGTCCGTGATCGCGTCAAGCTCGTTTTTCTTTATATTTTCATGTATATGTTTTTAGGGTGTGAAAAATCTGCAGTATTCCTATTTCGTCCAGCTTGCGGGAGCTGAGAGGATTAGCAATCTGTTCAGGTAATTGTCCTTAGTTGCAATCATCATTCCTCTGTTGGTTTTGTGATATGAATTGGATCTCTGGATCTATTCTTCAATAGGCCGTAACACTGGTATCAATGCTACACTGGTATCAATGCTTCGACCTGGGCTTTGGCATGATGGTGGCGGAAGGAACGCGATCTCGTGATTCATTGTTGGAAATGGAGCAGATCCAACAATCTCAAGCTGCCATGGCTAAAACCTTACAATCCTTGCAAGATCAAGAGAATCGTACAGTGGAGGAGTTTCGAGAAGTGATTCAAGATCTTCGATCTACTAGAATAGTTGAGATCAATGGCAAAACATCATCATTTTTGTCTGCAGCAGTTCGCCCTTCTTCTTCCATGGCGTATCAGCCCTCTACTAAATTTTCTCGTATTGATTTTCCGCGATTTGATGGCACGACAGCGTTCGAATGGCTTTATAAAAGTGAGCAATTCTTTGATTTTGACGGTACACCAGAAGAGTTGAAGGCCAAGGTGGCCGCCGTGCACATGGAAGGCAAAGCATTTTTCTGGCACCAAGCTTTTATGAAATCACGCCTCACATCTCAGTGGCCTGGTTGGGAGGAATTTTCTGCGGCGGTGCAGCATCGATTTGGATCAGCCCAACAGTATTTGGATGAATTTGATCTTTTGTTGCTTAGAGTTCTTATTCCGAAAGCTCATGCAGTGAGTTTATGTCTGGTCAGACTTCATGAGGATATTGGATTTGCTGTTCGGATGTTTTGTCCCCAGACGGTGCAGGAGGTTTTCCATTTGGCTAGAATTCAAGAAAAACAAATCTTGTATCAACAGCGCCGAGGAGGAATTCCATTTAGTGGCACTGGTAAGGGAAATAAATTGCTCCCAGCGACATTACCACAGGTGGAAAAACAGGGGAGAGATCTGGTGGATGTGAAGGCCTCTAATTCTTTCCGGGATTGATGCAAGTTTACGTCGACGGAAATGGAAGACAAGAGGAGCAGATGTTTATGTTTTTTGTGTCCAGAAAAATATACTCCGGACCATAGATGTTTGGAACGACAACACTCATATGCTTAGGAATTACCGTCTGAGGCGGAAGAGTATAAATGTGAGGAAGACGCTCCTGATCTTCCTGTGATTGATGATTCCTCTACTGAGACGGTCATACCCCAAGCGTCTGTGCAGGCTATCTCCGGGATTAATCACTTTTATACAATGAAAGTCACAGCTTCTTATCAAGGCCAGCCAATTAGTGTGTTATTTGATTCAGGAAGCAACATAATTTCATAGATGTCAAGGCAGCGAAACGTCTTGGGTGCCTCCTTGTCCAGATACCCACCTTTAATGTATCGATTGCTGATGGAAAGAGCATTGTAAGTGCCCACAAAGTGCCTGGGTTTCAATGGCGAATGCAAGGAGTGTTGTTTACATATGATATGTTGGTTCTTCTGTTGGGGGTTGTGAAGTAGTGTTGGGTATCCAATGGCTAATCACATCGGGAACAATCCAATGGGATTTCCATAATCTTAAGATGAATTTTACTAGTCATGAGAAACAAGTTTCTCTGCGGGGATAACAAAACAGGTCGAATACACCGATGAAACAACATCAGTTACATAAATTGCTTGGTAAAAAGGACCAAATCGAAATGATGGTGGTTTGTGAAGTGATGGAGTGTGTTTAAGAAGGGGACTCTACTCATCAATTTAAGGAAGAGATGAAAGTAGTGAAGGCCTTACCGTCTGAGGAAGAGAAGAGTGGGGTGAGTAACCCGCTGCAGGTGTTCACAGATCTTTTCAGAGAACCACAAGAATTGCCTCCGGTGAGGGGTTATGAACATCACATACACCTGACAAATGACAAGATAAATGTGAATTTGAGGCCTTATAGATATCCACCCACTCAGAAGATGGAAATTGAAAGGCTGGTCAAGGAAATGTTGGGGGCAGGTATAATACATCATAGCCAAATGATGGTGGTTTGTGGAGTGAGGGAGTGTGTTCAAGAAAGGGACTCTACCCATCAATTTAAGGAAGAGATGAAAGTAGTGAAGGTCTTACCGTCTGAGTAAGAGAAGAGTGGGGTGAGTAACCTGCTGCAGGAGTTCACAGATCTTTTCAGAGAACCGCAAGAATTGCCTCCAGTGAGGGGTTATGAACATCACATACACCTGACAGATGACAAGATAAATATGAATTTGAGGCTTATAGATATCCACCCCTTCAGAAGACGAAAATTGAAAGGCTGGTCAAGGAAATGTTGGGGGCAACTATAATACAACATAGCCACAGTCCTTTTGTGATGCAGGGCGAGATTTATAGGCGGCGGGAAAATCGGCGATCTAACCCTACATGCTATGCAAATCCGACGGTTAGATCACAAATTAGATAATAATTTAAAATCATCTCACGCAGATAAATTCACGACAAAGCAAAATAATTTATATAGGTAAAAGCAAGATTAGGCTTTCCTCCGTGTGGAGGGCCAAAGTTAGAGCGCACGACAAATAAAGTCCTGCAAATCACAATATTTATATAACAAAATACTACCATACGAGATATCCAAACCAATATGATGTTCAACCCGATAAATAAATGTTGAAAATAATAATCCAATACAACAATACTCACTAAATAGTGGGCTGACCAAGACATTGAAGATTCCAGAGCCAGATGCTTTGGATTGGTGATCGAGAGTGGAACCAATGACGTGGAAATAATGGAGGTGGCTGTCCTACCAACGTCTTTCCCAGGGTTACCAGGCCTTCCTGACTGCTACTGACTAGATCAGAGTTCTGAGTTAGATGACAGAGGCATTCCAACACCCAGAGTGGGTGGCGGCCATGAAAGATGAGATGTCCGCATTACAAAAGGCTGACACCTGGCGTTTGGTTCCTCTTCCCGCAGGTCGGAAGACTGTTGGATGTCGTTGGGTTTTCACCGTCAAGTACAATGCTGACGGTTCTCTTGACCGATACAAGGCCCGCCTTGTCGCAAAAGGCTTCACTCAGATTCTTGGGGATTACGGCGTGACCTATGCCTTTGTGGCCAAGCTCTATATTGTCCGTCTTTTTATTTCTCTCGCAGCCTGCCATGGGTGGCCTCTTCATCAGCTGGACGTGAAGAATGCCTTCCTCAATGACGATCTTGCTGAGGAAGTTTATATGGATTCGCCCCCCCGGTTACAAGCTTTAGGGGGAGTATTTGGGTCGTGTTTGTCTTTTGCAGAAGTCCTTGTATGAGCTGAAGCAGTCTCCTCGAGCGTGGTTGTAAGGTCATTATTCTTGTCTATGTGGATGATATCATTCTTACCGGTGATGACAGCTCAGGGATACTTCAGATCAAGGGTGTGCTTCAGAAGGCTTTTGAAGTGAAAGATTTGAGGCCTCTGAAGTACTTTCTCGGAATTGAGGTTGCCAGATCTCAGCATGAGATCTCTTTGTCTCAGTGTAAGTATACACTCGAGCTCTTAAGTTATATTGGTTTTCTTGGGTTCTCTCTTGTGTCTACACCCATGGATCCGAACCACCGCCTTCACGCTGAGTCTGACGATCCTCTCCCTGAACCGGGCAGATATCTACGTCTTGTTGACAGACTTATCTACTTGACCAACACTCACCCTGACATTAGCTTTGTTGTGAGTGTGGTCAGCCAGTTCATGCATGCTCCCCGGACTTCTCACCTAGATGCAGTGTTTCAGATCCTCCACTACTTGAAGGGATCTCCTGGCCTAGGCCTCTGCTACCGTTCTTCTCCGGCCCTTGGTCTCACCTGTTACACAAATTCTGACTATGCTGGTTCCATCACTGATCGACGTTCTACTTCGGGGATGTGCACTTTCTATGGTGGCAATCTTATTTCCTGGAAGAGCAAGAAGCAGAGTGTTGTCTCCCGCTCGTTTGCTGAGGCTGAGTACCGGGCTATGGCCCATGGCGCTACTGAGCTCCTTTGACTGCGTACTCTCTTGACCGAGCTTGGTTCTCCTCCTTTTGGTTCCTCGACTCTTGTGTGCGACAACCAGTCCTCTCTCATACTTGCCTCTGACTCAGTTCTGCACGAGTGGACTAAGCATATTGAGGTTGATATTCACTTTTTCAGGGAGCACATCCGTTCAAGGACTCTTGAAGCGTCCTTTGTTCCCTCCGCAGAGCAGATTGCGGGTGCCTTCACCAAGGCGGTTGGTCCATCTAGACTTCTCTCTGCATGTGGCAAGCTGGGTTTGCTTGATCTCTTCGCGCCAACTTGAGGGGGAGTATTGACGTGTTATTTCAGTTTTTCGTTATTTTATTTCAGGTTTATGTGTGTGAGTGGTATTTCCATTGTATCTCGTATATATATACATATTTCCCCCTAAGAGGATGAATACAATAATTCTTTTTTCTCTCATATGATTAGAGAGTCCGACACCGACACGCTGAGCATTTTGAAGTGTCAGCAGTGCTTCATTGACTATACATCTCCTGAGGAGACTCATCGACAACAACCGAGAAAGAAAATAAAATTTGCATATGCTGTTTATTCGATCTTGAAAAGGCTTATGATAGAGTTTCATGAGAGATCTTATGGAGAATCTTAGAAAAGAAAGGTGTAAATGTATCATATATTGACATTATCAAAGATATGTATACAAATTCAGTGACAAGGGTGAGGACATCTGGAGGATTAACGTTGGAATTCTCTATCGTTGTTTGCTTACATCAAGGTTCAGCTTTAAGCCCTTATCTCTCTTAGATGAGCTCACTAGACATATCTAACAAGCAAGACCTTGATGTTTATCATTCGTGGATGATATCGTTTTGGTCGATGAGACACACGAGGTTGTAAACGCAAAACTTGAATCTTGGCGAGACACTTTAGAAAAGAAGAATTTTAGGTTGTGAAGTGCAAAAACGGAATATATAGAGCTTAAATTTAGCAGTGCAAGAAGGACAAATGACTTTATTATTAAGTTGGGTGATCAAGATATTTCCCGTAGTGAGTGTTTTAAATATCTTGGATCGATAGTTCAAAAAGACGGAGATATTTATAAAGATGTGACACATATAATCCAAGCAGGTTGGTTGAAATGGAGAGGCGCGTCAGGGATCTTATGTGATCATAAAGTACCATTAAAACTTAATGACAAGTTTTACTGTGATGCAATTTGTCTATCAATGCTCTATGAGCAAAAAATGGGAGCTGCGGAGATGAGAATAATTTGGTGGATGTGTGGACACACGAGACTGGATAAAACTAGGAATGAATGTATCAAAGATATGATAGGAGCAGCACCAATTGTAGAGAAGATGTGAGATGCTCAACTAAGATGGTTTGGACACGTACAAAGGAGACCATTTGAGGCACATGTTAGGCGTTGAAGGAGTGTAGTCACTAGGCATGTTAAACGATAGAGGGGTAGACCAATAAATACTTGGAATGAAAGACATGATGTATGTACAACCCCGTACCCGGCCGAGTGGGATCCTCTCCAGGGAGCGGGCTCGGGACGTACTGCGAGCGACGATTTGGTGCAGCCCTGTTCGAGGACGTGCGGGCTCTCGTACGCGCGTGTGGAGTTTGTAAGTTTTGAGTTATAAAAAAATATATATATTTACTATGTATATGTATTTTTATTTATAATATATATTTATTATATATATATGTTTATATATATATTTAGGATATATATATAGGTTTATATATATACGTGGAGATGGATGAAGGAAGGGGGATTTTAAGTGGGGGGTAGGGCATCGGGCAAGGAGAGAAAAGGCAAACAGGAGCCAGCCGCAGGTTTGCCCTCTCCCCGATCTCCTCGATCCCTCTCTCTCTCGGTGAAGCAGCAAGGGAAGAAGAACCGGCCGCCTGCAGGTGGGGCTCGGCCGCCTGGAGAAAAAGCCGGCCGCCTGGGGCAAGGCACGACCGCCGGATGCCCGGGCACGGCCTGGAGCTAGGGCACGGCCTGGAGCAGGGCTCGGCCGGGAAGGGAGCCCGACCACCACCACGGCCGCTTGGAGCAAGGCATTGATCGTCCATATACGGCTAGGCTCGGCCAGGAAAATGAAGATCGGGAGTCATTGTTCTCCTCCCTGCGAGGGCTCGGCCACCACCAGAAAAACGGAGCAAGAGGATGTATTTTTCCATCTCCTCTAGCAAGGGCTCGGCCAAGGAAATAGGAACCGGGTTTCTCCAGCAACGTTGGGCCACGAGAAGATTGTGATGAGGGTTAGGGCCGGCACCGCCATCAGAAAAATCAGCTAGGAGCCCTTCACCGGGCATCGAGCCTCGTGCAAGACACGCGGCCGCGACTCCGCCAATATCCGCGCCAAGGATAACGAAATTTCTCCCTCGGGCATGTGAAGCCCTAAATTTACATATTTGCATGGAGGGCCCTCTTCGCCAATGGGTGGAGGAAGGGTGCTCTCCGACGGGTTGACGTGTACGTCCCCGCAGTTTATTTCATTTAGTGCCCGGAAGCATGAGTACGAGTTTAGGCATACTGTGTGAAGCCCATCCGGACGTATGAGCCGGATTGGCGATGTTCTGGGGTTCCCGGAGAAGACTCCGAGGAAGTTGTGCATTCTTTATGTAGCGGAAAGCAGCGGGCTTAAGCCCAAGTTTGTGTCGGCCCTAGAAGGCCTTTTTTGTTTATGTTGCCGGCCTGCGTGCCGAGGTATGGAACGTACGTTCCTGTAATTTGAGATGCCCGCGATGTTTTTGCTAGCCCTTGAAGGCTTGTGTTAAGTTGGCGGCAGTCCAAAAGGGGCTGCGGGAATAGAACTGCTAGGCGAGGTTATGCTACTAGAGGACAGTTAAAGGGCGTTTCGCACAAACCCGAGGTGTCATCCTTGGTTAAGAGGGAGTGAATTTTGAGATCCTCCCTAGAGGTTCTGGTCGGCCAGGAGAGCCTTCCAAAGGTGCCCAATTAGCTCAGCATTTGGTTTAGGAGGGGAAGAGCTCGTTAGTCTTCCAGGTGTGTGGTGGGACCTCCACGCTGAGACCTTGGGCCTGTCCCTTACGTTCCTAGTCTAGAGCCTCGATTGTTCACTCGAGTGTAGTAGGTGCGCGGTCACCCCTCTTTTGGGACCTCGAACTCCACAGAGACCGGTTTCCGGTTTCAACATTTATGGTGCGGTGAGCGTGGAGAGTGACCACCACAGAAAAACTCAGTCGAACGTCATGGCTATAGAAGAGGAACCAAGTGACGGCCAAGGTCATGTGATGAAAGAAGTCCCCTCCCACTCCTCTTTTGTCGCTCCTCACCATCTTGACTTTTCATCTCGAATGTTTCTCAAATGCCAAAGTATAAACTCTCACGGTTGAGAAGTACCTCTTCAAATAATTTCCCACTAGCTAAAATTTTGAGGTTGGAAAGTGCACAGTCGAGAGGTTGAAGTGTTAGTACTAGCATACTGGGTTCAGACTTATGCGAGTCATCTAAGTTTCAGAAAACGTATATTAACAATTATTCTCAAATGTGTGTCTTATAATGAGAGAGGTGGGAGTAAAAAGAACAATAAAACCAAAGAGTACCACTGCAGCCACGGACCATAACTAATTCATCTGTGCTAGGGGGTTTGCTTGCGAAACTATAGAGCGAAATCCGGAGAACGAAGAGGGACCGGGACTGAACGTGTAGCCCTTAATTTTAGATGAATAAGCAGCACCTCCAGATGCATCATGACTTTCCGGCGCAATAGCATCCTGACTGTATTTAGCTAAAAGTCCAGCATAGCATAACCCACCAATACCACTACCAATCATCACCACACTTGCTCATAACTCCCCTGAACATTTGTCATGGTTAAGCAAAGAGATGTTTGCTATAAGTGAAATAGAAGCGTAATTTCGGTTTTTAGATTTATACAGGAAAAATTAGCAGGTAACTAATTACTAAAGGCTCAATCGTTTACCCTCCCATGACAAGCATATTTATGAAAAGGAAGCGAAGAATACTTACCGTATTACCACGTAACACAGTACAGGTAAAGTGATGTGTATAACGAACCAAGCGAAGATTATTTACCGTGTTTCTCTTAGTTGAAATCCTACTTGAGGTTGGTTGATTATTTATAAATCTCTAATTGCAAGTATAGACATGAGAGCCCAATACATCAATGATGTTATAAGATTTTATTCTATCAAAAAAATACCAAAGGGGATAAGATACAGTTCTCGCTTACAAGAATAGCAAATGATATCACACAATGTATTTGATTCCATATCAAATTCTCTCCCCTGGCTATCCTTTATAGCTGGTTACACATGGATCTGTGTCAAATTGATATAGAGAAGCTGCTCAAATTGATTGTGGTAGATTTTTATCACCAACTATTTAAATTGCTCAAGCTACTAGCTTTGGATGACATTCTTGATGACATGAATGTTGTGGACTATATTACTGGATTCATTTTTGCTAATAGATTTTGCTGAGATCAGCTATGACCGAGGCTGGAATATCAGTTGCGATGACTATACTCCATTAGCATTTCTATTTTTTCCTTTTTTGCATTTGCTGGAGTTGGAATTTAGTTTGTTGCTCATGGGCTGTATTTTCGTGACCTCTTTGATTCAGCACTGCATGAAGAATTTTGGTGCAAATATTCAAGTTTGTCGGTAATAATTGAGCCGTATTTAACGGAAGAAAATATGGATGAAGAGAGATCCGTGAAGCCATGTTGACAAGAAGGTGCTACTTTTTTGATCATGTAGTGCATTGTCGACGTGATCCTGGATTGAGAGCACTAGAACATGTTTCAAGTTGTTAATCGCCAGTATAAGCAAACACCCTGAAGCATCTTGTTACTGATCTGTACTGCTGAACTCCTTGATCCTTACCATTTAGGTTAAGATGACACTTGTGGACTTCTGATCAAACCGGCAGACGAGCAAGAAATATTTTTTATCAATCAAAGCTAGTTGTGGCTTATTATCCATTTGTTTAGGTCTTTATGCATTTAATTCTTTTTTACTTGCGTATTTGATTTGTAGTTTGATCTCAAATTTGAATTTTATGAGCACGAATCTTAACCTTTTTCGAGAAGAAACTATTCTACCATGGCGAGGGATCATTCTGGCATACCTGAAGTGATGCAGATCATTGGAGCTGCATTGGGCTATTTAATTGCTGAAAGTTTAGAGGCAAGTATTTTTCTGCTAATTTGGATTCAGTTAATTTAGATACCTCTTACTTCCAAGTTCCCTTGCACTATGAAGTTCCATTTGATGTTGATATTTCTATCTCAAAATTTGTTAATTTCCTTCGAGTATACCTTCAACGCTGAAAAGTACTTCTACCGGTAGTGGTCGTACTCTCTGATGTAAGTGTGAATATTGTTCTATGTTATGTCTCCTTTAGGAAAGCACGCCGATTTTGACCTTCAATAGAGTTTCCCATTTTACTTTGATTCCTCTGGGTGTTGGAGTTAAGTATGGCGGGCCGTAGTGAATTTTGATGTTCTTTCTTCAACAAGGACTTTTGATCTGCTTTAATTCCTTGCATTTTTCTGAACCGATTACCCAGAAGGTAAGGTATCAAGAAAGAGAATTGGCATTTGCAGGTTGATCTATTCTGTGCAATAGTTTTGGCAAAGAAAGCATTGACATTGGCTGTTTGATATGTTTTTCTGTGCAATAGTTTTGGTGTAGATGACTTTATTGAGATCCAGAATGATTTGCCTCAGGATGGGCATCACTAGAGGTGTTTAGTTTCTGTTGTTTATAGTTTTGCATGCATTGTGGGCATCTTACAGGAGTTTTGATGATAATGGCGTCTTTCATGGTTGAGGTTGCACATGATTTTATACAATTCTTTTGAGCTATCTAGTGCCAGATTTGGTCCTCAACGTTAGTAGTAGCATTTCAAGTAGGTAGGGTGTGAGATTATTATTTTTAGGGGGTAGGCTCACTCGGTGGTTGGAGGTGTTTTGGAGAGGAGACCCCGAGCAGACCCGCTGACCAGGCTCCCATCTAGCTGGCAGGGCTGTAGGCTCACTCGGTGGTTGGAGGTGTTTTGGAGAGGAGACCCCGAGCAGACCTGCTGACCAGGCTCCCATCTAGCTGGCAGGGCTGTAGGCTCACTCGGTGGTTGGAGGTGTTTTGGAGAGGAGACCCCGAGCAGACCCGCTGACCAGGCTCCCATCTAGCTGGCAGGGCTGTAGGCTCACTCGGTGGTTGGAGGTGTTTTGGAGAGGAGACCCCGAGCAGACCCGCTGACCAGGCTCCCATCTAGCTGGTAGGGCTGTATGCTCACTCGGTGGTTGGAGGTGTTTTGGAGAGGAGACCCCGAGCAGACCCGCTGACCAGGCTCCCATCTAGCTGGCAGGGCTGTAGGCTCACTCGGTGGTTGGAGGGGTTTTGGAGAGGAGACCCCGAGCAGACCCGCTGACCAGGCTCCCATCTAGCTGGCAGGGCTGTAGGCTCACTCGGTGGTTGGAGGTGTTTTGGAGAGGAGACCCCGAGCAGACCCGCTGACCAGGCTCCCATCTAGCTGGTAGGGCTGTATGCTCACTCGGTGGTTGGAGGTGTTTTGGAGAGGAGACCCCGAGCAGACCCGCTGACCAGGCTCCCATCTAGCTGGCAGGGCTGTAGGCTCACTCGGTGGTTGGAGGGGTTTTGGAGAGGAGACCCCGAGCAGACCCGCTGACCAGGCTCCCATCTAGCTGCCAGGGCTGTAGGCTCACTCAGTTGTTGGAGGTGTTTTGGAGAGAAGACCCCGAGCAGACCCGCTGACCAGGCTCCCATCTAGCTGGCCGGGCTGTAGGCTCACTCGGTGGTTGAAGGTTGTTTGGAGACTTTTGCACTACCCCGAGCCTGGCTCGGCCCCAGGTAGGCCCGCTGTGCAGGCTCCCATCCAGCTGGCAGGTCCGTAGGCTCGCCTGTGGGGGTAAGGGACCCCGAGTGCTGCTCGGCCCCGGGTAGACTCGCTGCTCAGGCTCTCATTAGCTGGGCAGGGCGGTAGGCACACCTGGGGGGAAAGGACTTGGACTTGGAAAAGGTCTTGGAAAGGGTTTGATCTCATAGAAAAGCAAGATAGTGTGCAATGCTTCTGCAAAAGGAGAAGAATCATAGTTTAAACCATAGTTTAGATCAATAGTTTCTTTTTGATGAACTGAGTAGACTGATCTTAATACATCACTTGTTTCATGTCTTATGAAAATAGTTAAATTATTTGCAAAGTCTGCCAGATCAAAAACATCATCCTCTTTCGCGACATGAAAAATAACATTACCGATCTTATTTCTTTTAATGTTGACCTTGCTGATACATAAAATGTTTGGGAGGTAGCAAAATCATTGTATTTATAAGAGTATGCCCGTCTGAAATATGCATCTCAAAACATGTACTGCCATTGACTTCCGCATCAATTGGTAATCTGGTTGGATTTTTAAATAGATTGGTTTTTATCGCATGTTCATGATAGTGAGTTGATTCTTATTTAAGCCCTGGCCTGGAGGTCTTTTTATCTCCAAGTGGGGAATTCTCTCAAACTTTTTTTGAGTCGGAACCCACTCGCCGAGTACTTGGGGTTGGACATTTCTTTTCGAGCTTGGACAACCTCGAAAAGAGCGGGGATTGTGTACAACCCCGTACCCGGCCGAGTGGGATCCTCTCCAGGGAGCGGGCTCGGGACGTACTGCGAGCGACGATTTGGTGCAGCCCTGTTCGAGGACGTGCGGGCTCTCGTACGCGCGTGTGGGGTTTGTAAGTTTTGAGTTATAAAAATATATATATATTTACTATGTATATGTATTTTTATTTATAATATATATTTATGATATATATATATGTTGATATATATATTTAGGATATATATATAGGTTTATATATATACGTGGAGATGGATGAAGGCAGGGGGATTTTAAGTGGGGGGTAGGGCATCGGGCAAGGGAGAGAAAAGGCAAACAGGAGCCAGCCGCAGGTTTGCCCTCTCCCCGATCTCCTCGATCCCTCTCTCTCTCGGTGAAGCAGCAAGGGAAGAAGAACCGGCCGCCTGCAGGTGGGGCTCGGCCGCCTGGAGAAAAAGCCGGCCGCCTGGGGCAAGGCACGACAGCCGGATGCCCGGGCACGGCCTGGAGCTAGGGCACGGTCTGGAGCAGGGCTCGACCGGGAAGGGAGCCCGACCACCACCACAGCCGCTTGGAGCAAGGCATTGATCGTCCATATACGGCTAGGCTCGGCCAGGAAAATGAAGATCGGGAGTCATTGTTCTCCTCCCCGCGAGGGCTCGGCCACCACCAGAAAAACGGAGCAAGAGGATGTATTTTTCCATCTCCTCCAGCAAGGGCTCGGCCAAGGAAATAGGGACCGGATTTCTCCAGCAACGTTGGGCCACGAGAAGATTGTGATGAGGGTTAGGGCCGGCACCGCCATCAGAAAAATCAGCTAGGAGCCCTTCACCGGGCATCGAGCCTCGTGCAAGACACGCGGCCGCGACTCCGCCAATATCCGCGCCAAGGGTAACGAAATTTCTCCCTCGGGCATGTGAAGCCCTAAATTTACATATTTGCATGGAGGCCCCTCTTCGCCAATGAGTGGAGGAAGGGTGCTCTCCGACGGGTTGACGTGTACGTCCCCGCAGTTTATTTCATTTAGTGCCCGGAAGCGTGAGTACGGGTTTAGGCATACTGTGTGAAGTCCATCCGGACGTATGAGCCGGATTGGCGATGTTCTGGGGTTCCCGGAGAAGACTCCGAGGAAGTTGTGCATTCTTTATGTAGCGGAAAGCAGCGGGCTTAAGCCCAAGTTTGTGTCGGCCATAGAAGGCCTTTTTTGTTTATGTTGCCGGCCTGCGTGCCGAGGTATGGAACGTACGTTCCTGTAATTTGAGATGCCCGCGATGTTTTTGCTAGCCCTTGAAGGCTTGTGTTAAGTTGGCGGCAGTCCAAAAGGAGCTGCGGGAATAGAACTGCTAGGCGAGGTTATGCTACTAGGAGGACAGTTAAAGGGCGTTTCGCACAAACCCGAGGTGTCATCCTTGGTTAAGAGGGAGTGAATTTTGAGATCCTCCCTAGAGGTTCTGGTCGGCCAGGAGAGCCTTCCAAAGGTGCCCAATTAGCTCAGCATTTGGTTTAGGAGGGGAAGAGCTCGTTAGTCTTCCGGATGTGTGGTGGGACCTCCACGCTGAGACCTTGGGCCTGTCCCTTACGTTCCTAGTCTAGAGCCTCGATTGTTCACTCGAGTGTAGTAGGTGCGCGGTCACCCCTCTTTTGGGACCTCGAACTCCACAGAGACCGGTTTCCGGTTTCAACAATGTACGTAGGTATTTGTGAGATTATGACAAAAGATTGGACACAATGACGACAAAGGTATTCGTGAGATTATAGCCGTTCCGACTAGTGCATGACGAAGAGGTCGAGGTCTTTGAAATTGCTGGCCCATACTCACGGATTCCGCCGCAGAATGAGGACAACCGGCGGAAGAGCTGCTCTGAAGTGCAGACGAGCCAAGGGACGAAGAATTCTCTGCACGAAAACAAACCCAAAAAGCGACCCATGTGCATCAAGATAAATTCCAGCTGTTTATTTGCCTTGGGTGATAATTCTATTATGCTGCTACATCACTTTTATGATTATGTTTTTGTCTTTTTTTCTGTTGTTCTTGTTGTTTTCTAACTTTACAATGTAAGCATGTCATTATGTTTTTTTAACTTTCCTATCCAGCAGTTTCCCAACAACACTAATGTTTGTTTTGTAAATTTACATTGGAAGCAAATGCAAACCATAAAAAGACAACACTCAAGCCTTTATCCCACTATAGTGGGATCAGCTATATGGATCCTTTGTCGCCATTGTGCACTATCTTTTGTCATAATCGCACTAATGCCTAAGTACATCATGTCTTTCCTTACAGTTTCATTCCAAGTATTTATTGGTCTACCGCTCTATCGTTTAACATGCCTAGTGACTACACTCTCACAACGCCTAACAGGTGCCTTTAATGGTCTCTTTTGTACGTGTCCAAACCATCTTACTCGAGCTTCTCGCATCTTCTCTACAATTGGTGCTACTCCTATCTTATCCTTGATACATTCATTCCTAATTTTATCCATTCTCGTGTGTCCACACATCCACCTAAGCATTCTCATCTCTGCAACTTCTATTTTTTGCTCAGAACCATAGAGCATCGCTGGTCTAATTACAATTTTAATTATAATTTATGATCACATAAGATCCCCGACGCGCCTCTTCACTTCAACCAACCCGCTTGGATTCTGTGTCACATCTTTATCAATATCTCCGTCCTTTTGAACTATCGATCCAAGATATTTAAAACACTCACTACGGAAAATACCTTGATCACCCAACTTAATAACGAAATCATCTGTTCTTCTTGCACAACTAAATTTAAGCTCCATGCTCTCTGTCTTTGCCCTGCTGAATTTAAAATCCTTCTTTTCTAAAGTGTTTGGCCAAGATTCAAGTTTTGCATTTATACCCTCGCGCATCTGATCATCCAAAATGATATCATCCGCAAACAATAAACACCAAGGTATTGCTTGTTGGATATGTCCGATGAGCTCATCTAAGATAATTATAAAGAGATAAGGGCTCAAAGTTGAACCTTGATGGAAGCTAACAGTGATAGAGTATTCCCGTGTTAATCCTCTAGTTGTCCTCACCTTTGTCACTGAATTTGTATACATATCTTTGATTATGTCAATGTATGATACATTTACACCTTTCTTTTCTAAGACTCTCCATAAGATCTCTTTGAAACTCTTTCATAAGCCTTCTCATGATCGATAAATAACATATGCAAATCTTGTTTTCTTTCTAGGTAGTTGTCAATGAGTCTCCTCAAGAGATGTATAGCTTCCATGGTTGACCACCCTGGCATGAATCCAAATTGATTCTCCGAGATGTTAGTCTCTCGTCTTACTCTTCTTTCTATTACTCGTTCCCATAATTTTATGATATGACTCATCAATTTAATTCATCTGTAATTAACACAATTTTGTATATCTCCTTTGTTTTTATACAAAGGTTCCAAAATATTTTCTCTCTATTGGTCTGACCTTCTCTTTGACTTCAGTATCTTATTGAAAAAACATGTAAGTCACAAAATTTTTTCATTCCCTATAAATTTTCCTACTTCAATGAGTATATCGTCTGACCCAATCGTCTTTTCATTTTTCATTTTCTTTAGAGCATCATTTACCTCTGATAAACAACATATATTTTTACGGTCACTAGTATCTATAAACAACATAACTTTTTATTTTATTTTAGCCTAGGCCTATGTATTAAAAACACCAGATGTTTCATTAGATCAAGAATATTAAAGTTGACGAACTCAGATTTGTTTACCTTAAGTTTTTTCTTTTTATTATTGTGTGTGCACCTCTGTCGTAGCCATTAAATTATTTTCAAAGCAAATTAATTAAACAATATTTAATTTAAAATACAATTTGATGTTTTACTGTGCTGCTGATATAACAAAAGGTCCATTTCTTTTTGTCCTCATTTTTAGCAATGTAAAAAAGGATTTGTTGTAGGCATAATACTGGAATCAGGGATTGCGTTCTAAGAGCTCTTTGGTGTCTGCAGATAGAAAAAAACATTTTATGTAAAGAGATCATTAGATTCCATCCTTGCAAATTAGTAATCCAGATACTGTTTAAACTATTACAAACTCATTTAATGGTTTCCTTCCCCCCACCCAGAAAACAAGTGATAACTAAGGCTCTGTTTGGCACAGCAGAGGCGGTCGTAAATGCGGTAGTTACGAACCGTCGTTCATGATTGCCGACCGCGCGCGAGAAACTCCATCAACTTTTATGTTCAAAACTAATTTTTTTTCTTTGTGGCGGTTACATATGACGGTGGCTTTTTTTGTTCAAACTCATCGGAACAAATACGCTGCTCCAAACGGAGCCTAACTCATCACTTTCTCAATCATGCTTTCTTGGCTACTTCTCTTGGTTTTATGTTTTGGCCTTCCCAAGTAGAATATCTATGCTGCTAACCCTAAACTAACCTCCTCCCTTGTTTTGAACTTTTCCTCAGGATTTACTCTTCTCGTACAACATTGCAGTGGATCGCTCCAACGAAATGAAGAAGGTACTGAAGGCGTCGGCGGCGAGCGTAGGTCTTCAGCTCCCTCAAGTTTATCAGCCTTGAAAATATGTTTCGCCGTCACTATATATTCGTCGAACGACCTGTAGCTTCTTGTTTAGGGCTGCATAGGTAAGATAATTTGAACTTCATACTTCTTTTGCGTCCGTGATTTCTCTTCGTTCTAGCCGCTGTAGGTGTGTTTCGATTCTGTATGTTTCGATACGAAAGACGGCTAAAACACTCTTCTCTGTTCCAAATATGTCCATTGCTGTCCTTAGTTGAACATCAGGTTAGTTTATGACCTTGTGATAATAAGCGTGTGAATCATTTGGGGAGGAAAAGCATAGTGACAAATTTAATACATCATAAGCAGTTGGTGGAATTGTTTGTCTTTTTTTGTTATTATGAATTGAAATAATGCTCAGTTTGGCTTTTAGTCTGACTTTATGCCCGTCTCTTTCTTCTTGTCAGAGTATTTGTGTATGTAATTCCCTCCACCTCTCTTTTATTCTTTTTTCCGTCTCCTCTCCTCTTGTTGTCATTTTTCTATGTAAATATAAGTGGGGGTAATAAATATATAAAATAAAGGATAAAATGTGAAGTTTCATGTTACATGAGCTTTATTTTATGCCCTAATACATTAGGGCTTTATTTGTTTAGGGTTTTTTTTTTCTTCTGTTGCTGATTTGAAAAACACACATTATACTTTGATTTTTTGCATGTTTGGATAACATTTGATTGGAACTCTTGATCTCTTAAAACATTATTTTATGTCTAATTCCAACGATAGGGAGGGAGTTGTTGAAACCGTCAGCCGGTCTCAAAGAGAGTTCGGATTCAAAGGGGATAACCTGCACCCACTTATCTTGAATTGAGTTTCTGGCCAAAGACTTCGAACTAGGAACAGATCCTGAGCTGTAGCGCGAAGGTCCCGCCACACATCCGGAAGATCTAACTGAGCTTCCCCCTCTCAAAACAAAGCTGAGCTGGACACCTTGGAGGACTATTGAAACCGACCAAAGCAAAACATAGGAGGAAGAAAGCCAACCACCGATCCTCCTCAAGGTTCCCTTAAGGGTCTATTTATAGTTTTTCTGTCTTGGTTTGCCAATAGCGCAATCCCGCCTTTTGGAAATACTATGTGCAACCCAGATGGGTCTGCCAACATTCAAACTCCGTTGTTTGGAGAGATTATTAGCAGACTAGCGAGGACATTCTGGTAAAAACATTACTAAGCGAGTGATGCGCTGCTTCCACTCGCTTGGGCCAGCAAGTGCTCTTGACGGGGTTGGCACTCATTGCCGACCAGGTGCTCTGAGCGAGTACTTACGTGGTAGTCACGCTCGCCTCTCCCTTGGTCTGATCCTGGGCAAGTGAGGGCCCACGTGCAACACTCGCCTCCTACGCCCTTGACTGCATGGCCTATGGGAGTCGGGAAGAGATCCTGGCCCACTCGTCCATCCGACTCGCCTGACGCTCAAAGACCCCCCCCCCCCCCCCAACCTCGATCCTGACCCGAGGGACCCACTCGATCAATACGGGGTTGTAGAGGAGTCATGTTGAGGAATACAGTTTTATCTCCATCTCCAAGCTGCTCCATCTTCGACCGCCGCCGCCCTCCCAAACATATCGTGAGTTGCAATGTATTTATGTAATACTTTGAGGTCCTCGTGAGATGAAAATGTTGATCTTTTAGTTGAGTTTGCTGCATATGTTTGGGCGATAGAGGTTATTACTACTAATTTAATTTGTTTAATGAAAATATAACTAACACTACTCAAGTGCGAGGAATTTTTGTCCATCTTTTTGCTACAGTTTGTTGCATGAAATTGGCTCGAGCAAGACACCGACATCATGCTCGCAAAAACCTCAAATTGAGCACATCCGTGTAATTTAAAGGGCAATGTGCTTGTTGTATGGGAAAAGCTAGGAAATAGTTAATTTCATCACTCCCTCATCTGGTGCAGGGCATCCCGAACAAGGAGATTGCTGCTTTGCTGACCGCAGTGTTAGAACGATTACTCCCGTTCTATGATATGTGCGACCACGCGGGGAAAAACGAAGATGAACAGTAGTATTATGTTTTTTAACGAAGCATAACATTTCATTCAACATCCCGCTGATTAAATACGGGTTCAAACAGTTACAAGATGAACCGTAGCTCCGGTTGGGCTTTACCGGTTCATGAACAGTTGCACCTAATCGGTGAAAACAAAACTTAATGATTAAGGCAAAGACTTAAAAGAGTTTTACAATTAATTAAGACATAATAAAGCTTTATATTTCAATACTCCTCCTTAAAGCTTTGGTGTCGGGCTTGAAATCCCTAGCTGGTTCCTCATCGTCAGGAATCGATCGCGCGGCAACGCCTTCGTGAAAACATCAGCTCGCTGCGCCTCTGTGGAGCAATGGAGGATCTCCAGTCTTCCGGCTTCCACTAGCTCTCTGACGAAATGGTACTTGAGTTCTATGTGTTTGCTCTTTGCATGGAACACGGGATTCTTGGCGAGTGCGACGGCGGATAAGTTGTCGCAATGTATCTTCACTGGAGCTTTATCTTCTGAGCTTTGCCAGATTTCTTCCATGATGCGTCTGATCCACACAGCCTCACACGCCGCCTCACTGAGTGCCATGTACTCGGCCTCAGTCGAGGAGAGAGCTACTGATTTCTGCTTGCGCACACACCACGATATCAGCTTTGTCCCCAGGTAGAAACAGAATCCTCCTGTGCTTCTTCTATCGTCAAGATTTCCTCCCCAGTCTGAGTCACAGTAACCATGCAGTTCTGTGATTTCATCGTGAGCATAAAACAGACCCAATTCCTTTGTCCCCTGTAAGTATCGCAGAATTCTTTTGGCCGCTAACATATGTGCTTTACTCGGATTTGACACAAATCGTGCAATCACATTCACAGCGTTTGCGATGTCGGGCCTTGTGTTTAGCAGGTAAATTAGTGAGCCTACCAAGCTTCTGTATACCTCCTCATCAGTTCTCTCTTCGTTCTCTAATCTTGAGGACAGCTTGTCTGTCGTCGACATGGGGGTGAAAGACATATTGCAATCTTCCATTTTGAATTTCTTGAGCAGGTTTCTTGTGTACTGTTCCTGGGAAATGAACAGACCAGTTGCTAGCTGTGTAATTTGAAGTCCTAGGAAGTATTTCAGTTTACCCATATCAGTCATGTCATATTGTTGTTTCATCTTGTTTTTGAACTCTTCAATAACTTTCTCATTTGATCCAGTTATGATTAGATCATCAACATAGATACTCACAATGAGTCTTCCTTCCTTGGATATCTGTGTATACAATGTTGGTTCACTGGGACTTTTGGACAGGCCTTGGAGTAGGAGGAATCTGTCTATGTTGTCATTCCAGGCTCTGGGCGCCTGTTTCAGTCCATAAAGTGCCTTGTGAAGCTTATACACTTGATCTTCTTGCCCTTTAGCTTCAAATCCTTCAGGCTGTGAAACATATACTTCTTCTTCAAGTGTGCCATTGAGAAAAGCAGATTTCACATCTAATTGGTGGAGGGAATACTTGTACTGTGCAGCCATAGCTAGAATGATCCTTATTGTGTTCATTCTTGCTACGGGAGCATAGGTTTCTGAGAAATCCTCTCCTGGCTTCTGGCTGTACCCTTTTGCAACAATTCTGGCTTTGTATTTCAAGATTGAACCGTCTTCCTTCTCCTTCACCTTATAAATCCACTTTAGACCTATAATGGTTTTCCCTTTGGGTTTCTTAACTAAGGACCAAGTGTTGTTCTTGTTAACAGCTTCGATTTCTTCACTCATGGCTTTCTTCCACACATCCTCTTTCACAGCTTCCTTAAAGTTTACAGGTGCTATGGTGTTCAGGGCATATGTGACCCTTGCAGCTCTCCTATAGATATCTTCAACAGATCTGATTTTGACATTAGTGTCTTCTTCAGATTCTGATTCTTCTTCTTCAATGTCTTCATTGGCCAGAACAGGTTCCAGTTCTTTGATGTTTGTTGGTTCAAGGCTCCTTTTTGCAGGAAACAGCTCCAGGCTGTCTGCCTCTTCAGTGTTATGAGAAGTTTCTCCAGTCTCTTTTCCCCAATAGCTGAGCTCATCTACTATTACATCTCTTGAGATAATGAGTCTCTTGCTATTAGGTTCTAAGAGCCTGTATGCTTTACTCTCTTCTGAATACCCAAGTAAGATGCATTTTGTACTGGTCTCATCTAGCTTGTCTTTGTGTTCTCTTACTCTATGAGCATATGAGATTGGGCCAAATACTTTTAAGTGTGACAAATCAGGTCTTCTTCCCCAAAACATTTCATACGGTGTTGAGTGTTTTATAGGTTTTGTTGGGCATCTGTTCAAGATATGGACTGCAGTAGAGACTGCCTCTCCCCACAGGTTCTTGTCACAGTGCTTATGGATTAGCATAGTTCTTGTCATCTCAAGGATGGTTCAGTTTCTTCTTTCCACCACACCATTTTGTTGGGGTGACCCGGGAGCAGTGAGTTCATGTTTAATTCCTTGATCTTTACAAAATTGGATGAAAGCAGTGGACATAAACTCACCCCCTCTATCACTCCTAATGGTTTTAGTTTTTCTTTCAGTTTTGGTTTCTATTTGCTTCAAAAACTCCTTGAAGACTTGAAAAGTCTCGGATTTGTGTTGTAGCAAATAGATCCACATATATCTACTTAAATCATCAACAATTAAGAGAAAGTAGCTTTTACCTCCCAAGGTTGGTGTGTTTGAAGGACCCCAAAGGTCCATATGAAGAAGATCCAATGTGCCTTCAGCTCTTCTTGAAGCATATTGTGGGAAGGGTGTCCTGTGGGACTTCCCTTTGCAGCAGGTTTCACAAAAAGGTTTTGTTGCTTGTGGTTGGAGAGAGATTCCATCAGCAAGATTTGGTAATAATGAAAGAGAGTCATAGTTTAAGTGCCCCATTCGAGTGTGCCAGAGAGCATTGTTGTTGTCTTCTTTGCAGGTATTAACATGATGACTAGATGTAGGTAGAAATGGTTTCATATGAAGAATGAATACATGATTTTCATTCATTCTTGCCACAGATACTAGAGCAGCCGTCCCTCTTTCAGTTATTACACAATTGTTGTCTTCAAAGTTGACATTATACCCCTTCCTTAGGAGCTGCCCTACACTTAACAAGTTTTGGGTTAATGAGGGAACGTAGTTGACATCAGAGATGTGCTTTCTAGAGTTCTCAGCAGTCAATACACATATTGTTCCTCTTCCTTCTATCCTCTTTCTCTTGCCATCTCCAAGCACAACTTCTGATTTATGGGATTCATCTAGTGATTGAAAGAAATTCTTTGAGAAGACCATGTGTGAGGAGCAGCCACTGTCAATAAACCACAGGGATTCATCTAGTGTGCCCTCTACCTTGGTATTCTGGCATGTAAAGAGATATTGCTTGTCTTCTTCTTCATTACCAAACTTTGCCTCTTCCTGCTTTTTGTTGTACCAGCACTTGGATTCCGAATGATTTTGGTTTTTACATCTCTTGCACCTAAAAAAGCAATTTTTGGTATCATGGTTTGTTTTCTTACAGATGGTGCAGGACAGTTCTGATGAGACAGTTTCTTTGGACTGGTGTTGCTTCCACGGTTTTGGTGTTCTACCATTTGTCTGTCTATTGTTTTGGGAGAAAAACGGTTGTCTTTTCCCTCCTTGTTTTTAAAGATGGTTTTGGTATAAAAGGCTTTATCAGAGTTAGATGCTGAAGCAGGTACCTTGATCATCAGTTCTTCATGAGACTGTAATGACCCCATGAGGACTGGTAAGGACATTTCCTCAATGTCATTTGCTTCCATAATGGCAGAAACAATGTGGTTGTAGGTTTGTGGCAAAGATCTCAGCACCTTCTCAACTACATATTCTTCTTCAATTTCCCCACCAAGAATTTTGATTTGGTTTACCAGAGAAGTTATTTTTCCAAAGAAAGCTTTAGATGTCTCATCGGGCCGCATCAGCAATGCGTCGAACTGTCTTCGTAACCCCTGGATTTTTATTTTCACCGCTTTTTTCGAGCCTTTATACTCGTTTTTTAGTCTTTCCCATGCTTCTTTTGCTGATTTCGAGCCAATTATACGAGGGTAGATTGATGCATCTACACCTTGCTGTATTAGATGTAGTGCTTATGCGTCTCTTTTCTTCTCCTCACTAGAGACCGTTGCAGGGGTCCCTGCAACAGTATTTGTTGTTGTTGCAGGGCCTGTATTAACAAGGTCCCATATGTCTTGAGATCGGAAAAGAGTTTCCATCTTATCCGCCCAGAAATCATACAGTTCTCCCGAGAATTGGGGAACTGAAGTTCTGACGGGATTTATGCCGCCGCTGGTAGATGATGAAGCCATGTTTGTCGGGGTGAGCAGGGTGATCGATTCGGAAGAAAAAGGATATGGAGCTCCAGAACAGATGCTTCCACTCGAATCGAATGCCGCCGCCTGCGACGAGATCGGAATGAGAAATCCGAAAGGATCGTTCGCCAACCTCCCTCTGATACCACTGTTAGAACGATTACTCCCGTTCTATGATATGTGCGACCACGCGGGGAAAAACGAAGATGAACAGTAGTATTATGTTTTTTAACGAAGCATAACATTTCATTCAACATCCCGCTGATTAAATACGGGTTCAAACAGTTACAAGATGAACCGTAGCTCCGGTTGGGCTTTACCGGTTCATGAACAGTTGCACCTAATCGGTGAAAACAAAACTTAATGATTAAGGCAAAGACTTAAAAGAGTTTTACAATTAATTAAGACATAATAAAGCTTTATATTTCAATACGCAGTTCTACTTGCAGCTATTTTACTGTTGTATGTTGTTGCTGTTGTCATCTTAGGCTCTGTTTGGGGGGACTTAGACTGCGTTTGGCACGGCTTATTGCCACTTATTTGTTCTGATGAGGTGGGACAAATATGTCATTGTCACGCCAAAATCTTATGACTCGAACTAATTTTTTTTTTGTAACAGTTGTGATATCAAACATACATTCTATAACAATGATGTTTTTGTTCAACTTCACCGGAACAAATAAGCCGCGATAAGCCGTGCCAAGCACAATTCTCACCGGTCAAGCAGTTACGATTGCATGAATCAGACCATAATTAAGGTCTGATTCACGCGTTCGTAACCGCTTGATCAGTGAAAATAAACCCCCCAAACAAAGCCTTAGGCTGCTCATGCATCTTTTAGTGTTTTACCCTAACAAATGCATCTAAAGAAGGAAAATAGATCACCTAAAACCCAACACAAAATTAGAGGTGCAATTACATTTATAATAAAACGTATTTACAATAAATGATTGTGGCTCTGTTTGTTTCTGCAGTGGCGTTTTGGAGTGTTGTGAACGAGAGCGTTTCGAGATCAAAAATGATATTTTGGAGCGCTATGATTTGAGGTGGTTTTATCAAATATATTTTTCTCAGTGTTGGCATTTTTCCCCATCTCCAATGAAGAAAAAACGACTAAACAAATGGAGCCTATATCTCTCGCTTCCTTCTATCTCTCCATAGTAAGAAAAAAAAACAAAAGTTTATTATACTTTCAAAGCATAATATATTGCACTTATGAATTCCACTTGTGCACAGCTCCAAGCTCACATGAAGGGAGAAGGACAAAGAAGAAAGGGAAGCTCACATGAAGGGAGAAGGACAAAGAAGAAAGGGAATGGTGGGCAGAGGATTTCCTCCATGGCTCGAGTAAAAATTAGGTCCGTTTGGCGGACCTTCCTGTAGGTCCCCACTAATAGAAAAGAGGAGAAGCTTGTAAAACTGTAGGATCTGCAATATACAGTCAATATAGGCATGTGAGGCCCGTCACAATACAAGTTTTTTATTTGTCATCTGGACCTTCCTTTAGATCCGGCCGGCGGGCCAAAATTTATTCCCCATGGCTCTGCCCCAAATGCAAATGCAGTGGTGAAATCATTGGATAATGGAAGGAATGAGAATGTGAGGGGAATACATCCAAACACCACCACCAAACATGGAATCTTCTATAAAGTAGACTGCTTTATCAAAAGCAATAACTGTAGAACTTACAATAATGTAAATACATCATAAAAAATAACTAATAATGACTCATTTTTTTCTTGGGAGTTTGCATATTTGTAAATTACATTTTTGAGCATATATGCTATGAAATATAAATTTATGATAATAATAATAATCATAAGTGACAATAATAATGATGGAGTACTTAAAATAAAAAAGAGATATTATGAAGGCGCAAAGCAAAAAAGATTAAACATTATTAATAAAAACATTCCCCTTCCTCATTGGGGGGGGGGGGGGGGGGGGGCGCCGGGTTCTACTCCGGTATGAGGGGGGAAAAAGGGGGGAGGGGGGGGGGGGGGAGAAAGAAAAAGAGGGGGAGAAGAAGAAAAGGGGGAAAGGGGGAAAGAGAGAAGAGGGAAATGAAGAAAAGGGGCGGGTGGAGAGCGGGTTTGGGTGCACCGGCTGCAGTCGAGCCGTGAGCCCAAGTCAACCTTTATATGGTCAGCCTTGACCTTTCTATGGTCGGTGGGCCCACTTTCAACACAACCTATATGTAACTTCAAACATTAATTTTAAAATTTATCAATCCTAAGTAAAAAATGATTTTAAATTTCCAAGCTTTGAACATCAAATTTTCAAAGTCATTATGCTATCATGATTTTATTTCATTATTTTTTAAGTTTATAATTTGTCTGAATTTTAACATTCAATGGTTAATAAAATTTATGATTTCTTAAGAGTTTTTATTCTATAAGAACAATTCAATATCACCTTGGGCTTCATTATAATCAACCAAACACAAAATGCTATGAAATTGCTAATTATAATCCCAAAGTTTTTTTTCACCACATAAGATTTCACTTTCTATGTATAATGTAGATTCATTGCAGTAATTTTCCACAGTAATTATTTATTGGAGGGTGAAATCAAAAATAAATAAAATGCCACTACTGCTTTTGAGGAGTTTGATCTGCCCGTCACTTGTTTATGAAAGTAATTCCCTTCTGAATGCTTTCTGCCAGCTCTTTCTTTGCTTTTTCTAACCCAGCCCTGAACCAGAACATAAGTTATTAAGTTCTTACTCTTAAGTAGCAAGTAGCAGTCATAATTTGTGTTTCATGAAGAATTGAGCTTTTAACTTTGATTGATTTCAATAATGTAAACTCTGACTGGGAAATCGGTCGCAGTTCTGAATGCGGCGGTGGCAAACACAAATAGGCTCCGTTTGGCATAGTGTTGACGGTCGTAAACGCATGGGTTAAGCCGTCATTTGCTAAGAATCACCTAACAAACATCATTTATTTGAACAAAAAATACATTAAAACACAACCTGAATAAGAATCAAAATGCGTTTTTGATAGTAACTCAGTCAGTAGATGTCAATGCAACTAGACAAAATCTTGATAAAATGAAAAACTCATTCACTTCCAATTAAATGCCAACAAGTTGCAGAAATTCAATCTCCTAGAAGCATTGGAGAGCGGAGTTGAGTTGATAAGCTTGTCAATCACATATCAGCACTTCCAGACCAACATGTTCTTTGTGTGCAAGCAATGATGGAGATTTGGGTTTTCGCCCAACACCTCGTCTCGGAGATTCATGGCCACTTGCTTGGAGAAATCTGTGCTTCCGGATGGTGTCATGGAGTTCTTAGCCTGATATGCTGATGAGATTGTCATGATCTGGCTCTGATGGCATTCAAGCATGGCTTTCCACATTCTGATCAACCTGCAAACACCACATAAATTAGGTCATGTCATCCAAAACAATGAATACAAAAGACAAACATCTCTTAAAATGAAATATTCAATACTAGTTAATTTTAGACGCCGTGCTCTGATTAGTGCTAATTTTAATGCTTGTATAGATCACCCATGCTTAAATAATGCTTGATCATAATTTTCAGTGTGTAACTACCCTCTAACATAGGCTCTGTTTGGCGCAACTTTTTGGCTCCGGTGTGTTTGGACAAAAACACCATCATTATAGAATGCATATTTGGCAAGAAGATTGTTATGACCATCACCAAGAAAATACAAATAGTTTTGAATATAAAAGTGAATGAAGTTCCTTAGATGAGTTCGGGCGTTCATGAACGACAGTTCATAACCACCGCATTCGATAACGACCACCGCCACCATGCCAATCAGAGCCATAGAATGAATCTCCAATAATTATTGTAGAAATAGTAGAATTAGCATATTTCATATCAACATTACTAAAATTTCATTGTATAACCGAACAACAAAATTTAAATTCAAATCAATTCCAATTCCGATCAATTCATGAAATCAATTACAATTCCGATTAATTCATGAAATCAATTCCAACTCCTCTCAATTCTTGAAATCAATTCCAATTCCATCCAAATGAAGAGGCTCTTTGGGGATTCAGAATATTAAAATGTTACAAGTTCTAGCCATCTGTTTGCATATCCATGGAATGGGAGTTATCATTGAGTTCTCAATGCACCTTAACTGCAGGTTTATCATTTATCCATTCGAGTCGTGTGCGCGCTGACATGGCCATCAGATCGTCTCATAATACAAGTTCTTGATGATTCAAATGACAAAGCAACCAGGGTTCAACCCCATTCACTGTTGTCCTTTTCTTCTTCTTCTTCCTTTTCATTCACGTTGAATCATCAATGTTGTTAAGTCGATAGTGCGCTCTTTAATTGTCAGCACATGGTGTGCATCCATGGAATTTATGATGCAGGATTAGGTAGAAAAGGAATGCAAGAGATGGCGTGAAGATGGAATGAACATACAGTACATATCAAGGGACAACCGGAATGGGTATAAAGCCGGGGCTCTCAGAGAGGCAATGGAGATTGATGATGTGAAGACCTGCGACTATGTGGCCATTTTTGATGCTGATCATCAACCACCATCAGATTTCCTTCTTCAAACCATCCCCTTCCTCATCCATAATCCAGATCTCGCTCTCGTCCAAGCTCGATGGAAATTTGGTGCTCTGACAATTTATTTTAGTAGGGGGCAATCAGCTCCTTTCAAATTTCTGCTTCTTCGACTGCAATGTAATGGCAATGTGTATGTATGTTTCAGTAAACGCTGATGAGTGCTTGATGACAAGGATTCAAGAATGTCCTTGAATTATCATTTCAAGGTGGAGCAAGAGTCCGGTTCCTCGACACTAGCATTTTTTGGATTTAACGGTAGGTTATTCTTCATCGCATGATTCGGTTCAATTCAACAAGGGAACGGCTGTAATATTGGACAGATATGGTAGGTACTGCTGGTGTTTGGCGAATCTCTGCCATCAATGAAGCTAAGGGATGGAAAGATCGAACAACGGTTGAGGATATGGATCTAGCAATCCGAGCATGTTTGCAGGGTTGGAAATTTGTCTATGTTGGCGAGCTCAAGGTACAGTCATGTCTGCTTCTGTGCTTCTGGCTTAATACAGAATTTGCATTTCTTTTGTACACCAACCATACCAATGCTCACAATTGATTCTTCAAACTCAAAAAAAAAAAGAAAAGCTATCTGAAATCAAGCATACCAATGTTCAGAAAGGAAATAAAAGTGAAGATGGGCTAACCGTGTTTTCTAAAATTGCCTTCGGCAGGTTAAAAGCGAGCTGCCAAGCACCTACAAAGCATATCGGTACCAACAACACTGTTGGGCGTGCGGACCTGCAAATTTATTTAGAAAAACAGCTTTCGAAATTATGAGAGCCAAGGTCTGCAAATTAAATTATATACATATGCATATAGTACTGGCATGTCTTAGAACTCATGATTGATAAGTCATAGTAGCTGTGTGGAACTGCATCAAACTATTTCCTAATCTTAACTTCCTTCAACAAAAATAAAATGAGAATTTAGTCGTCAAGAATTTGCTTTAACAAACTAAAATCAACATTATATAGTCGTGAATCAAGAAAAAATTCTTATGAGAACCCACCATTTCCCGATGAACACTTCCCTTCACCCGAACACTACAGCTCAAATGTAGGTGCACTTTGTTCTCTTGTAATGGCATAAACAAACAAATATTACAATAATCGTCCACCAAAACTACATACCTTTTTAAATCACGATTTTACAATCTCTGGTGAACAAATACAACGCACGAAAAAAAAATGTAATGTTGTATTTTAATAAAAAAATTACGTAAATCATTCATGAAATGCAATTATAGATTGTATGCAAATAAAGTATAGGTTCTAAGGTAATACTTGGAGAATGTCTTACCTGCTCATTAGCAGTAGCAGAAAGACCGCCAACATACACACGACGAGCATGTCGAGTGGCCTGAGAAAACCAAGATAGTCTTAAACATAACACTTTCAATGAATTGAGTGACAGAAAAGAGAAGTTAAGAATGTAACCTGCTGTGTCATAGCTTGCACAGGCATCAATGGAATAGTTGGTAATTGAGCCTACTCACAAAGCCAAGAAATAGGTCAGGTCAAAGAAATATTGAGAGCAAGAGTCCAACGAATTACAGATCCCGATCAAGGATGAGAGAAATACCAAATCAAATCAAAACAGAAAGCAAATCCGTATCAAGAGAGAAAGAGATCGAGTGAGAGAGGACCATGAGAATTCGGAATGCTGGGCGAGGAAGGAGATACGAGGAGAGGTGCATGAGGAGAGCGATCTTCCCCTCTTTCTCGGCTTCTGAATCTGCGCTTGGACGGCTCTTCCTTTCCTCTTGGATGGGATCACGGATTCACCCTGAGGATCTCGAGCTCTCCTCATCGTCGCAGGGGCGTCGAAATCGTGGCAGAAGAAAAATAGGAGGAAGGAGAGAAGAGGAAGAGGAAGAGAAGAAGAAGAGGGAGGTACCTGGCGGCGTCGAGATCGACGAGCTAGGGCGCGCCTGCACGCTGCTGCGGAGCTCGATGCGCCGGCAACAGAGAGAGGAGGAGAGATGGATTTAGGATTCGGCCGATTTTAGCCTGCGGCGTCGTCTCGACGTCGTCGTCCCGGCGTGAGGAAGAAGTTCACGATCGTGGCAGAAGAGATCATGAGAAAGAAGCTCACGGATTTCTTTTCTTGTGATGAGGCGGGAGGGCATTTACGGAATAGCTAAAGTTCAGTCAAATTAAGTTAAACCGGAGTGAGGCCCGACCGGGGGGGGGGGCTCTAGTAGAGGTGTGCTAAAGTAGGGTCTTTTAGAAGAAGGGAACAAGCTTTGCAATCACGTAGATCACCAGGTTCGGTTCTCTCTTTCTTGCTCTAACAATTAGATCTGAAATGTTAGACCGTGGGATCAGTAGTAATCTTAGGCTACACCTTGGTCTCAACATTTAGAATTAGATTTTTTTTGTTTCAACATTATGTCACGTCTCTTGCAAGTTATAACTCATTATCTATGATGAGAATATGAGATATTCTACAATCTTTTCACAGCTACCTCTCGCTAAGCTCAATGATTCTTATCTATCGACATTCAAAATGCTACGCCCACTTTGACCATTTTCTTATAACATGCCTATTGAAGTCCAACATTCTCTGATATTTATCTGTCAACATGAGTTCGAGGGTGCTGCCTTGTTAGGAAAATGGGTCTCCGAGTGCGGATAAAATTCTTCTGTTCAAGTGAAATTTCTAACGGCCACAATTATGGTTACGAAAAATAATAATAACGCACGAAAAAAAATAAACAAACACCACAAATGAAGAACACCAAGATTTAAGTGGTTCCCCGAAAAATCAAATGGGTACGTCCACTGTGCAGGCAGAGATCAATTTTATTTCTCAAGATTCTCAAACATATAATACAGCTAAAATGGAGGAGAAAGAATAGACCGAGAAGAACTCGAATCCTCCAAGATCCGGCTGTACGAGATGCGACGAGAATCAAAGCGGCGACGAAAGAAGAGATTCAAACTAGCGGTCGGCGGTAGGAGACTTCAAAGAAGCCGACGACAGAGAGTGACGGAAGCCTGTCGTCGCGGCCGACCACCAAAGCGACGGCGAAGTTCCTGCTTTTCGAAGACCCGCACAGCCAAAAGCTGCACCGAAAGAGAAAGAACCTGCTGCACCACTCATGTTGGCCGGCCACCTCTTGAATTTAAATATGAGAGAAATCCTAGGGGGAAAGAAGGGCCGGCTGCCACCATTGGAAGGAAGATAATTTCTTCCCCAAAGAGGAATTTCCAGGTTGGCAAATCCCCAAAAAGAACATGGCTGAATATTATGAGATAAATTTGGAGGACCGACTGCCACCATTGGAAGAAAGATAATTCCTTCCCCAAAGAGGAATTTCCAGGTTGGCAAATCCCCAAAAACAACATGGCTGAATATTAGGAGATAAATTTGGAGCAGATTAAGTGGACAAGAGCCATCTTTGGCGGAAGAGCAGGGAGGAGGCGACATCAATGGCGTCATTCACGCGACACTGCCTCAGTTATTCGTATCCCAAATCTATCACCACTGATAAAAAGACTTCATTTACTAAGACCGAGAAAGGCAAATGCAACAATGAGCATCCAAAAAATAAGAAGCCTCAAGAATTCAAGAGGGAGAGCTCTTAAAAAAAATCTCTCTAGTGCTAGACCATTGATGATCTCTTTCAATTAATAGACAACTGAGGGTCCAACAGAGGCTTCCACTTGTTAGTTGTTAGAGATGATTATACAAGGTGAATTTTTCTATGAATATAAAATCAATATTGTTTCCATCATTTCCGTATTAATTATCACTCAAATGATAAATATTTCGACCTAATTATCTAGATCATGTGCAAAGATACAGGTTATTTGTAAGAAGTTCTCGAGCACTTTGTTGTTCACGGTGTTGTATTGCTCATGAGATGCCGATCAATTGGTTTTTGAGAGCATGCCGTTTTTTTAGGTGACGAGCCGACTGTGAATGCATCACTGAGAGATGAATCGTCCTACGTTAGAAGCGACTTATGTATTTATTATGAACATCTATTGAGTGCCCCGACAAATCAGTGCTAAGAAATGATCTTGGTGAGTTGACTTCTAAAACTAGGGACAATGATGAAATAATCAGTTGTTTTGCAATGTGCTTGCAAAATCTATGTAACTATTTGGAAGAATAATGTTTACAGTGTTGTTCAAGCAAATTTGTTATATCTTAAACAAATTTGCTTTGGATTTCAATCCTTACATAATATGATTCAGTTTTAAGATAATTCCTATATATATTTGGAAACTCACTGTTCTGCATTTGTATTGAGAGGGTAGGAAAGTAATAGAGAAGGGTAGTGTGACTGTGGGAGGCTCATGATAATGAAGCCAACATAGTCTAGTGGCAATATACTGGGCCATGCAAGCTGTTCATTCAATTAATGCTTATCCATATAAAATATGTTGACAAGCTAGCTAGAAGAAAAAAGGTGATATTTGTATAAAATGGTAGACAAGGTGATATAGGGTAGGTTATAAGTGAAGCTATGAAGACTAATGGAGACAATTCTATATGCATTACACAATTATTCTGCCACTAAACTTGCAACAATAAATGTTATAAATAATACAACGCAATAATCATGATCAAACAGAGTTTTTGTTAAGACAACATGTAGTATGTTTGTGTGTCTTCAAAAAAGTAAATGTATAAGCAAACAAGACCCATTAGGTGTCAAAATACTTTGACATCATTAGCATGATTGTTGGGGCCTCATGCTCGTGTAGGATAAAATAAAGTAAATTATGTATTTTTTTGCTATACACACACACACACACACAAATATATATATCCGCGCAACGCGGATATAACATATTTCCGCACGATTTTGATGGAAGCTGTTGGATGTAGATCCAACGGCTGGATTAAATCGCTGATCGATAAAAGGTGGTGAGAGACCAGGACCAGGTCACACAGGATCGCGTGAGAGCGGGCTTGCGCGGGCCAACATTGTTAGTCAAAGTTTAGAGTGCTATATAAACAACAATTTCACATTGTTACTGGCGGTAGGACTAAAGTCCCACACCGCTTGGAAGCCGTCCGATCGGGCGCGCCCGATCGGACGGCTTCCACGCACCCGATCGGACGGCTTCCAAGCGGTGCGGGACTTTAGTCCCACACCACCAGTAACAATGTGAAATTGTTGTTTATATAGCAATTTTTACTTTCATTTACAAAGCTCTTACGGGCGTTCAGCTCTCTCCCTCGCGCTAGTTCGACCCCGCTTTGGGCCAAGGTGCGGTCCTGGGTTCACTGATCGGGCTCGCTGCTTCTTTTTACCGATCAATGCTTAATCCTAGCCGTTGTATTACATCCAACGGCTAGTATGAAAAAGCATGGATATGACTTAAATCCGCGTTGGGCGGATTTGCAGTATATATATATAAATATATATATATACGAGCATCTTCGCACGGGCTACGCCCGTGCTCGATGCTCTCCGGCGGTCTTCGGCCGCATCTAGGTGGGCTTCGCCCGCCTCTGAACGAACTTCTCTCATGCTCGATGCGTCGTTGCGGGCTGCGCCCGCATCAAAGCGGGAAGAGCCCGCATCAAAGCGGGACGCACCCACATCAAGACGGGTAGTGCCCACAATATATACATATGAGAACTCAAAATATCCGTAAAAAATATAAATACATATTATATTTTTTATTTTATAAAAAAATTATGTTTTGTCGTAAAAATATTAATTTCAATCAATTTTTCTCTCCCTCTTCTTTCTCTCCCTTCCCCATCTCTCTCCCTCTCTCTCCACCCCTTCCGCCATCTCTCTTTTTCTCTCTCCATCTCTTTTTCCTCCCCTCTCTCTCTCTTTCTCTCTCTCCCTACTCTCTCTCTATCTCCCAACTCTCCCCCCATCTCATGCTCTCTCTCATGATCCAATGGCTCTTGTTTGATCTATGGTGTGCCTCCAAATACCTATATTGTTTTATATAATAAGATATATATATATATATATATATATATATATATATATATATATATATATATATATATATATATATATATATATATATATATATATATATATATACACGAGTGACAGACACGGGCCAGAGGCCCGGTGAACACGGGCCACAGTACCTGGCTCGTGACGGCGGGCTTCGCCCGCACCGGGCGGGCTGAGCCCGCCTCCCAGCGCCCTTCGGCTGCAATGAGGAGGGCCTCTTCGACGGACGGGCGGGCGTACTTAGACGGGATTAAATCCCGCCTAAACAGGCGGGATTAATTCCGCCTAAGCAGGCGGGATTTATTATTTCGCCTAATTAGGCGGAATAATAAATCCCGCCTGGGATTAATCTGTGCTTTAATCCCAGGCGGGATTAGTCCCACACCACCAGTAATGTTGAAACCGGAATCCGGCCTCTTGTGGAGTTCGACCCTTGGGGAAGGGGTGGTCTCGCGCCTACTTCGCACCTGCAAGAAAAACAACGAGAGAGGCAAGGAAAGACAGACCCAAGGGCTCGGCTGGGAGGTCCCACCACAAACCCGGAAGATCTCTGAGCGCTTCCCCTCCTTAGCCAAGAGCCGAGCTAAGGTACTCTCAGAGAACACTTGAGAATGAGAGTAAGGAGGCAATGAAAGCGTGTCCTCTGAGGTACCCCTTGGGTCTTATTTATAGATTTTCAGAATCTGAACTGCCAATAACCAAAAGAACTGACCTGGAAATACCAAAAAGCCCCTGGTTGGGTCTGCCAACAGCCAACCTCCGCTGTTCTGAATAGCTATGCGCAGTCCTACCTGGTCTGCCAACAGCGAGGTTCCGCTGCCCTGAGTAGCTATTCGCACCCATGGGGAGTCAGCTCGCCTCCGATTCCATCCGTGGGAGGCGGGCGCGACCCGGCTCTGGGGCTCGCCTACCATCACTGGGCGAGTGCGAGCCGATATGGGCGAGCTGCCGGCCTTTTGCCGGGCGGACCGGTGGAAAGGTCGCATGCGGGGGTCAGCCGGCGGGTCGCCATTCTAGGGTCCAGCTCGCTCGCCGCGGGTTGCCAGCCCGCCCGGCTCGCGGCTGCGGGTCGCCAGCTCGGGTCCGGCCTGCTTGCTGCGGGTCGCCAGTCGCGGGTCCGACTCGCTTGCGGCGGGTCGCCAGCTCGCTCGCCTGAGATGGGCAGGAGCGGGCCAGCCCTTTAGTCGTTCAGCCCGTCCTGCCGCTTGGGTGCGAGTCGCGGGGCAGGCCTGTTCGACCTCCCTGGTGGGACCCGCTCGCCGGACACAGGGTTGTACACAATCCCCGCTCTTTTTGAGCTTGAACCAAGCTCGGAAAGAACCATCCAACCCGTGTGTTCGGCGGGCCCCTGTGCTGAGCTGGCAGGGAATCTTCTGGTGGGGGCCCACTGTTCTGCTATAAATACATACCGCTGACCCCTGTAGGGGGCTCCCCACATCCCTTTGTTTTCTCTGAGCAGTCTCTTGTTCCTCGATGCCGGTTAGCGAAGAAGTGCGAGCTCGCCTGGCGGCAGCGGTCCTGCAGACTCAGGAGGAGGCCCTTGAGGCCGCCCCATGGCTAGCTCGCGGATCCTCCGGCCCCCTCTTCAGGCCGGCGAAGGGGAAGATCGTTAAGCGTTCTCTGGCGGGTGACTGCCCGGCCTCCAGCTCGGCGGCGGGTGCTGAGGTCGTCCCCGGGGTGCGTGGCCTTCCGCCGATTATCGCTATTCGTCTGACTCCCTGTTTTGCAGGTAATTCCCTGTGAGGAGGTGGAGAACCGGGGAGAGGATCGTCCCCCGCCTCCATCGCCTGAGAAGATCGCGAGTTCCCCAGGTCCGGATCGCCCGCCTCCGGAAACTCCCCGTCCGGCGGTCTCCCATGGGCTGGGGAAATCTCTTGAGATCCTCGAGGGAGGGGACTTTCAGGATCGGCCGGGCTCTTCCCGCCCATCTGTCGGTGCGGGCGATGTGCCCACCCCTGGTGAGCTGGTTTTTATCGTTGACTTTGCCTCTTGCTCGCTCATTCTGACCCCTCCCTGCTCGCAGGCTTCCGCAGGGCCTCGCCTGAGACCGAGATGAGCGAAGGGTACTCGCCTCCGCCTGACGTGGACAGTGTATCTGACTATCTGGGCGACCCGAACGATGCGGCGGGAATGAAGAGGCAGGTGACGCGGCTATTCCAGAAACACACAATGCTGCTGCAGGAGGCCATAAGGAGGATCGAAGGCGACAAGGCCGAGACCGATGCCCGGCTCGCGGCCTTGGAGGGCCCTCGGCATGAAGCGGAAGACGACGACGTCACCTCGCCGGGCGTTCATATAACGCGAGCCGAGGGGCATCTTAAGAGCGCCGTGGAGCAGGTCGGCCGGGCTCAGCGGGAGCTGGTGGCGGTTCGCGATTACCACGATCCCCGCGTGCCGCCTCGGGCGGGAACGAAGAGGCGACACAGGTGGAAGTGGGTCGAGTACTGACCCAGTTGTTTGCCCCTCGCTCGCGTGATACCGCGGGGTTACCGTCATCTCGCATTTATCTTGTATTTGTATTTGTAATTGCTTGCGACTCTTTCAGCCCGCCTATGGGCCTAAATATTTTGTTGCTGAGATGTATTGAAATTATTGCGCTGCTTTTCTTTGGTTTTCTGTGCGCGGGTTAGGGGGAAAGGTCCATTCTTCTCTTCGCGCTGATCGGGGCGGGGGCGAGCCGAGGAGCTCGCTAGACGGGGAATCTCCCGTCTCGCGCGGCACGCCGTGCGGGTGCGGGTTGGGGTTGGTTCGCCCGCGCCGGTCTCCCGCGGTTGCAGCCGGGCGAGAACCGTGCCGGCTCGACCTTTGAGGTGTGCTCGCGCGCGGGAAGTCGAACCGTCGGATTAATTTTTGCTATCCGCACCCCATCTTTTGGCGGGAAGTTTCCCGCCCCTTCTCTTTTCCTATAAATAGGTCCTGCCGGCCCTTATTTCTCCACCGAATCCAAAACGTTTTCTCGCTTCCCCTTTTCTCGCGAAGAGCGATTCTAGCTCGCCTCCCGGCTTTTTGTCTCGCGTTCGGCGGCGAATCAACGGGGATGGGCGGAGGCGGCGGCGACGCGGACGGCCGAAGCAAATGCGCTTGGACCTTCTCCGAGCACGATTTCCCTCGCGCCGTCATCACAGAGCGCGAATACTTGGAAGCTCTAGGCGACCACATCCCGGCCGGGTTTTCTGCGAGGCGACCTGATGAGAGGGAGAAGATCAACGACCTATTTGGGGATGAGCTCGCCATCCCTCTCGCTCACTTCGAGGTGGGCCTGCGACTTCCCCTGTGGCCCGAGGTGCGCCAGGTGCTCAAATACTTCGGGGTCGTCCTGGGCCAGATGACCCCGAACTCCATCGCCGTCATGGTGGGGTTCGCCTGCTTCTTGCGAGGGGAGCGGGTGGAGTTCAGCCTCGCGGTATTCCGGAAGCTGTTCTCCTTCAGGGCGAACCGAGACGGGACGGCCTACTTCTCCAGCGCCCACCTCAAGGTGCGGGAGACCGTCAACAAGAGCCACAACTGGCTGAAGAAGTTCCTGTTCGTCAAGGGGGACTTTGGCAACGTGCCCTTCTCGCCGGTGCAGCTCAGCGAGGCGAGCTACCGGCCACCCAACCTAGGCGGCCATGAAGCCGACCTGTTCGCGTTCTTCGTCGGGAAGAACTTCGAGGTCGCGTTCCTGCGCCGCCACCTTGACGATCTCGCGGTTGTCGCGCCGGGGGGAGGTTTGCTACTCGTCTCCATTAGTCCTTACTTTCCCACTCTACTTTCATCTCACCTTCCCTTCTTCGCAGGCGAACGCGACATTCCCCTTCATCCTCCTTACGAAAGCGCCCGGATCCCCCCCGGGGTTCTCGCCCGCGCCCAGGCCGCGGACGCCGCTCAGCGCGACATCTCATCGGTCCCGGCCAAGAAGCGACCGGGCGGCGGGCAGTCAGCGCCTCCGCCGAAGTCGGCGAAGACCGCGGATCAACAACCATCCGCGGGCCAAAGAAAGGGTAAGGCCCCCGCGGTCTTGTCGACTGACCCCCCCTCGCCCCCGCTGGTTGTCTCGACCAGCGATTCTCCGGTCGGGGCGGCGGGCACCTCCGCGCCGCCGGGCGGGTCTGGAGCCGCTGCGGAGCCGGTCCCGAGAGGGCATCGGAACTTCGGCTACGGCGAGAGGTACTTGGACGAGCTCGGCGCCCCGCTCCTGGCTTGGGACAAGGAGTCGAATCGCGCAACGATCTCGACCCTGCTGCCGAGCTGGATGGAGCAGGATACAATCGGCGGGGAGGCGTACAGCTTCTCCTTTGGGCTGTACTCGCGCGAAGACGCCGCCATATACGACAAGGAGGAGACGCGGGTGCTGATCCACGAGAGCTCGCGGGCCCAGCTGCGCGGCCTGGAGCTGGCTCATATGGTGGGGCGGCGCTGCACCCAGGTGGAGCGGAACGCCGCGTCCATCCAAAAGATGGCGGAGGAGAAGGAAGAGGCCCGGAAGCTCGCTCGGGAGGACGCTGATCTTCAGAGAGGGCGAGCCGCCGCCGCCGAGGAGACCCTCGCGCAATATCTGGGCGGGGTGGTACGCTCTCAACCGGAGCTAGTCTCTTCTTCTTGCGAACGCAGCTCATGATAATTCCTATTCCGTTTTTCAGGACGCGGCGACTGCGAGCCAGATGGGCGCCGAGATTGCCACCCTTCGCCAGGAGAAGGCGGCGCTGGAGGCCCGGGTACGCGAGCTGGAGGCCGCTGCCGCTGTCCCTCCACCAGGCAGCGGGGTCTGCCCGCGCGAGCACCTGTCCGACTATGACCTAGAGGTGCTAATGCAGAAGAACGCGGCCAGCGCAGCGAGATACACGATGCAGACGCTGAGGCGCGCGGATCTGCTCACGAGCGAGGCAGCGGGACTCTCGGCAAAAGACGTGGTGCCGACGCTGTTCCTCCCCGTGCCGGAGCCCGGCGACAGAAGCTTCCAGCCGCTTTAGGGTTTCCATATCTTGCGTTTTTTTTGTAATTTGCCCTGTAGATGAACAGTGTAAAAAATCTGGTCTGAGTTGTATGCGCGAGTTGCGCTTATATTCTATATTTCCGTCTATTGTTCCTTTTACACTGTTCTTTTTACATTCCTCGCCTGTTTTGTTTTTCTAATGATGTCACTGCCGGATGGCGCGACCCGTCCCAGCGGCCCGGCTCTGACAAGGCGAGCTGGCTCGTCCATCGAGCGAGACGAGATGGTTCGTCCGCCGGGCGAGGCGAGCTGGTTCATCCGCCAAACGAGGCGACCCGGTTCATCCGCCGAACGAGGCGAGCTGGTTCGTCCGCCGAGCGAGGCGAGCCGGCTCGCTCCTCGGCCGCACGCTTAGTTTTCGGGGGACTCTCGCCCAGGCCTTTGCCTTTACTCGACCACCTCTCCCGGGGCTTGAGGGTGGGGCTATGCTAGACCCTCTCCTTCTTTTCTAGCTAACTCTTGCGATTCCGTCCTTCTGCGCACGCTTTCCGGGTAGTTCCCGGCCTTGCCGGCTAGGTGGGAGTCTGACAACGCGATTCGCTCTAGGTCGCAGGCCATCGCTTTCTGAGTCATTCCATCGAGTGTCATCCGGCCCTGCCAGCTAGGGGGGGAACCTGGCAGCGGGATCTTCTCGAAGCTGGGGATGACACCGGGTGACTTCCGGCCCTGCCAGCTAGGTGAGAGCCTGGCAGCGGGATCTTCTCGGGGCCCAAACTCATTCTCCATCGAGTGACTTCCGGCCCTGCCAGCTAGGTGAGAGCCTGGCAGCGGGATCTTCTCGAGGCTAGGGGTGACACCGAGTGACTTCCGGTCCTGCCAGCTAGGTGAGAGCCTGGCAGCGGGATCTTCTCGGGGTCCAAACTCATTCTCCATCGAGTGACTTCCGGCCCTGCCAGCTAGGTGAGAGCCTGGTAGCGGGATCTTCTCGAGGCTAGGGATGACACCGAGTGACTTCCGGCCCTGCCAGCTAGGTGAGAGCCTGGCAGCGGGATCTTCTCGGGGTCCAAACTCATTCTCCATCGAGTGACTTCCGGCCCTGCCAGCTAGGTGAGAGCCTGGCAGCGGGATCTTCTCGAGGCTAGGGATGACACCGAGTGACTTCCGGCCCTGCCAGCTAGGTGAGAGCCTGGCAGCGGGATCTTCTCGGGGTCCAAACTCATTCTCCATCGAGTGACTTCCGGCCCTGCCAGCTAGGTGAGAGCCTGGCAGCGGGATCTTCTCGAGGCTAGGGATGACACCGAGTGACTTCCGGCCCTGCCAGCTAGGTGAGAGCCTGGCAGCGGGATCTTCTCGGGGTCCAAACTCATTCTCCATCGAGTGACTTCCGGCCCTGCCAGCTAGGTGAGAGCCTGGCAGCGGGATCTTCTCGAGGCTAGGGATGACACCGAGTGACTTCCGGCCCTGCCAGCTAGGTGAGAGCCTGGCAGCGGGATCTTCTCGGGGTCCAAACTCATTCCAACTCTCCGACCAAGCCTAGGTATGACAATCCTGGGGGGGAGGAAAAAGAAAAGCTTTATTATAATAAATCGTGTTGCTTACAGGAGATTAGGGAAAAAATCTCTTCAAGTCGTCTCCACTCCAGGTGAGACTCAGGGCCTCGCCCTCTACATTTTGGAGTCGATAGCCCCCCGACTTCAAAGCTTCCTTCACAATGAACGGCCCCTCCCAACTGGGGTTGAGTTTCCCCACGGACGCTGACCGCCCTGCCGCGTCCACCTTCTTCAGTATCAGGTCCCCTTCAGCGAACTGCTTGACCCTGACATGCTTGTCGAAGTATTTTGCCATCCTCCTTTTGACCTCTTCCTGCCGGATGGCCGAAAGGTCTCTCAACTCCTCCACCATGTCGAGGGAGAGCCTCAGTTCCTCCCCATTCTCGGCTTGCCATTCCTCCCGGCCTTCTCTGGCCGTCCCGACTCGTGGCGTTTGGACTTCGAATTCTATGGGGAGCACCGCCTCGCACCCATGGGAGAGCTTGAAGGGGGTCTCCCCCGTGGCCGTGTTGGGAGTGGTTCTAAGGGCCCAAAGGACGGCGGGGAGCTGCTCCACCCAACTCCCTCTCAAGTTTTCCACCTTCTTTTTGAGGAGATTGACAATGATTTTGTTCGCCGCCTCCACCTGCCCGTTGCTCCTGGGGTGGTGGACCGAGGCGAATCTGAGGTCGATCCCAAGCTGCTCGCAAAAGCTGGTGAACTCGGCGCTGGCGAACTGAGGCCCGTTGTCTGTGACGATGGCCTGGGGCAGCCCATGGCGACAGATGATCTCCCCCCAGACGAAGTTCCTGATTACCTGGGAGGTCACCTTTGCCAACGCCTTCACCTCCATCCACTTTGAGAAGTAGTCGATCATCACCAGGAGGAACCTTCTCTGGCCGCTAGCCTGGGGAAACGGCCCAACCAAATCCATCCCCCAGATTGCAAAGGGCCAGGGGGCCGTAATGCTCTTGAGTTGCTGGGCCGGCTGTAGCTGGAGGGGGGCAAATAGCTGGCACTTATGACATCTTTTTGCGAACTCCGCGGCGTCCCGTCCCAGGGTGGGCCAGAAATACCCCTGCCGGACTATCCTCCCCTCCAAGGTCCGACTCCCGGAATGACTCCCGCACTCCCCGGAGTGGACTTCTTTCAAGATCCTCTGCGTCTCGCCCTCGGTCACGCAGCGAGCCAGCATCCCGGAAAGGGTCTTTCTGTATAGTTGCCCGTCTTTGAGGAGGTAGTAGGCGGACTTGTGTCTCAGCTTCTTCTTGTCTACTCCCTCCGGATACTCTCCCGTGGAGAGGAAAACTATTACCGGGTCCATCCACGAGGGCTGCTGATCGATCTCCATGAGCTCCCCCTCTTCAATGGAGGGGCGGAACAGGTCGGTGATGGTGCCCCCCATCCGGGGGCCATGCTTCGCCAGTTGGTCGGCCTGTTCATTCTCCCCCCTTGGTACGTGTCGGATGGAGAAGGTCTGGAAGGTCCCTATGACCCCCTTCACTTTGGCCAAGTATAACTTCAAAGCGGGCTCCCTCGCTTCGAACTCCCCGTTGATCTGGGAAGCCACCACCATGGAGTCGGTCAGAACTTCCACATCCAGCACCCCCAGCTCCCTGGCCAGGCGCAGCCCCGCTATCACCGCTTCGTACTCGGCCTGGTTGTTGGTAATGGGAAAATGTACCACCACCGTCTGCTCAATCCGAGTCCCTTGGGGGCTCTCCAGGACCACTCCTATTCCGAGAGAATGCCTTCCTGAGGCTCCGTCCACCCTCACCTTCCAAGGAGCCGGGCAAGTGAGCTCCTCCTCCGCTACTTCCACTACGTAGTCGGCCAAGAAGTCGGCCATCGCCTGAGCCTTAATCGAGAGCCGTGGCACGAAGGAGACATCGAACTCGCTTAGCTCCACCGACCACTTGGCCAGCCGGCCCGAGTGCTCCACCCCCTCGAAGATATTGCGGAGAGGATGGTCTGTCACCACTCGGATCGAGTGCGCCTGGAAGTAAGGCCGTAGCCTCCGGGCCGAGATGATCAGTGCGAACGCAAGCTTCTCCAAGATTGGATATCGGAGCTCGGCCTTCCTCAGGACTCGGCTGACATAATAAATAGGGAGCTGCCTCTTCCCCTCTTCTCGCACCAAGACGGAGCTCAGGGCCTCTGCCCCGACCCCGAGGTATAAGAACAAATCTTCACCCTCTTTCGGCCCCTGGAGCAGCGGAGCCTGTGCTAGCTGCGCCTTGAGGGCCTGGAACGCCTCCTCGCATTCCTTAGTCCACTCGAACCTCTGGCCCCCCCTCAGTGTTTTGAAGAAGGGGGAGCACTTCTCCCCTGCCCGAGAGAGGAAGCGGCTCAGTCCTGCTAGCTTCCCTGTCAACCGTTGGACCTCCTTTGCATTCCGTGGGGATCCCAGCTCCAGGATAGCCTTGACCTTGTCGGGATTCGGCTCGACTCCCGCGGGGGTGAGGAGATGCCCCAAGAACTTTCCCCGGCTAGCCCCGAAAACACACTTAAGGGGGTTCAGCCGCATCTTGTATCGGCGCAGGGTGGCGAACGTCTCCTCCAGGTCCCGGAGGTGGGAGTCCACGTCTCGGCTCTTGATCATGAGGTCGTCCACGTAGACCTCCAAGTTTCTCCCCCTTTGCTCCTTGAAGACCCTGTCCATCATTTTCTGGTAGGTGGCCCCGGCGTTCTTCAGCCCAAATGGCATCATCTTGTAGCAGTAGCAGCCGTCCCCTGTGATGAATGAGACATCCTTTATGTCCGGGGGGTGCATCCTGATCTGATGGTAACCTGAAAATGCATCTAAAAAACTCATTACAGAAAAACCGACGGCTGAGTCAACCAGCGCGTCGATCCGAGGCAAGGGGTAACAATCCTTAGGACAAGCTTTATTAAGAAGGGAAAAATCGATACACAGGCGCCAGCGGCCGTCTCCCTTTTTGACCATCACAACGTTCGAGACCCAGCCGGGGTATTGGATTTCGGACACGAAGCCCGCTTTGAGAAGCTTTGCCACCTCCTCCCTGATGGGCTCCGCTAGCTTGTCCGCCGTGGATCTCTTCTTCTGCTGGACGGGGCGTGTTCCCGGGTCCAGGTTGAGGCGGTGGCAAGCCACATCCGCGTCAACCCCCGGCATCTCCGCGGCGCTCCAGGCAAAGATGTCCACGTTCTTCTGGATGCACTCCCGCATCCTGCCCTGGTCCTCCGGGGTCATCCCCCCGCTGACGCGGATCTTCTCCACCCTACCTCCGCGGGTGAGCACCTCTAGCTCCACCACCTCCTCTGCGGCCTCCAGTCTGGACTGCTCCCCCCATCCCTCGGCATCCCCTTCCTCCTGAACGGGGACCTCTACCTCCATTCCCCCTGCCACGGCCCTTACTTCGACCACTTCCTCCAAACCTCCTCCCGCCTTTTCTGCGCAGCCCTTCACCTCCAGCTCCACCTCTCCGGCTCCCTGCTCGCTTGCCTCCATCCTCCGCCCCATCTCCTCGGCCCCTTCCTGCCAAGAGATGGTGTTCACCGCGGTGACGTAGCATTCCCGTGCCACCTTAGGGTCTCCCCTAACCCTGACCTGCGCCCCCTCAGCGTTGAACTTCAAGCACTGATGGAAAGATGAGGGGACGCAGCGGAAGGCGCTGATCAGGGGCCTCCCGAAGATTGCGCTGTAGCTGCTGGGGGCGTCCACAATGACGAACTTGCAGTTTCGGGACTGCCCCCCCAGGGTGACATGGAGGCCGACTCCTCCCTCTACCTCCTTCCTTTCTCCCGAGAACCCGAACAGGGGCCCGTCTGAGGCTAGCACACTCTTAGCTTCTACCTGCATCACGTCAAACGCCTTCTTGAAGACGACGTTCACGGAACTCCCATTGTCCACTAGGATCCGAGTGACCGTGAAGTTCTCGATGGCGGTCTTGATGACCAGCGCATCACAGAACGGATCCTCGTGGTCCGGCATATCACTTCTGGAGAAGGTGATCCTCTCCTCTGGCGGCGGGGTTTGGGACGTGGAGGCGACGCTCCGCCGATACATGGTGTGGAGACTTGCCTTGCGGGAAGCCTCGATCCCCACACCCCCGTGGATCACTCCGATCGTTCCTCGGGTCCCCACATCCACCCGGTCTTCACAGCGATCCTCCTCCGTCCGAGGCAGGACCTCCTCGATCCTCACTTCCTGCCGCACCTCCTCCTGCTGCTGCTGCCGCCCCCTGTTCTCTCTCATCTCCAAGAATTCCGGGCACGTGGCCGTTGCGTGCCCCTCTTCCTGATGGAAGTCGCAGTAGGGCAGCTCCACCCTGAACTCCCTTCTCCTCCTCCTTATGACCCCTCTCCTTGCTCCCAGAGCTATGGCCATGGCCTCCTCCTGATCGGGGAGCCGCGGCCTCTGACCCTGCCTCCAGCCTGGGGGGTGGAACTGGTCCTGCCTCCCCTGATAATGACCTCTCCCGTAATATCCCCTCTGTGGCCCCTGCCCCTGCCACTCTGGTCTCCAGCCCAGCCTACGGTCGGGCTCCTGGCGCCCCCATCCCGGTTGCTGTCCTTGGAGCTGCCTCTGCTCCCTCTGCTCCCTCGGCCTGGGCTCCTCCCTCCTCTCTTCCTGTCTTCTTCCTCCCTTCGACTCCTTCTCCTCCTCAGTCGCCCACCTGGCCAACTTCCTCGCAAATTCTGGGTTCGACGCCTCCCCGTCGACCTCTCTCGCCGCCCTCTCCATCAGCTCCTCGTAGGAGAGAGGGGGAATCCTCTTCAGCTCCATGCGGAAGAAACCCTGCTGCAGGCCCAGGGTGAAGGCCATCATCAGACTGTGGCCCGGCATCTCCTGGACCTGGGTGACCTCCTCCTGGAACCGATCGACGTAGCTTCCCAACGTCTCGTTCACCCCCTGCTTTATGTGGAACAGGGACTCGGACTCCTTCTTCCTCTTTTTTGCGGTGGTGAACCTCAACATGAACCCTCGGCGCAGGTCCTCGAAGCAATAGATGGAACTGGCCGGCAGCTGGTGGAACCATTCCCTCGCCTTATCCCGGAGGGTGATGGCGAAGAGACGGCACTTGAATCCGTCCGACATCTGACGGATGGAGACCACGTCCTCGAACCACTGGACGTGCTGAACCGGGTCTCCCTTCCCGGTGTAGTAAGTCATCTCGGGCTCTCTGAACCCGTCTGGTACTGGAGCTGAGGAGACCAGCTCGCTGAAGGGGCTGCCTCCCCCCACCTGGCGGGCCGGCGAGTCACGCGGACCCAGCTCGCCGAATCGGCCTCGGCCTGCCGAGCCGGGGAAGAGCTCGCGCCCCGAGAGCTCGCTCCCCCGACCTTCCTCGGCCACTTCCTTCCCGGCTCGCCTGCCCGGAGCGTCCTCGCCCAAAGAGGGGGCGGCCGCGATCTGGGCTGCCGGAGTCGAACACTCGGCCCGCACGCCGAGTGCGATCTTGACGAGATCCAGCACCTCGTTCCTGAAGTCTTCAAACATCCCCACTGTCGCGAGAGCTGGGTTGGGCGGCGAGTTCTGCCTGTCAGATCCTTGACCTCCCGTCATTGAGCTCGCCGAAGCTTTTCTGCACTGACCACTCTCCACGCTCACCGCACCAAGATGTTGAAACCGGAATCCGGCCTCTTGTGGAGTTCGACCCTTGGGGAAGGGGTGGTCTCGCGCCTACTTCGCACCTGCAAGAAAAACAACGAGAGAGGCAAGGAAAGACAGACCCAAGGGCTCGGCTGGGAGGTCCCACCACAAACCCGGAAGATCTCTGAGCGCTTCCCCTCCTTAGCCAAGAGCCGAGCTAAGGTACTCTCAGAGAACACTTGAGAATGAGAGTAAGGAGGCACTGAAAGCGTGTCCTCTGAGGTACCCCTTGGGTCTTATTTATAGATTTTCAGAATCTGAACTGCCAATAACCAAAAGAACTGACCTGGAAATACCAAAAAGCCCCTGGTTGGGTCTGCCAACAGCCAACCTCCGCTGTTCTGAATAGCTATGCGCAGTCCTACCTGGTCTGCCAACAGCGAGGTTCCGCTGCCCTGAGTAGCTATTCGCACCCATGGGGAGTCAGCTCGCCTCCGATTCCATCCGTGGGAGGCGGGCGCGACCCGGCTCTGGGGCTCGCCTACCATCACTGGGCGAGTGCGAGCCGATATGGGCGAGCTGCCGGCCTTTTGCCGGGCGGACCGGTGGAAAGGTCGCATGCGGGGGTCAGCCGGCGGGTCGCCATTCTAGGGTCCAGCTCGCTCGCCGCGGGTTGCCAGCCCGCCCGGCTCGCGGCTGCGGGTCGCCAGCTCGGGTCCGGCCTGCTTGCTGCGGGTCGCCAGTCGCGGGTCTGACTCGCTTGCGGCGGGTCGCCAGCTCGCTCGCCTGAGATGGGCAGGAGCGGGCCAGCCCTTTAGTCGTTCAGCCCGTCCTGCCGCTTGGGTGCGAGTCGCGGGGCAGGCCTGTTCGACCTCCCTGGTGGGACCCGCTCGCCGGACACAGGGTTGTACAAGTAAAGTTTCTTTTTTCGGGTTTATATTGCCTACACCGTTTTCAACATTTGAAATTGATCAGCTGGGCTGGCGGACTTTGTTTATATTGTGTTTGAAATCTGTTGGGCTGGCGGGCTGCGTGGGCTTTTAGTGGGGTGTGCACGTTAGATTGCGCGGGCTTTTAGCAAAGATTTATTTCAATGTTAAAGAGATAAATTGGTAATTTCATACCCTAAGGTAAGAGTCTATGAAATTTATAGGTTTAGGACACATCTTAATATTAGGTTTAGGGTACCTACAAAAATGTGAAGAGGGGAGTTGATTCATTGAGTTAGATCAGACGGCTGCCGATTTATCATGCCAGAGATCAACGACAATTAGAATTTTGAACTCATGTTCTTGCTATTTCTATCATAGTAGTAAAGATATATATATATATATATATATATATATATATATATATATATATATATATATATATATATATATATATATATATTCTTATTTGTGGATTAGCTGATCCACTAAACTGAGCGACATGATATAAATCTAAAATTATGTCTTCCAAACACAAAATTTGTCTTTTATGAAAAAATAAATAAATATTTAATTTTGTCTGAGTGTCTGCAGTTGTCCCCTGCACGGCGTGACATCACGACGCATATTTTTCTCCCATTCTGATAATTTATTAATATTGAGAAAAATGCAGGTCGTGATAGCCACCACAACGCTAAACGGAACCTAGACCTTTGAAGATTGAGGCTTCGTTTGGCGCGGCGTTTGGACCCGCCGTTTGCGGCAAACGCTGCTGCCCGGCGGGTGATCAAATGCCGCGCCGCAGTGTTTGCCGCATTTAGACCCGCCGCATAATGGAAAACTACAGAAATACATCTGTTTTGTTTTTTTGGCCTCACCCCTCCATTTGATCAGCCCGGTTGTCTCCTCCCGCTGAAACAAATAAAGCCTGAGTAATCCTATTTAGGATGTTTGGACTATGAATTGTCACTTTCCCCCAAGTGATATAAGGATCATATTTTAAAGTATATATAATCATAGTAATGTTTAATATTTATATAATTCACATACCATCCACCTCATGCGACACATGCAAAACCAAACGAATTATTTCATGAATTTAGTATAATTATTATCCCCAATGCCCATCAAATTAAAAGAATATTCGACTATATATATTAATATAGGACAAAACTACACACATATAAAATTCATCTAAAAACTATAAAAAATGGATCCCACATAATAAAATAAATTAAATTTTGCTGAGTTTGCAGAGTTTGGAATAGTGATCGGTTATTTTTGCTATGAAAATAAGGGTGTGGGCCCCATGTTTTGTTATATCTATACTATATTATAAAGAAAAAGTTGCCTTTGGTGCAACATTCAGTCTACCGAAAATGTCCTCATATTTTTTTAAAAAATTACTATTTTGAACTCAAGAGAAAGAGAAAGATGAGAGAGATGGAGAGAAAGAGAGGGAGAGAGGAAAGGGGCGCATAGAAAGAAAAAAGATAGGGAGAGAATCAAAAAGAGAAAGAGAGATGAAGGAATAGTAATATAGAGAAAAAATAATAATTTTTTAGGTATAAAAATATATTTTTTTACAAATTAAATATTGTAATATTTATTTAAATTTTTTTACGATCATTTTGAGTACTCATATGTATATGTTGCGGGCAGGACCCGTCGGGGGCGGGCGAAGCACGCCGTCGCCGACCAGATACTGTGGCGCGTAGTCATCGGGCCGGAGGCCCGTGCCTGTCACTTGTTTAGGTATTATTTAGATACATATAGAATTATCCATTAATATATATATATATATTAAAAATCATAAAATATTATTTTATAATTTAATGTTTTTTTCTTAAATAAAATTGCATATATATGTATGCTGTTGCAGCCCTAGTAATGTCTGGTGGGACACTGTCACAAGCTTTCGCTAGCGTTGGTTTTCTCATATTCTCGATCCTCTGCTACTGCTACATTCTGAACTTCACCATTCCCTCCCGCCCCCTCTCTCTCTCTCTCTCTCTCATCGCGTCTCTCTCTCTCTCTTCCTCTGAGCTCGCAGTAATGGGCGAAACGAAGAAGGGGTTTACTCTTCTACTACTGGTGCTCCTGCTTAGTGGGCTTAGCTCAGTTTCAGCTGCATCTCCAGGAAGTGAGTTCATCCTACTTTCCCTTCTTCTTCTTCGTCCGCCTCTTATTTCACTGTTAATCATCTCTACCAGAGTTGGTGAGTGGATTTGTCTCCAATGCGCTCTCGGCCATCTTAAAGCGGCTATGGTCGATGACTTCTACTCCGAAAACTGGTATAGCTTGCTACTCCTCTTTGCCGTTTTGGGGGTATTGCGGGGGTTTTTGATCTGATGCGTTTTGTAGTAGTATCCGCACGCCCGATGATGAAATTTGAGACTGGATACACGGTGGAGACTGTATTTGATGGCAGCAAGCTTGGAATCGAGCCTTTCTCCGTGGAGGTGCTGCCGAGCGGCGAACTCTTGGTTTTGGATTCTGTGAACAGCAATATTTACCGGATTTCTCTTCCTCTGTCGAGATGTGAGTTGGCTAGTTTCAATTTCCGTTGTTCTTGATTTGTTTCTTTCTATATTCAGATTATGCTGGATGAGGGTAATGCGATTGAAATTTGTGTTTATTTTCTACTAGTTTGTGTGTGCTTTTTCTCCGGCTGCTGCTAATCCTATCGTTTGCTTTAGAATTTGTAATCAGAGATCTTAAACTTTCGAATAATTTTTTTCTGTTAGATGCAGTGTTTGTTAGGGCAGATTTGAGGCTCTGAAATTAGAATTTGTAGTCATTTTCATTGAAATTAGACACCCAATTCTAATTCCGAAGCACTAATTCCGTCCAACCAGACGGGCCTTCAGGGTATCTAGCATTGGATGCTGCGGTGTTCACTTTTGTTGTTTTCGTTGGATTGATGAGAATGACAATGTCATTCTTGTACACAATGCTTGCTGTATTTCACTTAATTTTAGTATGTGGTTTGTCTTCTTGCGTGGTGATTGGGATTGTTTGCTGATAATCAACTGATTTTCTCCACTTTTGGATCTTATGAACTTCTCTCAACAATAATTCAATCCTCTAGACAAAATTTGGAAGTTAGAAGTATTTAAGGACTGGAAATGTTACTAGTTTTGATGGATTTCACTGTTTTCTTCTTGTCATTGTTCCCATATGTGCTAAGATGTTTACGTTTTCATGGTTCTTTTGACAAGTTTTATCATACTGCAATTAGACCAGCGATGCTCTACGGTTGTGAGTGTTGAGCAGTGTACATGAGCAAAACTTGGAGTTGCAGAGATGAGAATGATTAGGTGGATGTGTGGACACACGAGACTGGATAAAATTGAGAATGAATATATCATGAAAAAGATGGGAATGATGCCCATTTTAGTGAAGATGCGAGAAGCTCGATTAAGATGGTTCGTACACATACAAAGGAGACCATTAGAGCCACCTGTTAGGCGTTGTGAGAGTTTAGCCACTAGGCTGTTTGATATGTTGTATATTATGAGTAGTAGTGTTTGCTTAGAGTGATCTCAGGTGTTAGGATCACCCTCCCTCGTACATCTATGTATTACCATTGTTTCAAGTGTCAAAAGATTCGCCGGATCTTGTAGCTCTTGCTGCTCTCGTTCTCCTCAACGGAACACGCTGTCCCCTACAACTCGAAGCCAGCCCATCCCCGCTACATGCTGCTCTCTGCTGTCTATTGCATCCCGTCTGACGTAGCTGATTCCGCTGATCACTGCTTCCAACCGATCTACTGTGATCCTAATTGCTCGTACACAACACCGATTCACCGATCCTTGGATCCGATTCAGCCAATCCGTGACTTCGACACTCTCGCTCGTTTTCGCCGAGCCCTTCTGTTGCCTCCCGCAGCCCGCATAACACAACCAATTTTCTTCATTGCCTCCTGCAGCCCGTCATACACCGCCGACCTTCTCCGTCTTCTATTGCTTCGATGACATCGCCTCTCCCTCTCAGCCGGCTGCCTCCTCCCCCGTAGGTATCTCCACCTCCGACTGGTTGCTTGACTCTGGAGCGTCCTTTCACATGACCTATGATGTTACACACCTTTTGTCCTGTCAGCCCATCTCCTCTGACGTTAGTATCATGGTAGCAGATAACCCCATTCGCCGCATTACTAGTCGTGGTCTCCTTCATACCACCCATTTTCATATTCTCAATGTTGCCTACATACTTAAGCTATACATGAACCTTATATCCGCCAGCCAGCTCACATCTCATGGTTGTCTGGTTTTTGATGAGTTTACATGCCGTGTGCATGATCGTCTGACTGGGGCACTCCTTGGGGATGGTCGTCGTCATTGCGGGGTGTACGTTCTTGATCATCTCCAACTTTCATCCACTTCATCGTCACCTTGTCTTCCTTCTGTGGGTTTCTCTCAGTGACACCACCGTCTTGGTTATCCCAGTAGTTCACATCTAGCTTCTATCATTAGTCATGGTTTCCTTGGTCATGTTTCTATTGATCGGTCTCACTCATGTTCGGGTTATAAGCTCGTTAAACAACTACAAATCCCCTATCCGTCTAGTGAGTTTAGGTCTCAGCGTTCCTTTGATTTAGTTCATTTTGATATTTGGAGACCCGCACCTTTTGTATCTAAGGGTAGACATCGGTACTATGTACTTTTCGTTGATGACTACTCTCGTTATTGTTGGGTTTATTTTATGCATTCTCGATCTGATTTTTTTTCCAGATCTATGTTCTTTTTTCTGGTATGGTGCGCACACAGTTTTCTACTTTCATACGCATTCTTCGTTCTGACTTAGGGGGAGTATCTCTCTCATGTTTTTCAAGATCTGCTAGGTACCCACAACACTCTCCCTCAACTTGCCTATCCCGGTGCACAGGCTCAGAATAACACCGCTGAAAGGAAACATCGTCATATTATTGAGCCAGCTCGCACCCTTCTTATCTCCTATCACGTTCTTCCTCACTTCTGGGTCAAGGTTGTTTTCATTGTTGTCTATCTTATTAATCTGCAGCCCTCCACATTCCTTCAAGGTCAGTGTCTTGGTGAGTGTTTGTACTCTCGACCCCCACGATACACTTATCTTTGGGTTTTTGGTTGTCGATGTTATGTTCTACTCTCTACACGTGAGTGTACTAAGCTCTCTGCTCAGTCTGTTTCTTGTGCCTTTCTTGGGTACATTATTGAGCACAAGGACTATCAATGTTATGACCCCATTGCACGTCGACTTTACATCTCACGTGATGTCAATTTTGACGAGTCTCGCCCTTTTTTCATGTCCTTTGTTTCTCCAACCTCACACTCATCAGTTACTCCCTTTGACGTGCAGTTTTTCAATCTTCCTTCTCTCTGCCTCATGTTTCCTCCTCTCCGATATGTACACCTCCTCTTACCTTGCCACAGTCCACCCCATCATCTCCTCCCTTGCCGCAGTCTACTTCGTTTCCTCCTCTTTCCTTGCCACAGTCTACTCCACCTCCTCACTCCTCTCCTCCGTCACACACTTCTCCCTCTGATGAGCTGTCCACTTGGGACAGTGTCTCTCCCCTTCCTTATCACTATACTCGTCATCCTCCTCCTATCTCCTCGCCTCCAGTGCCCCCAGACTCAGTTCCTACGTCCTCTAGCGAGTGCTTTGTGGACGATCCTCCTGCGCGTCGCAACCTACCTTGTGAGAGGCGTCCTCCCGACCACCTTAGCCTTGCCACCTTACTGCTGGACCTACTTGCCCTTCCTGCTACTGCTTGCAATACTCCAGAGTCGACTTCCTACCGTGAGACTGCACAAATACCTGAGTGACAGGTTGCTATGTCTGCTGACTTGGAGGCGCTTGAGCACACTCATACATGAGAGCTTGTTCCTCTTCCACCTGATGTTGTTTCTATTACTTGCAAGTGAGTCTTTAAGGTCAAAACTCGCTCTGATAGTTTTGTGGAGAGGTATAAGGCTCGGCTAGTTGCTCGTGGTTTTCAGCAGGAGCAGGGGAGAGACTATGACAAGATTTTTGCTCAAGTTGTTCGTCATTGGTCCCTATCACAGTTCGACGTGAAGAATGTCTTTCTTCACCGTGATCTTCAGTAGGAGGTGTACATGCTTCCTCCTTTGAGTCTATCCTATTCTTCAGGCTTTGACTGCCACTTGAGGCGAGCTTTTTATGGGCTCAAGCAGGCGCCTCGTGCGTGGTTTGCACGTTACAGTTCAGCCATTACAGCCGCCGGGTTCCACCCATGTCCACATGATCCAGCTCTGTTCGTGCACTCCTCCTCCCATGGTCGGACCCTTTTGTTACTGTACGTGGATGATATGATTATTACTGGTGATGATCTTTCTCATGTGCCCTTCGTCAAACATCACCTTCAGCAGCAGTTTCAGATGACTGACCTTGGACAACTGAGCTACTTTTGGGTCTTGAGGTCAGCTCTATAGATTACGGTTTTCAGCTCTCTCAGCAGCGCTACACATCGGATCTCCTTGCTCGGGCTGCTCTCTCTGACTCTCGTACAGTGGACACCCCTATGGAGCTCCACCTCCAGCTACGTCTGGATGATGAGATTCCACTCTCTGATCCTACTCGATACTGCTACCTCGTGGGGTCTATCATCTATCTTACCATTACTCAGCCCGACATTGCCCATGCTGTTCATGTGCTGAGCCAGTTTGCTAGTGCGCCCACCTTTGTGCATTATGGTCATCTGCTGCGGCTCCTGCGTTATCTCCGGACAATGACCTATCGTGGACTCTTCTTCTCCAACAGTAGTTCTCTATAACTACGAGCTTACTCCGACTCCACCTGGGCTAGTGATTTTGTTGACTGTCGTTCTGTCACTGGTTTCTGTCTGTTTTTGGGTTCTTCACTTATTGCATGGAAGAAACAGACTGGTGTTTCTCGTTCCAACACTGAGGCCGTGCTTCGAGCCATAACTACTACTGCTGAGGATATTATTTGACTCTGTAGGTTTCTTGAGGATCTTGGTGTCTCATCTCTAGATCCCACTCCCATCTACTGTAATAACACCGGTGTCATTCAGATTACTCTAAACACGGTGAAACATTCTCTCTCTAAGCATATTGGGGTCGATGCTTTCTTCCTGCGTGAGCACTATGGTCGGGGCACTCTTGCCCCTTCATTTATTCCTTCCGAGCAGCAGATTGCAGATTTGATGACAAAGCCGCAGACGAGGACCCGACATGCCTATATACTATCCAAACTCTCGGTGTATGATCCCCCGTGAGTTTGTGTGTGTGTGTGGGGGGGGGGGGTGTTAGATATGTTGTATATTATGAGTAATAGTGTTAGCTTAGAGTCACCTCGGGTGTTAGGATCATCCTTCCTTGTGCATCTATGTATTACCATTATTTCAAGTGTCAATACAAAAAATATCCATTATTCCAATCATGGTATCAGAGCGAAGGAAAACCTACCCTACCTCTTCCGCTTTCGTCGAACCGCCTTCTCCTCCGATCGCTTGACGATTTCTGCTGGTCCAGTTGCAGGTTTCTCCGTCGTTGTTTTCCCGCTCTGGTCGTTGTTTCCCGCTGCTTCTTCCCGTAGGTTCCCGCTCCGGTTGTTGTTCTCTCCCGACGCCAGCACCGCCCACGCCAAATCCGCTGCTCTTAAACGGGGGAGGTGTAGACCAAAAAAAACTTGGAATGAAACTACGAGGGAAGACATTACGTACTTAGGCATTAGTGAGAGTATGACAAAATATAAGGCGCAATGATGACTTGGAATGGAGCTACAAGGGAAGACATTATGTACTTGGGCATTAATGAGAGTATGACTAAATATAGGGCGCAATGATGACAAAGGATTCATATAACCGACCCGCTATGGTGGGATAAAGCCTTGGATGTTGTTTGTTGTTATGGTTCTTTTATATGGCAAACTTTTGTGATTTTTTTCTTAGTACTGGAGATCCAAATTCTTCTTGAAAAACATGCGGCTTGAAAATAGAACTACTATGAATTCACTCAAAATGCAACTAGTTTCACACACGTTTTTGTAAAAATGATGCTTTCATACGCAATTAAAGTAAAATATACACGCAATAGAAAAATAAACTAGACAAATATTTACCTGTTTCAGTTATTCGTTGTGATTAGTCTATATGCATGCAGGAGATGATTGAGCTTTAATATATAACAAGGAGACTCCAATGTACAAAGATTGTATTTACTCACAAAATACAAAGTCCACTGGAACCTCATTCCTCTTTCCTCTCAACCGTCCAAAGAAAATGATGAAATTGAGAATTTATAGTTGCAAAAAGTAATTGAAATTAGTGCTCTTCTTCCTTCACTTTCCAATGGTTGCATGAAGAAATGAAGAATTGGTCTGAAAAAATTGTTTCAAACTTCTGCGCCTTCTTGCCACCCAACTTTTTTTAAGTGGCTGTATCTCTTTGTTCATTGATATTGCTTCTTCTTGTCTTCTCCACTAAAAAAGTGAATGAAACTTTGAATATTACCATAGTACATGTCATGAAGTAGACCAACCCAATGACCTATCTATAGATTATATGAGCCTTTTCTAAATCCTTGAATCAAGATTGTTGTAAGTGAATATACAAAATAAGAGCAATAATGCTATTATATCCCTTCCCGGTCCCATTGAGAAATAGAACTAACTATGTGGGAGGCGCATGTCATGTCATTTAGGAGCTCAACGTCGCTGACAATGGCTTCAGCTGTAAATGAAAGCATATTTATTACAGTCTGTACCTAATTTTCTCCAGCTCTTCTATTGAAATAGAGAAAGTTTTGAGAAAATTGAAGCTCGCACTGCCGGGGAATGAAGGTTTCATGGTCCCATAGAGTAACAATATTTTTACCACATTGACATACAAAGTTTTGTTGTTTTCCTTGTTTAAGACGTGATTCAAGATATTATTATTTTTGCTTCATTTGCAACATCTCTTGTTTAATTGGAAAAATTAAATTTGCACTGACTTGCACGCAAAAAGAGGTCAGTAATGCCAATATATCCTGGAATACTAATGACTTCCTTAGTAAGTTTGAAGCCTGAAATATTATAATAATGTTGTGGATTTTCTCCTATATTTGCCGTTGATAAGCAAGTTTTGTGTACATCAAATGACATGAATTGTGTACATCAAATGACATGAATCTATCATATTATCAAATATGATGGTTTTTTTCCTCTCATGCTGCCTCTGCCCTTCATTTCATTATCCTTTCGTCGTCTCATTTCTCCAATCCAAGAATGTGTGTGCATGCGTGAAAGCCAAAGGGAAGTTAGAGGACCTCGAGGAAGAGCTAACACCATCTCTGTACTCCATTGAGGGCTACTGTGAGTCTGTGACTTATAATTAGCTTCTTATTTTTAAATATATTCCCTGAACTTGATTTATTCATTCATGTAAGCATGAGGATATCAAGATCGGAAATGGACAAGTCATGGTTAGAAAGTTGCTAGGGGAGTGAGGGTTGGGTTTGTTGTCCTAGAACGATGGGCATGGACTACCGAAGATCTCAAATCTCGCAAGAGAACTAAATGTTATTGTAAAATTCGGTACAAACACAAACACATGTAACTAGAAAAAAACAGTTACACACACACACACACACACATATATATATATATAACAAATAATATATGAATGCAAATACACGAATAAAACAGGAGAAGAAAAGACCGTCCGGTGAGTGCACTGTGGATGCTTCGGGCATGCATGATCCGCGGCGAAAATCTGAGATCTGGACTGCAATCCACCTCGCGGACTCACAAGGTTCACCGGAACCTTCAATGTCGATGTCCGACGCTCAACTGCACAACCATCGGAGAACAACACCACAACAAGAAAGACAACACCGTCAAAGCTAACTGCACTCACGCACGCCTTCGACACCACACCACTTCACTTTGAAGATCGTCCACGCAACGCCGACGACAATCTCTACAAAGCCCCGCGGCAACACCACCTTCTTCCTTGCTCCACCTCTCTCAAAGGCCGGCGGTTATACACCTCCAAGACCGGCGACAACGCTTGAGGCCTGCGATTCCTCCGAGCGCACGAGAGAGAGAGAGAGAAACAAAAGAGAGAGAAGGTGTGCGGGTCTTCCAGTAATAGATGGCTGCTCCAATCCAATGCTACAGGCGGCTGCACTTCTTCCAATCTCACAGGCGGTGGGTTCTCACTCTTCACGTGAACAGTTACCGGTATTTATATACTATAGGTTTGATTAAAACCTAAAACCAAAACAGATTCGGATCTGGTTGGACCTGGATCCGAACCAAACCAAAAAACAACAATCCACCACCTTGTTTTGGGATCTGGATCCACCACCTGCATGAAACACTCTATGCACAAAGCATCATCTGTACTAGACAACACTGCATGTAACATGATCTGAACGAAGCACCAGTCCGCACTAAGCACCACCTCAAGACTTTGGTGTCAGTCGTCCTGCTCCAGTCGACTCATCTCTGTTTGGGCTCAACCTCTAAATGTCGACGCAAATCGATGAATCTGACTCGCCTGGTCAGACACCAGAAGGGCGATCCCCTGCACCACCTCGACCATTAACTCTGTCGGCCGCATAAATCATGGGCGCACCACCTCGCATCATGGTTCCCATCAGTCGGTACAGACTACCAAACTACATAGCTGGCACGAGCACGGTGTGCCCTCGCTTCATCGTCAGAACTCCTCTCGTCACAAAACTGCATCCTCTGGAGTAGGGCTGATATCGAGTCGAGTTCGAGCGATTTTAGTTCGACTCGAAATCGAAATTTTCGACTCGAACTCGGCTCGAAATCGACTCGAAATCGAAATTGATTTCGAGTCAAGTCGGCTCGACTCGAAATGACTCGATTCCGAGTCGGCTCGAAATCGAATCGAGTCAGCTCGAAATCGAATCGAGTCGGCTCGAAATTGAATCAAATCAGCTCAAAACCAAATCAAATCGACTCGAAATTGAGCAATTTTTTGTTTTATTCCTAATTTGCTCAAAATTAAATTGAGAAATCTATAACTTTAGCAAATGAAACACTTAAAGGCTAAAATTTTTTATTTAAATTTAAATTTTGTTATTTTTAATCTTAAAATAACAATATATTAATAAATACATAATTTTTTTAATTAATTCGAGTTGATTCGAATCATATTTCGAGCGATTCAGGGTTGGCTCGAAATCGACTCGAAATCAGATTCGAGTCAAATTGAATCGACTCAATTTGAGTCGAATCAATTTTAACCGATTCCGATTCGGCTCAATTTTCGAACGATTTTCGAGCGACTTTCGAGTTTCGAATAATATGCTCAGCCCTACTCTGGAGTCCAATCTACCCAGCGATATCAAATTTCTATGCAGCTTGGGTACCAAATGTACCCGCTCAAGCCTACACACTGCTTCGTCATGCATCCTAGTGTCCACCGTCCCTGTCCCCGGGACCTCACGTGTTGAGCCGTCACTCAAAAAAACTGACCCAGTCGTCACCTCCAGAGAGCTAAAAATTGATGCATCTGAGCAAATGTGATGCGAAAAATTAGAATTTAATATCCAGCTATCAGAGTCACGTGGACTCTCAGTGATGAGGAGAGACACATCACTATCATCTGCCGTAGCTAGCGCCGCCTTGTCTGCACCCTGGACGTCCCCAGAACTCTGCGCACGCTGCAGACAATGTCTCCTAATATGACTACTCTGCCTGCAATAATAACATGTCACTACCTTCCTCGATGCGGATTTAGACCATGCACTCTCAAATCCCTTCTCGAACTGCCTCCCTCGTCGTCCTCCTACTGCCAACGCAAATGTGATCTGCTCCACGTCTACTGTATCGTTCTCATACAACACAGTAGTCTGCATGTGCTTATACGACGTCAAGAGCGAGGTAAGAAACAATTAAGCCTTGTCTTCTTCCTCAACTTTTACACCAACCACATGCAGTTGACTGAGAAGTCCATTGAACACGCAAAAGTGTTCGTGCAAGTTACCATCTTCCTGCATCTTCAGGCCGTATAGTCGCTGCTTCAGTAACAGTCTCGTGTTCAACGACTTGCTCATATACAGTCCCACAGCTTAATCGCAGAATCTTCAACATCGATGTTGAACACCAGCTTGTCGTCGACGCACATCCTGATAGCGTTGGTGGCGCGCTCATCCATCTCATTCCACTCAGAATCCTTCACCGGAGCGGGTGATTCGGGCAAAGAATCACGCCCCCGCAATACTTGGATCAATCCTTGCTCAAACAACATGCCCTTGACCCGAATCTGTCATAGGTAGAAGTTCCCGATATCGTCAAATTTCTCCACCGAATATCTGGCCATTACAGTATTCTTCGCTGCCATAGCTGCCCGCAGTAACTTTAGGCAATCTGATCAATTCACGGATCAGATCTGGGAAGATAGGGAGCAGACCGATGTTGTCACATACCATTGACCCAAACCTAAAATCGAAACGTTCAATCAGTCACCCACTCGGAACCTCGCTGTGATACCACTTGTTGTAAAATCCGATACAAACGCGGGCAAAACTGTAAATCAACACAGGTAACATGAACACAAATAGCCACGCAAATATATATATATATATATATATATCACAAATAATATATAAATACAAATACATAAATAAATCACGAGAAGAAAAGACCGTTCGGTGAGGACGTCGTGGATGCTCCGGACACGCATGATCCTTGGCGAAAATTTGAGATCTGGATTGCAATCCGCCTCGCAGACGCACAAGGTTCACCGGAACCTTCAACGTCGATGTCCGACGCTCAATCGCACCACCACCGGAGAACAACGCCACAATTGGAGAGAAAACACCGTCGAAGTTAACTGCACTCACACACGCCTTGGACACCACGCCACTCCACTCCGAAGAACGTCCACGCAACGCCGGTGACAACCTCCACAAAGCCCGGCTGCAACACCACCTTCTTCCTCGCTCCCCCTCTCAAAGGCCGACTGCTATACACCTCCAAGACCGGCGACAATGCTTGAGGCTGGCGATTCCTCCGAGCACGCGAGAGAGAGAGAAAAACGGAAGAGAGAGAGAGAGGAGGGCGGGACTTCCAGCAATAGATGGCGGCTCCAATCCAATGCTACAGGCGGCTGCACTTCTTCCAATCTCACAAGCGGCGGGTTCTCACTCTTCACGTGAATAGTAGCCGGTATTTATATACCATATGTTTTATTAAAATCTAAAACCAAAACGGATCCAGATCCGGATCCCCGGATCTGAACCAAACCAAAAAACAACCGATGTGACGATATCTTGCACCTAGAAATTTGTGATTGGGAATTCCTTAAATAAGAGTTCGTCGAATATGAACTTGTTGGATAAGTATTTTGAAAACCAAATTATCTCTGTTGAGAAACCCAATATGGTTTTATTGAATAAGTGCATCGAACCTGCATAAACAGAGTTTTCATGCCCTATGCATGGAGTACCTGAAGTGCTCACAAGCTTGTTTTATTGAATAAGAGCATCGAACCTGCATAAACAGAGTTTTCATGCCGTATGCATGGAGTACGTGACGTGCTCACAAGCTTTACCAATGCAAACTCATGAACTTGTTGGATAAGTATATTGAAAACCAAATTATCTCTGTTGAGAAACCCAATATAGTCTTATTGAATAAGAGCATTGAACCTGCATAAACAGAGTTTGCTTGCCCTATGCATGGAGTACCTGAAGTGCTCAGAAGCTTTACCAAAGCAAACTCTGAGAGCGGGACGCTGGATAACAACATACACTCGTGAAAATGATGAGTCTAGATAACAATAAGGGTCTTGACACTTCCGAATAAAAGCCTCTTGAATAAGGAAGTCGTGGATAAGTACTCGTAGAGTATAAGCACTCAATAAGAACCTCACAAGTAAGAGCTCGTGGAATAGAGACTTAGAGCACATACTGATGAAGAGAAGACATCGCGAGTATGAACTCACTGATTATGTGGTAATGGAGGGGAAACCTCACGAGCATGGATTCACAAAATGTATGTTGATGAAGAGAAGACATTGCGAGTATGTACTTGTTGATTATATGATAAAAAAAGGAAACCTCGCGAGCATAGACTAACAGAACACATACTTCCCCATGAAGACTATATAGTTGTGTGAATTCTTCAATGACGGTCATTATCATGGTGAACTCATCATAGATAACACTCTTTGTTAGTTATACTAGAACACTCACCGGTTTTACCAAAACACCTGCAATTTTCATACTTATGAAAAAAACTGAATAACTATGTAAATATTTGATACCAAGGAAAGAGAAAATTGAGTTGATGAATTCTCCTTTGACACTATAACTCCCTAAGCAGAATTTTTATGGGTTCAATGGACGAGGGACAAGGGGGTAGGCGCCCTTGTGGGGTCCGGGTGCGTTGCGCACCGGGAATTTTTTTTATATTACATCTTGTCATGACCTCACCAAAAAAATAAACCCAATTCCTCCCACGAGTTGAATGTGAGGTGCTCACGACTTCCCTGCAAGTCGACTACGACTTCCCAACGAATTGACCACGACTTCCCTGCTAGTTGTTTGCGAGATCATTGCAATGGGGCGATGTTGTTGTTGATCTCTCGCTCTGGAAAAGTTTATAAATAGGGTCCTCCGGTCATCCGGTGCTCTGCCTGTACCACCCATTCCGACCTGGCCTTGGCGAGATCTTCTGCAAGGTGATCACAGGTTTTTGCGAGTTGACAGTGAGGTGATCACGGGCCTTTATGAGGTGATCAGAGGTCTCTGTCAGTTGACTGTGAGGTGATCGCATGCCTCAAGGTGATCGCAGGTTTCTGCGAGTTCCCTCAAAGCTTGGGCGAGGTGATATGAGGTCTTCATCACTAACTTTGCAAGGTTTCTTATGACTTTTCAATCCTTTAGCCACAATTTACATTCATTGCACTAAGATGTTCAAGCGAAGATCTCGACCCACATGGTGCCAAAGTTCTTATGTCGCAAAGTTTGAACTATAGTATGATCTGTTGAAGAATGAAATACGTGAGCACAATTAGATAGATAAGCTTGCCAACAAGGTGATGATAGTACTCCGAATTGGAGATAAGCAGATCAAAGTTGGATGTGTGAGTACTGAGTTTGTGGTTAATATCCATTGGTGTGTCAGCAGACTTGCATCCTAAGTAGCCTATATCATGAACAAGTTCGAGACTGTACTTACGTTGAGACAAGACAAGTCCAAATGGTCGACGAGTTACCTACCTAAGAAATATCGGAGGCGGTCCAAAACTTTGGTCTGAAAGTGTGAGGCCAAATTCTCTTTGATCATTGATATATCGTTAAATCATCACCCATAATGAGAATATCATCAACATATACAAGAAGAATCACCGTGCCTGTTGGGCTGTGATAAGTAAATAAGGATAAGTCTGCTGAGTTCCAAATGAAATCAAAATCTAGAACGACCTGACTGAACTTGTCAAATCAATCCCGATGGGACTGCATGAGGCCAAAAATAGATTTATTGAGGCGATGGACAAGAGACTCTGACGACGCCCCACGACCGACGCGTGTATATTCCCGTAGGAGGCGGTGATCCGCTGCCCGGACGGGCGATCGTAGCCCGTAGTCGCGTCCGGAAATGCTCGTTTCGAGTCACTTTCATATTTTATGTTTTTTATTTTGAGATGTATCTAACCCCCGATCGGCCCAAAAAATCCTAGCCATCCGATCGGGGTGGTTTGATTAGATTTGTATGATGCAGGCTGTGTTTCACATGAAGCGGCAGTTCCTTATTGGGGGTATTTATACCCAGCGGTTTGGGGGAAGAGGCATCGTGGTTTTGGGAAAATTCCTCCAACCGTGCGGTCTTCCTCTCCAGGTGCGACGCCGGAGAAATCCCTGGTGCGACTCCAGGTTTGCTGCCCGCCCCTTCCCGTGAGCCCTCGTCTTCCCCTCCGCCCCGCCTCCACTCCCAACCTCGCCGGCTTCCGCCCTACTCTACCAAATTCCGCCCAACTTTCGCCGAACCCCCATCACAATCCTCCAGGCCAAGCCACCGCCGGACGCCCTCCGCCACTCATGGCCTCCGCCCCCTTCCTTCTTCATCCCGAGCCACGCCTGAAGCCGCTTGCCTCCGCCGCTCCTTCCTTCTTCATCCCGAACCCATGCCTGAAGCTGCCTGCCTCCGCCACCCTTCCTTCTCCAACCCGAGCCCACGTCTGAAACCGCCTGCCTCCGCCGCCCCTTCCTTCTTCGGTCAGCCACATATTCCCCCCTTCCCCCCCTCTACTTCCGTCCGAGCCCCTCCATCCTTCCACGCTTCAGCCCGATGCCCTGTTCCCTCCCTCTTAAAGCCTTTTCATCTTTCTACCACTACTACCAGTCCTCCATCATCCAACCTTATTTCTTTGTTGTGGATCCACTTGAAATTTGCCAGCCCGACGTCGCGGAGACCCTGAATGCCCTCCATTCCCTCGAAGTCGCCGCATGCACGTGTGAACCATGGTATAAAGTCCTGTTCTTTATTTTGGCACCTATATTGTGTAGTGGATGTTCACATTATTATGATGTTAGTTCGTTTGTCGTAAAATTTGCGGGATCTATTCTGTTTGCGCTTAAATTATTTGTGTCTCTTTCGTTTGCATCTTGATATGTTTGTTCTCCTTAAGCAATTAGTTGCAACTGCATGTGCCCTGCTGTTTCATTTAAAATAATTAATTACTTGTTGCTATCCTGTTACGGACTACCTGTGCACTTCCACTCACGTCCTAGCAATTAGGCTTGCATTTAGAAATCTCTTTTGAGTCGACCTACCACTGCATCAGACTCCCCCGTGGTTTCGTAACTAGGAGGTTGCTGCATGCAGTCAATCTCTACAAGATCATTTAAAAGAACAATAACTACATCATTTTCAAAATATATTGTGAGATAAAGCTAATTGCAAAAAAAATATTTCTTTCTTTAAAATTAATCATTATCCGTATGCTTTTGCTCAAAATATGTTGATCCTACAAAATAGTGACTTCAAATTAAAAAATAATAGAAATTTTAAAAATTAATGGAAAATCAATGCATCATTCACCACTAGCAAAACATCTAGGCAACAATTTTTCTTATAACTACAGTGGCCTGGTGACGGCACACCATGACCGACATGCGCGTATTCCCGCTGGAGGCGGTGATCCGTTGCCTGGATGGACGATCTGAGTCCGTGGTTGTGTCCGGATGATCGATCCGAATCAGATTCCTATAGGACTCTTTATGTTTTGAGATGTATGTAAATTCTGATCGGTCCAGACAATGTGAACCACCCGATTCAGGTAGTTTGATTTCAATTTGTATGTAGCAGTTTTAATTTAGGGTTATAAAGTGTGTTGCAAGCCTACAGCAGCGGTTCCTGGCATCGAGGTTTTACGCAAAGACGAGAAACCGCTCGGTCCTGCTCATAGTTGTCAAGGCGCGGAGGCGCCGGGCGCACCAGGCGCAACCCGCCGCGCCTCAGCACAGCTGAGGCGGGCGATGTGCCCCAGGCGCGCCTAGGCGCGCGCCTTACAGGCTCTCAGGTGCGCCAAAAGCGCGCCCGGGCCTTTCAAGGTATTTTTTTTATTTTTTTTATATGAGCAAAAACATGATCTTAGACACACCCGAGGCACCCCCTAGGCACACTTGGGCACCCAATTCGCTGAAATTGGGCGAATTGGGCGCCCAGTTCGCTGAAATTGGGCGAATTGGGCGCCCAGTTCGCTGAAATTGGGCGAATTGGGCGCCCAGTTCGCTGAAATTGGGCGAATTGGGCGCCCAGTTCGCTGAAATTGGGCGAATTGGGCGCCCAGTTCGCTGAAATTGGGCGAATTGGGCGCCCAGTTCGCTGAAATTGGGCGCCCAGTTCGCTGAAATTGGGCGAATTGGGCGCCCAGTTCACTGAAATTGGGCGAATTGGGCGCCCAGTTCGCTGAAATTGAGCGAATTCGAGCGAAATTGAGCGAATTCGCTCAATTTCAACGAACTGGGCGCCCAATTCGCCCAATTTTAGCGAACTGGACGCCCAATTCGCTCAATTTCCTTTTCCCCCATTTTTACGCCTCACGTGCCTCAGGCGCGCGCCTGCGCCTTGCGCCTAGGCTCCATGGGGTCTTTGCGCCTCGGTGCGCCTTTGATAACTTGTCACTCCTGCTCTGGTGCGATGCTGGAGCCTTTCCTGTCCGCCCCTGGAGCGATTCCAGGCCGCCTCCCCCTTTCCCGGCCGCTGGTGCGATGTCGGCTCCGCCTTCATCTCCCCTCTGGTTAGCCTTCCAACCCCCGTCAAAATCCTCCCCTGCCGATCCAGCCCTAGCCCTGCCTGCAGCGGCCGACGCCGGGTCCTCCTCCATTCGCAGCCACCCTCCTCATCTTCGGTAAGCCGCCCCATCTCTCCATCTTCCTCTCCTCTGATTCAGTCCCGCAAGACAAGTCCCGTGCAACCACCCAAAACCGCCAGACCACTCCCTCTGCCCCTCCTCCTTCAATCAGACCTGCTCCGCCTGTACCCCTAGCCGCAAATCATCCCCCTGCTGTTCCCGACATCTCCCCTTCTTCCCCACCCCGCACTGCTGCAACATTGCCTCCATCGACCCACATCGCTACAACAACCCCCTATTTTGGTCAATCTCCTCCCCACTAATCTTCCCCTGCCCGTAAATCCCTCCTCCTCCTTCCTCCCCCCGTTTCCTGCACGTGGCCACCATCCCTCTCTTCTTGCAGCCCAGCCACCATGTTTAATTTGAAGTTACTGTTCATAAATTAAAAGAACATTGTTCACTCCTCTCTTCCCCCACCTTGTCGGCCTCTACCAGCCGACCATTTCTTCCCCTACAACCGTCCTCCACTATCTACGCGAGCCAGTACCAGCCCCGCTCAACTCCCAACACCATTTACTTACCTCCCACAACCGCCGCCGCCGCCTGCACATACAAGTTGTGGTATATTGTTCTTATCTTTTACTGTTGTTTATTTTGGCACCTATATTGTGTAGTGAATGCTCTCTTTAAATGGTTTTAGTATTATTTGTCGTGTGATTTGCAGGGTTTCTTCTGCGTTTGCTTGAAAGTAATTGCGCATCTTTGTTTTTACAACATTAATACTTTGTCCTCCGCTAATTAATTGTTTGCAACTGCACATGCACCTGCTGTTAATTCATAATAAATAATTACTTGTTTGCCATTTTAGCGGACCACTTGTGCACCTTCATTACACGTCATTGCATATAGGACCACATTTAGTGCGTCCACCTCGTGTCTGTCTTACCACTGCATCACCTAGATGAACCACAATGTTGCTAGTAATATGCAACATCACATTAATATTCAAACTAAACTAATGACAACTTATAATATCATACAATTTCAAGTTATGCACATATTAAAGATAGACGAGGCTTCAACAATGGCGGTGGGCCACGGGAGGCAGACGGAGGAAGTATCAGGCGGCGGTCAGAGGAAAGTCGAGCGGCGGTCGGAGGAAGGTCGAGCAGCGGTCGGAGGTCGAGCAACGGTCGGAGGAAGGTCGAGCAGCGGTCTGAGGAAGGTCGAGCGGCAGTCGGAGGAAGGTTGAGCGGCAGAGGAAGTGTTGGGCGGCGAACGGAGGAGAGATTCCAGATGCGGGGGAAACTTGTCTTGCGTGAAAAGAGGAGAGGCGGAACTGCTGGAAGGAGGTACAAGTATTTAGGTTTTGGGTATAAAAATAGGATGTTTTAATATAAATTAGGGTGTATAAATAGCGAAAGCTGGTGTACAAATAACACCACCCTTAAGGAATACATTCTTAATGTCAAGTTGGTGTGACAATCAATGATGATTGATGACCAAGGAGATCAGGACCTGCATAATATTCAACTTAGCAATTGAAGAGAGCGTCTCTTTATAGTCGTGGCTACATTGTTGAGTGAAACCGCGATCCACAATTCGAGCTTTGATGCGTTCAACGATTCCATCAAGATGATGCTTCCCAATAAAAACTCATTTACATCCCACACGAGATTGGCCAGGAGGAAGGGGATAAGGTCTGATTGGCCAAAGGGTATCCATTTCCTCATCTATCGCGACCCTACACCTCGGATGCTGAAGAGCCTCTTGCACAGATGTGGGGGTGAAATTAAAAGCTAAGGAAGTGAAAAACTTTTGGAGTTTTAGAGATAAGCGTTGAAGCAAGACATAATGAGAGAGAGGGTGAGCAGTATGAGAATTGCATCCCGGGGGGAAACTGTAGTTGAATCTGCCGGTCGTGGAGCGTCATCTGTAGGGGAAACTATCTCAGGGTATCAGATTGAGGGAGACATAGAGTGTACACACGGAGAGGAGGAGGCTGCAGTGTGGAGAGCATGAAAGGTGGTTTTGGAAGCAGGGCAGGTGTGGTATTGTGGATATATACATTAGGGCGCGTGATATCAAGTGAGAAGTTATCATGAGGAGTCAAGTAGAAGGGTTGATTCTTGAGCAAGGTGACATCAACAGAGGTAATGATTTTCTGATCAATTGAAGAGTAACATACTAGTGCTTTTGTGTGCGAGAGTACCTGACAAATATATACTTGGTAGTGCGAGGAGCTAGTTTGTCCATAACATAGCCAAGATGATGGACAAAGCAAACACTGAAGACACAAGAAGTTAAGGGGAAGAGGGGTGTTGAGGGAAAAAGGATGGAGAACGACGTCGCAAAGTTGAGAATAAATGAGGGCAATGTAATTAATTAAAAATCATGTGTTGGTGACTACAAAGTGCTAATAGATCTCGAGGATTGCATTTGAAACAAAAGGAAGCAGACAATCTCGAGGAGTTATATTAACACTTATTATTAGTGCGAAGTATTTCATTTGAGCTCACAAATTGAGTACGGATCTCGGCGATGGAGGAGCGACAGACACGTAGTAATTTCGGACAATCACACAACAAATATAATCATGTCATTCGAGAATGATCACCAATAAATGTAAGAAAATAGGAATATCTAGATAAATTAACAGCTTTATATGTGCCCCAAATTTCTAAATGAATTATATCAAAGGGAGTAGAGCTCCTAGTAATGAGGGGAGAAGGTAGGACGATGTTGTTTCCCGTAGATACACAGTTGACATATACATCTAAAAAAGAAAAAATCAGGTAGAGCTTTCTGCAGGATAGGGAGAGGAACATGATCAAGACGTCGATACCAATCAATAGAGGCGATAGTGGTGAGAGTTGTAGTGAGAAGGTTCAAAATGTGGAACTCATTTGATAGCCATCTTTTACGAATAATATTTCACGTCCGTCGATTCTGCACCACAAAGGAAGAAGATGAAAAGATGATGAGACAGTCATGATCATGAATAAGATGACTAATTGAGAGGAGGTTAAATTAAGATCTAGGAATATGAAGCACAAAGCATAGAGAGATAGACGAAGTAAAAGGCACATCTCTAGATCGTGGACAGGGGTGGTGTATCAATTGGCCACAATGGTAAATTTGGGATAAGTAGAGTCCGTGTACGAAGAAGATGATGGGGATCCATCAGATCATGTACCAGGAGGGGTTCGCCAAAAGGCAGGACCCATGTTTGTGTACTCGCGCTTGAGGACTTGATCGGATCGCCGATCCGACTTCGCGGATGTGTCCAGATCCGCGTCGCGAATCTTTTTCATATATTACTTTGTTATTTTTGTATTTTATTTGATGTATTTGAGTGACCCCACCTCCGACCAATCGTAGTCGTCGATGGTAGAATCAACTATTTTATTAAAGGAGCGCCTCAGGCGTGCCTAAGGCTCAAGGCTCACCAGGCTGGTTTGCGCCTCTGTGCACCTTATTTACGCCTTAGAAATATAAAAGGCACACATGAGTGAGATTTTTTGCTATAATTTTTTTTTTCTAAAATCAAGAAAAAATAATGTAAGCACTTAATAATTTTTTATTGATTTAGTGTTTGTGAAAGAAAATTGTGCGTTGAAACATAAATATGATGCAAGTGATCACATTGATTCTATTTTAAAAAGATATAAACAATAATAATGAATGATTAATTAGTAGACTAGATGGATAATTTGATCGAAAAACTGAAATGATGTTTGTTGCTGATTATTTAAAGTAGATGTGGTTGTGCATTGCCTTCGTCAGGCGCGCTTGCGCTTAGGCTCCAAAACCCCTTTGCGCCTAGTGCGCTTTACGCCTTTAATAACTAATGTGTGATGCCTTTAATAACTAATGTGGGGTCATTGTAGAGTTAGGAGATGAGAATTTCCGGATTCCTGCGATTCCTCCACGGTGCTGATTTCGTGGAACCCTAGGTGACGTCTCCTACGTGTGTATCTTCTCTTCCAAGGTTTGCCCTAATCCTACGCTCCTTCCCTCCCACTCCCTCTCCCGAAGCCCTTATAACCCCCAAAACCATCGATCGCCCACTATCCATCCCCTCTTTTCCAGCCTACCACCTCTCCAGCAAAACCTCCAACCGCCGACCTCTATCTTCCCTCCCAGTAGCCGCCGACCCTCCCCCTCCCTTCATCAGCCACTGTCGCCCCTTTCCTCCCCTCTACAGCAGCCGCCGGCCTTGGGGCTCCTTCACAGCAGCCGCCCCTCAGACCCCCACTCTTTGTCGCCAACCTTCCCCCACTCCGTGGAGCTACCCTCACAACCCTCCATATTGGATTTGTCCAGATCTGGAGAAACTATCACCGATCATCCATTTCCCTTACCTGTTCTTCATTCCCTAGCCCGAATCTGCTCTCAAATCATCAAATCTGTCCTCTCTCGCCCGGATCCACCCATACGTTGTCGGATCTACTCATTTTCGGCCCGATTCTGCCTTCCACCGCGGAGGACAACCACATACGTTGTTTTCCCGCCTCTGGTTCCACATTGGATCGCCGTCAAAACGAACCCGACTCCGAAATCTTCATTGCCTTGGTCAACCCACTATTTGCTGAGTCTTTGTTGTATCAAATTATTATTTTCAGTATCTTTATATTTGATTGTAGCTTTATATGCTTGGATATTTTGTTGGTGAAAAGTTCGTTTCTGTACGCTTGTGACTTGCAGGTGGGGTTCATTCGTCGTGCGCTGTCCCTTGACGTTCCGAGCGAAGGAAAGCCATTGAATGTTCGTTTATTGAATGCTATTTCCTTTAATTTATTGTTGCGGGGGTTAGAAATATTATTGCTCATATTTATTTGCCAAACCATTGCATATAAATTAAGGTTAGCGTGTCTGGTTTTATCTTCATCCCTAGAGGTCCTGGATTTGTGCACCCCCGTAGCCTACCCTACATCAGAAGGTTGTTGTGGATTAATATGATTTGTGACCCCAAAGTCCTTTACCTAGGAGAGACTGAGGAAAATGGGATATACCTTTATTGGCAAGAAAGATAACAGAGCCAAAAGTCCGAGTAATCATCCCTCGTAGATGTTGGAGTTCCTCTCGCAAGGTGTCAATGTCGAATCAGGATGTGGTAGGAACGTCCACCACTGGAGAAACATAGTATTGACAGTTGGAAGGCTGCTGCTGGAACTCATGTTTCTTGTAGCAGGTGACCTCAATGTTGAGTACAACGTTCCTTCACTTGACCTTAAGGGAAAAGTAACACCCTTTCCACAAGTCCAGACTTTTGGAACAGTTGGGTAAGCACTTGCTCCTACAAGTTTCATCAGATGAGGTTATGGGTTCTAGACCGGGGGGTGGGGGTGGGGGGGGGGTGGTGGGGGGGGGGTACCAACTCACCCAAAAGCACAGACTGTTTGAGGACGGCGCTACCACTCTTTTATGAAGCAGGCTACCCTATGCAGGATCCCCGAGGCGGCCAGTTAGGCCCGGGGGACACACCCTTCTATTCGACTAGTGTGGGCCATAGCGCCTCGCGCTGTACCTCCCAACACCGGGGGCATTGCTGGACCCCAACACACCCCCAGAAATGACCCCGGGGTTTCGAACCCGTGACCTCCTCTGATACCACTTGTAGGGACATGACGCTACCAACTCACCCAAAAGCCCGGACTGTTTGAGGACGGTGCAACCACTCCTTTATGGAGCTGGCTACCCAAGGCAGGATCCACGGGGCGGCCAGTTAGGCCCAAAGGACACGCCCTTCTGTTCGACTAGTGTGGGCCATAGCGCCTCGCGCCGTACCTCCCAACACCGGGGGCATTGCTGGACCCCAACAATCCCCCCCAGAAACGACCTCGGGCTTTCGAACCTGTGACCTCCTCTGATATCACTTGTAGGGACATGACGCTACCAACTCACTCAAAAGCCCGGACTGTTTGAGGACGGCGCTACCATTCCTTTATGGAGTTGGCTACCCTACGCAGGATCCACGGGGCGGCCAGTTAGGCCCAGAGGACACGCCCTTCTGTTCGACTACTGTGGGCCATAGCGCCTCGCGCCGTACCTCCCAACACCGGCGGCCAGTTAGGCCCAGGGGACACGCCCTTCTGTTCGACTAGTCTGGGCCATAGCGTCTCACGCCGTACCTCCCAACACCGGGGGCATTGCTGGACCCCAACAATCCCCCCCCCCCCCCCCCCCGAAACGACCCTGGGATTTCAAACCCGTGACCTCCTCTGATACCACAGGGACATGACGCTACCAACTCTCCCAAAAGCCCGAAATGTTTGAGGACGGCGCTACCACTCCTTTATGGAGTTGGCTAGCCTAGGCAGGATCCACGGGGCGGCCAGTTAGGCCCAGGGGACACGCCCTTCTGTTCGACTAGTGTGGGCCATAGCTCCTCGCGCCGTACCTCCCAACACCGGGGCATTGCTGGACCCCAACAATCCCCCACCCCCCAGAAACGACCCCGAGGTTTCAAACCCGTAACCTCCCTCTGATACCACTTGTAGGGACATGACGCTACCAACTCACCCAAAAGCCCGAACTGTTTGAGGACGGCGCTACCACTCCTTTATGGAGCTGGCTACCCTAGGCAGGATCCACAGTGTGGCCAGTTAGGCCCAGAGGACACGCCCTTCTGTTCGACTAGTGTGGGCCATAGCGCCTCGCGCCGTACTCCCAACACCGGGGGCATTGCTGGACCCCAACAAGGGGGTGCTAATAAATCCCGAAATTGCTCTCTATTTTTGTGGACCCGGCGGCCACAGCCATGTGAGCAACCCTACCTCTGAGTCATGTGGTGCACCATCTCTGAGCCATGTGGGGCCCACCTCTGAGCTGTCGGATCATGCTGGACGCTGGGGGGGGGGGATTGTTGGATCCAGCGTTCCTTCACTTGACCCGTAGCACTTTGCTACTTCCTTAAGGGAAAAATTAGCCCCTTTTCCACAAGTACGGGCTTTTGAAACAGTTGGGTAAGCGCTTGATCCTACATTTAATATGATTTGTCCGATCACAATGTGTACACAATGGAGTGCTTTGACCCTTGGAGCAATTGCGTCCATCGTGTCCATCGCTTGAGACCCATGATGACCTCCCCAGTGCCCACTAGGTGGTGGGCGAGCGTCCACATAGTGCTTGAGCGGGGCAGGAGACGATGTCACCAAGACATCGGTGGGTGAGTGACCACACTCATGGAGCACATATCTGAGAGAGATGAAATAGTGGGAGAAGATAAGATGTTGACACAAATTTTGTATTGATGAGGTGGTAGCCGTGTCGTCATCAGTGCTATGCCGACAGGCTCCTTCTGAGCCCGTTGAGTGGCATATGACAAAGTTGGAGGCTGATTTTGAATACAAGTCTTGACGGGAGTTTGTATTGGGCGACAAACGAGGTCAGATCATCGTCCTGACCTGGTTCAACGGTCCAAAGATTTCTAAAGAGATTAAACAAATGTTGAAGACTATCTTATCCATAGTAGAGATACTTCAGTTCATCCCACATGACCTTAGCAGTCTCATGGTGCATAACCGTCTGATAGAGCTCACTCTCCATAGAGTTTAATTCCAGGACGAGACGCGACTATCCTCCCAGAGCCATTGCTCGGTAGGTCAACACGTGTGCCACGAGTTAGATGAAGAAGAAGACCTTTTGGTCTGGAGGACTCGGCGCACCGAGTGGAATGGCTGGACAAAAATTTTCTTCCCGGTGAGGAAGATAGTAGTATTGCGTAATTCATCATCGACGTATGGGATAGGGGACGAAGCAAGTGCCAGGAGAATCGAGGCTGACGCGACATTCTCCCCATGTTATGAGGGAGGGCTTGGGAAAGGAGTCAAAAACTACTCTAGTGGAGGAAGCAGGATCAACGAGTGCTGAAAAACAAGGGCAGGGTGTGCTTAAGAGGCGAGTTCGGGAGATTGGCGCAGTGATGACAATAAGTAATTGTGTGGCGAGTCTGTGGAAGTAGCGGACTTTGAGCTTCAAGCTAGTGAAGCCGAAGGATGAGCATCTGCAATCCTGGAAAGATGAGAGGATGCAACAAGACGAGATCAACGAGTTTTGAAGCTTGGAAGTAACGACTTTAGATGCAGGTAGCCGATGTGAGCCCTGAATGCAGCGACATACTACAATAGGGTCGGTAAGTACGAAAATAGGATGTGACAAGCGCGGCGGGAGGCAGGAAGTGGTAGCCTCCGGAAGTATAAAGTAGTGGCAAGTTCTAGAAGGGTGTCACGACGAGCTCGAAAGCGTGGAAACAATAGCGAGATCTGACGCAAACACAAGTTCTAACGATGTCTGGAGGGAGGAGGCACAAGGTATTGCAGGTTGGGACATGAAGAAACGCTAGTAGACTCGGAATCTGCGAATACTGCAATTGTTATGATCAATAAGACTGTGAATACTGCAAGGTTGGGATCGACGAGTTTCTCCAGATGTTGTCTCAAGTTGTGAGGTTCGATGAGTACAAGACGAGGGATATGCGAGTACACCCACAGTTGGCCGGCCTATAAAAGACTGGGCGGGGCTTGATATTTGGTAGGAGGCGGAGCACAAAAAGTATGAGAGCATCGTAGCAGAGACTCCCAGTACCTGAGGCAGAGAGTCCCAATACCTGAGGCAGAGGCTGTGAATACTTAAAAAAAGGTTGAGACTCAATCGTTGAGACAATGAGACTGCTACAAGAGGAATTGAGTGGCTTCAATACCATGTAGAAGAATGGAATACAAAACATAAAAGTTTATTACTTCATGTATATAAAAACACAAATACAATCATTTTGTACACATTTATAGGATGAAGTAGTGAAACCTCAACTTCAAACCAAGATGAGACAAATGTGTACATGAGAGAAGAGGATCTTTATATGGGTTTTTTCATAAAACTTCTACATGGCCAAATATCTATTATTTCACTAGTGATCACTAAAGCAAGAGGCAAAAAATGTGATAAAATGTTTTTTTATTGCTTGACTTGTTACATTGTGTAGGTTTTGCAGGATACTTAGGAGCATTATTTTAAATGTCCTCCGACATGTCTCTCGACATGTCATTTTTAAGGGTAAAACAATATATTTTCTAAAAAAATAGATTATGTATTTTGTAAAATATAGACCGATATGTCCGATTTTTTCCGATATATTGTCTAACACGACTTTTAAATATATCGTGCGCTATTTTATTTTATGTTATATTAGCAAAATAACAACATATGTTTAAATCACATATATATATTATATTATGTAAGTTTAAATCGATTAAACTTATTGTTTCGATTTTTAACGTTTTATTCATACAACTAATTTTGTATAATTGTTTCACAAAATTTTAAATTTATATTACAAAAAATATAAAAACATTTAATACTTTCATTAGTTGGTTGTTTGCATGTTTTTAATATAAATTTAGAAGTTTGAAAAAAATTTATAATCAATCAAAAATTTTAACTTTTAAATCTTCTTTATTTGCAATAAACTTATTGTTATCAAAATAAAATTATTATATATTATTAAATATATTTTACGATGTATCATTTTGTATTTGTTAATATTGTATCATTTTATATTTGTTAGCAATATTTTATCTTAAATACTATTCAATTTTATTTCATAATATAAATGACTCATTTTTTATCTATTTGTTATATTAATTTTCTATTTTTATAACATATAATTATAGTTAGTATACCTAGAAATAAAAATATTTATCTATTTGTTATATTTATTTACAAGATATGAAAATCCAATATTTTAAAATGTCCCCGACATGTCTCCGACTTCTGACATCCGATATTTAAAAACTCAATCTGATATGTCGCCGACATCCGATATTTACAATATTACTTAGAAGTATATAAAAAATTCCTCTTCCACACCAAGTGTTGTGCGAGTTTGGGGGAAGGTAGGTGAGGTTGCCTAATCCTCAAATGAGCAGCCTTTATGGGGTGTAAACTGCTTCTCTCCCGTTACAATGAGGTCATATTTATAGGTAAACAGGGGGGATCCTTGTTGTCTGAATGTGGACCCCACCCCCGTGGGAGGTCAATGCGAGATTGATGAGATGGTCTGTTGAGGTCATCGAGGTGATCTGCTGAGGTCCTAGAGGTGATCTATTATGGACACCGAGGAGGTGGTCTGCTGAGCTTGGTGAGGCGATCTGCTGAGTTCACTAAGGTGATCTGCGCAGAGTTCGATTAGGTGATCTGCTGAGGTCGACGAGGTGATCTGCTGAGGTCGACGAGGTGATCTGCTGAGGTCGACGAGGTGATCTGCTGAACACGACGAGGTGATCTGCTGAGCTTGCTGAGTTGACCTGCTTTCATGCCCTCCACATGTATTTTTTATCTCGACGAATACGGATAATACACTGAGATAAACTCTATGTAGAATTTGAAATTAAGTTTTGGTCGCTATATGTCAGTTTTTCAACTCTTACTCTTCCACACTGGAATAGTGTTTTCCTGTTATTGTCTTCCACTTGTATTTTTCTTGGGGTTGGTTGATCACTTGATCTTGTTCACCTGTATCATTTGATATGCTCTTGAAATAATACTATTTTCTGATTTCTATTGACACTGTTGATGCAGATAGCCGACCTAAACTTATTGCTGGTTCAGCTGAAGGATTTACTGGTCACATTGATGGTAGGCCACGGGAAGCAAGGATGAACCATCCAAAGGGACTCACAGTGGATGATCGAGGAAATATTTATGTTGCAGACTCATTGAATATGGCTATTAGAAAAATTAGCGACACAGGTATGCAAATGAAATCCATATTTAGTTATTTCTATATGGATTTGATTATTCTCGTTGTGTTGCAAGTTCTTAATTTGGTCAAATAGTTTTCTAGAACGTTCTTATTCCTAAAATCATATAAATGTCTCCTACATGCCTAATGCCATAGTAGACAAGAGAGCATTCTTGCACGGGCTTCGTTCATGCTCGCTTGCTCTCAGATGCATGGGCTTTGTTCATACTCGCTTGCTCTTGGGTGCACAAGCTTCGCATATGCGATGGTACTTAAGTTTGCTAATGATCACGTTATCGATCAATCATGAGATTTTACTTAATAACTCTTAAGAAATTACTGTAATTAAGAGTGAGTTAATTTCATTAATTTTTGTAGAATCAATTAAAGATTTAAGTTGTCCTACTTTAGTTAGTAAATTCTCAAATTTACTCTTAAAAATTATTCTTGACCTCGCGTTGTCCGAGGTCCATGGCATTGATGGCAAGCGCTTGAATTGCTTTTAACCACAGCAAATTGTTATTCTTAATGGAACTCCTTTTTTATCTTTCCTATATGCAGTGAGGACCCAGAATTTTTGGCTAACCCGAGCACTAAGATTTACTATGAAAATGTTAAAAGATATACTCTACATCGATATATTTTACCCGATCCAAAATGAAAAGAGCCATTAATTTCGTTTGAGTTACTGATAGTGAGCATGAATCTGTTGAATTATTAACTATAAACCAGGTAAAATGAATCATATTTTGCAAAAAATTATTTCCAATTGATTCACTATTAATTCTTAAGCATTATTTTGAAGAATTTACTTCAAAAAAAATAAAGTATGCCGAGCCCTCCTTGAATGAAATCACATTTTCCAGAATACTAATAAAAAGTATGATCACTGGTCAAGATAGAAATTCTCAACAAGATTCACTTCAAGATTCTAGATAATTCGAACAGTAATTTTTGTGAATCTGTTTTCCAAAGCACAGAGTTTGCTTCTACAGAAATTGCATTCCAAATAGGCTTTTAACTTCTAAGTAATAGCTTCTAAATAAATCAAATGGGAAAAAATGGACCTGTGTTCAAAGTTACCTGTTTATTCCAACCCATATTTGGAAAAAAACGTGGAAGAAAAGCAACTCAAGCAGTGAACCAAGCCCAGAAAATAATAAAAAACCTAAATTAAATGGGAAGACAAAGCTTACTCCACTTCAGGGAGAAAGTAGCCTGGAGGTGAATCAGGTGTTCGACCTTGATGGCTTGAAATGGAGGTGACGATGGTTTTATGCGCTGAAGCTGGGGGAAAACCTCAAGCCATGTTTTTCCTTTCCCTCTTGGTTTAGGTTCTTACAGTAGCCCAACCTTGATTCTCTCCTTCAGTTTTGTCGAGAAAGAGTCGGCCCTAGATAACCTCCAACACTGTAGTTTTTGTTCAAGGATCGGCCCTAGATAACAGTTTTTTGTTTTTCAGATCAAGCTCACCGGAACAAGAACTTTCCTCCTTCCTAGGGTTATTGGCTTGTGGTGCTGCCAGAGAGTATCAGGCGTGAGAGAAGGAAGAACGAGAGGAGAACTGGAGAAGCCAGAAGGCGTCGTCCCCTCTTGCGGCCAGTGAAGAGAAGGCGGAAGGCAGAATTTCGGGATTTAGGGCGCAGTATCCCCGTATTGGGAAGACGGAAGGCTGAAACTTCAGCCCGAATTTTTCAATTTTGGACTTTAGGGGCGGACTACGGTGGAAATTCACCAAATTTCCAGCCTGGGCACGTGCCCGGGTATGCTTGTATGTGGGTCCGCCCCTCTATATGTAGCAACAACATCTTTGCTTTTAGTTATTTTATTGCCAATAGATTATTGTAGTCTGCCACTGTTATGGACCGCTCCTTCACGGGCCTAATTCCGCCGGTCGAGCCCACAACATGGGCCGCGACCCTGCACACCCAACGCTTCTCCGCACGTGTTCTCGGTGCGGCGGAGTGTTGAGGCCAGGTCTCGAACCCTTTACCCCCTTGATGTAAGCTCTTAAGGCTAACTCACATCACCAACTGACCCGCGGATCAGTAGGTGATGTGAGCTAGCGTTAAGAGCTTACATCAAAGGGGTAAAGGGTTCGAGACCCGGCCTCAACACCCCGCCGCACCGAGAACACGTGCGGAGAAGGGTTGGGTGTGTAGGGTCGCGACCCATGTTGTGGGCTCGACCTGCAGGATTAGGCCCGTGCATTTTTATGTTATGGGACGCTCATTCACGGGCCTAATCCCGCCGGTCGAGCCCACAACATGGGCCGCGGCCCTGCACACCCAACACTTCTCCGCACGTGTTCTCGGTGCGAAGGGGTGTTGAGGTCAGGTCTCGAACCCTTTACCTCCTTGATGTAAGCTCTTAATGCTAACTCACATCACCAACTGACCCGCGCTGTAGAGGTTTCTTTCCTTCCTTTTTCGAGGTTTTGACTTTTTTTGGCTTCTTTCTTTCCTTCCTTTTTTGAGGGAAGTCGGACCTCCGTATATCAAGGAGTCTGGTTCTGGTCCACCCGCCAGAACCCTATTGTGCTGTAGAGGTTTTTTCACCTTCGGCCGAAATATTCTTTACCTAAAGGTGGGGTTATTTTTACTTTGGCCTCAGGTCCCCCCCCCCCCCCCCCCCCCCGGGGGGGGGGGGGAGCACACTCCATTACGCAGTATAATAGTGCCTTCTTGTACCAGCAAAACCTTGGTCCCCTCGATACGGGATGAACTCCTCCCCGAGACTCTTTCGTTGGCCGTCCTTCTTCCTTTATCCACGGTGTCAGAAAGGGGAGTTTGGGTTACAGCGGTGGATGCACTCGTTTCCCGTCTGGCGGTTGCGAGAATGCTGGTGTTCACTATCATATACGAGATTTTGAAAAATCGTATGTAATATGATAAAGTGAACTAACTCATTTTTTTTATACCTTGTTCCTTGTCCCTTGTTCCTTGTCTTTTAGAACCTTAATTAGAGCTTTTGAGTTTTAGAGGTTTTGAGTTTGAGGGAAAAAGTCCCCCTTAGGGGGTAACAGGCTAGCCGCGGCTTACATCATAAAGTTGTGCACCGGCACGTCGACCGGCGGGATTAGGCCCGTGAATGAGCGGTCCATAACAACCGCCTTCTTTTATTTTGAAGTCTCGAAGCATCATTATTTCCATCATAGTTGCTAAGCTATATATTTTTTAATTTTCTTACAGTAGCACAGAAAAGAGATCATAAGTAGAAAATTTCAAATATCTATTAAGTTTAAGACCACTGATTAGCCTGATTTGTATCATTATGTAGGGCTCAGCACAATTGCTGGAGGCAAGTGGAACAGAGGAGGACATACAGACGGGCCAAGTGAGGATGCAAAATTTTCAAATGATTTTGAAGTAGTATACATCGGAAGCAGTTGCTCTCTTTTGGTCGTGGATCGAGGGAATCAGGCGATTCGGGAAATTCAACTTCATTTTGATGACTGTGCATACCAATATGAAAACAGCTTTCCACTAGGTACCTTATGTTTTTATTTATTTCCCCTGAAATTACTATATTCTACTTTTACTCGATAAATATCAGTTCAGAGTTTACTTTTTTGTCAATATGATACACTAAGGGTCAAATCTATAGCCAGCCCAAAAACTTAAGCGTACAGTTACTGGGTCAACCTCTTGGTAATTGTTTCCACGCCAACATATTTTTGACCAAGACTGGATTTGATACTCTCCTTTTAAACTTTCTCCTCATATTGGAGCCCTCCATATCAACCATAACTCTCTCTGAAAAGAACTTTTCAATATCGCCTAGTATCATGTACGAAGAGAGTGCTTAACTATGGGCTACTTTAAAGGAAGTCACCCTGTCTTGAACCTTGCATCCATGCTAGTAACAGGCCAAAGACCTGTGAGAGTCACATATCGCATGAATCATTTATGATCATGGAAGTCATCTGCTCTTGAATCTTGCCATTCCATGCTAAAAAGGGTACAAAGACCAGGAGAGTCACAAATCTCATTAACTACATATGCTCGGAAATTAGTCCATGCTAGGAAGAGGACAAAGACCCATTGATGGGGATAATACGCCGCACTTTGTTTGTCGCACATCAGAACCTATGTTCGTCTATTCGGCTTATTCGCGCATGAGGACTTGACCGAATCAACAATCCTTGTTCACAGATTCGTTCAGATTTTCATTTACATTTTTTTCATATATTATATTGTTGCTTTTATTTAATATTTAATGTGATCGAGCCCCTTACATTAACAACCGATCACAATTGTTGGTGTAAGGTTGCTCTAATGTGTTTTCATTATAAATAAAGATGTGGGCAGCCGTCATAGGGGTATTGCAGAATTTTGGAGAGATTTTGAGGGTCGACTCCCGACTTGCCAATGACTCTGTGCATACAATACTTGCAGTTGAGCGCGAACAATTAATACAAACAATCAAATAGCATAACTAACATAACATCAATTCATAAATGAGATAAGTATTTTCTTTTAAGCATAAGACAGTGACTTTCCTCCGCACGGAAGGCAAAAAAAAACAAGCGCATGACGACTCAATATTTCCTACAGCTAGAGATTTATCATGGAACAAATAGTATAGTAAACTATAATCCCAAGCAAGCATGAAGTAACCAAATCACAACAATGTTTTACAACCAATATTCAATACAAAACACAACACAAAGTATAAAGGTTGTTGTAATAAAAGTAGATATGAACGTTGGAGGGCTAAAAGAGGGGTTCCGGTGGTGAGTGAATTTGATCGGGTAAGGGGAGGTCGATTTGGGGGTTGGGAGGGCTGAATCGGAGAGGGGGTGGCTGGATCGGGGATAGAATATCCGGATCTGGACAAATCTGGTGGAGGTTGGATGTTGGGAGTGGATCCACGAGATGGGGGAGCGGTGGCAGCAAATCACAGAAGAAGAGGGGCTGGGTCTGGTCCGGAATGCCTAGATCTGAGTAGATCCGGTGGGGATATGAGGCCCGAAGGTGGTTCACTGGAAGGGGCAGCGGTGGGGCGACTGGATCTTGTGGGCTGTAGATGGGGGAGGGGGCGACTAAATCTTCTGGGCAGTAGGATGGGCGACCTGCAGTGGAGGGGGCAAAATATAGGGGAGGATGCGACAACTTGAGGTGGGGGCGACTGGAGGGAATTTTATAGAGGACGATGACTGAACATCGGGTAGGGCAAGGTGTAAGCGGAGGGGAAAATTGAAGAAAATACAAAACTTACCCAAGGAGTTGTCACCAAGGGGTTCCACAGAGTCGGCACCGCAGAGGGGATCACCAGAAATGAGGAAGTGCTCTCCAAATTTCAGTAATGAGAATAAAAGTGCAGCCCTAACATCCTATTTATAAGAAACTGAAATTAGAGCCCCAGAATCAACGAACAATGATTGACTGATGGTTTCGGGGCCATAAATACATGATATAATGTTCGAAAATAATAAAACTATACATGAAAAAACATCGAAACGACACGACGGACGCATCCGCGATGGCCGATCTTCGATTTGATCAAGTTTATCTGCCTGAATAAACAAAGGTGGGGTCCGTCTTGCGCCGAGTCACGCTAGATGGTCCCCCATCAACTCCCCCGACCCAAAAGCCTTCATCTCCGATGAATGCAGACTATCATATGATGGTCGAAGTCCAGGGACGACTCAATCAAGATCCGTAACAGCAATCCAGGTTGAAATAGGAGTTCAGTTGCTATATTCCTTGAAGTTTTCTCCAGAGGGGGGAGGAGGGGTGAATAGAGATTAAAATTATTTTCAAATACTCTGATTAATTCACATAATTTGTATTTACATTAACCATAAACTATAATCAGATGCAGTTAATTAAAAATCATAGCACAACAATGCAAAATAAAGAATAAAATTAAAATCACAGAAGATATAAGAATTATAGTGGTTTCCCTTCAATCTGGGTACATCCACTCTTTTACCCCTTGGTAGAAATTCACTATCACAGTATCTGAGTCTTTTGATCAGGAGACTTTTAAAACCACACCAACTTTTTTGATAAGGAGATCTTGAATCAATTATAATCTGTGTCTTTTCTTAAGAGACTTTTAGAACCTCTCTCTGAATTCTTTATAGAGAGATTCTTAAAACTCTTTTCTCAAATGTAAAAAGAAAATTATGAGAAGATTTGAGTTTATATGATTTTTTCTCTTAGTGTCCTCTCTTCAGTTTTTGAGGACAATTGACGATGATCTCTGGAACTTCTGATGATTCTCTGAATATCAAAGTAATAAAGATTATGAGCCAAATCTCCTGATGATATTTCAAACTTTTTCTCTAAATTTGTTGAAACTTTCTCTTGAAAAGAAGTACTAATTCTCCATTAAATTCGGCAACTATCAAATCAATCGACTGATATTGAAAGAGATTCAATTGAAGATGATAATCTTCCAAACTTTCTCTGTTTGAATTCAATCTTCTGACGATCTGATATGATTTTCTTGATCGTCTGCTGATGATTGATAATTTGTGATAACCTTTTCTATTTTTATTTTTTCTTCATTATCTCATAACACACAGTCACACACACTCACACACACACACACACATATCGACATTATCTAATGTCTCCAAGAATCTGTTATGTGAACCCCTTGTCTATTTAATTCATATTGAAGCCACAAAATAAATTCTGTTAAGAAATTCAGTCGACGTAACATTGAGTTCTTATTGAAGTAACATCAAATTTCACTATCTGTAAAATTCACTCTGTAGTCAATGTTCCGTCGATATCATCTCGGAGTATGAATCGATATAATCCTTTGAGTGTCGTCGACTTATCAAATTTAGTTGCTCTGACTTCTATTTGCAGTAACGTTGAATTCCAGTCGAAGTTGCGTCGACTTCTACTCAACGCATGTTGGCAATTTATGACTTTTCTCTTATATTCAATATGTCTTGTATATGTATCTTTTATATCACTGACACTCTAGGACTTCTAAGACCAAATTACCCTCAATATACAACATGTATAATAGACCTATGATGTAAAATCACGAAACATAATTTGTTAAGATAAATCATAAGGGTTTTTTCCAACACAGGTGTCGTCGGTGAAAGATTGTTTGCGCCAGCAAACCAAGTAGCGACACACAAGACCGTCCGTGGAGGGGATGTACTCATGCATAATGATCTTTTTGATATGTTCATCGCTCAACACGCTAGTAGGAGGATCCAATGGGATCTGTGGTGGGAATGCTAAAACTAGTGGAGACGGAATCCCGAGTTGGTGTGGGTAAGTTGTGGGCTGAGCAAGGGGCAATGAGTGCGGTGGCAAAGGCTCGAGCGTGGGCTGAGTGCTGGAGGGTAAAAGCGGTGGTAATGGCTCGGGAGGGCCGCCCAGGTATGGGTCTGAATACTCGTAAGGTGCAAAGTATAGCGTTAGGTCCTCGACATTGAACACGGGATGGATACCCATGCTCGCGGGGATGTCCAGCTAATAAGCATTTGTACCGATGTTTCTCAGGACTGTGTAGGGACCGATCCGCGTAACGCTCAGTTTCTTAACAGACCCCTAAGGGAGCCTCTCAGTGCGGACTCTTACCATCACTTGTTCTCTACTAGAAAGATCCTTTCCTGCTTATGTTTATGTTTCTTATAGTATTCATTGCTTGTATTAATTTTGCACCTGACTGACTCATGCAACTCATGCAAATGCCGTGCAAATGACTCAACAGACTCACTAGGACGTGACTCAGTCAGCATGAGAATAAGATCAGTAGGCTTCCTAGAGTCATAACCTGACACTATATGAAATGGATTCGACCCTATAGACCTATTGATGAAACTGTTATATACGAACTCCACGATTGGGAGCACCAAATCCCTACTAAATGCATGTTCTCCTACCAGACACCTAAGTAAATTGCATAAACTTCTATTCACTACCTCAGTCTGATCGTCCATCTGAGGGTGGTAAGCGGATGAAAATTTTAGGGTAGTCCCGGTATTTCGCCATAAGGTCTTTCAGAAATAACTAAAGAACCTTATGTCCGGATCATACACAATAGATTTTGGTAGGTCGTGTAATCTAAATACGCCACTAACAAATAAGGTTGCGGCGTGGGGGGCATCGACGGTCTTGATACACGCGATAAAGTGAGCCATTTTAGAGAACCGGTCAAGCACGACAAAGATCGAGTCATGCTTCCTCAGGGTGCGAGGGAGCCCAAGTATAAAATCCATGTTAATGTCCTCCCAGGGGCAGTGGGGAACAGGTGGTGGGGTGTACATACCAGTGTTCTGTTTTGTACCCTTGGTCGTTTGGCAGATACGAGTTACGACAGTGTCGCACTATGCGGGCTACATCCTTCTTTAGGCTTGGCCAATAGAAACTGACCTCGATAATAGCTATCGACTTGTCTCTCTCAAAATAGCCGGCGACACCGCTTGCGTGTAACTCCCATACTAAGTAATCTCGATAGGAGGTCCTGGGTACGCATAGGTTGGAGCCCAGAAATAGGCACCTCTCGATAATCCGAAATCCCTCGATAGGATCCGAAGGGTCCCTCAATAGTGCGCCATGTACCTCACCAAAATCCGGACAGGCAGGATAGTCCGTGATCAATTTCTCGAATCCATCCACTCGGGCTCTGATTGTCTGCAAGAGCGTAACTTGACTGCTTAGTGCATCTGCGAGCTTATTCTTAACACCAGCGCGGTGTTTGAGAACATAATGAAACTCCTGTAAATACTCAACTCACTTTGCGTGTTGATGTCCTAACTTGCCCTGCGAGTCTTGAAAACGCAATGTCTGATGATCGGAGTACAACACAAACTCTCGGGATAGGAGATAATCCCTCAAGTTGCACAGAGACTGGACGATAACATAAAATTATGGATTGTAGTTTGAGTAATTTGCTTTGTCTCATTCAGTTTTGCACTAAAGTCAGAAATTGGGTGTCCGTCTTGGCTCAACATGCCACCAATACCGATACCGGACGCGTCACACGCAACCTCAAATGCGCTTCTAAAGTTAGGGAGTCTCAGGATAGGTGTCGTCGTTAGTCTCTCCTTAATTTCCTCGAATGCTCTAGTGGCCGCGATGGTCCACTGAAACTCGCCCTTCCGAAGGCAACTCGTGAATGGTGTCATGATCGTGTTGAATCTCTGGACAAACCTCCTATAGAAGGTGGCTAGTCCATGGAAGTTGTGGGTCTCGTGTATATTCGTCGGTACGGGCCAATCACTGATGAATTTGACCTTCTCGGAGTCAACAGATATGCCAGTGGACGACACGATAAATCCTAGGAAATGGACAGACTCCGATAGGAAGGAACACTTCATCAGGTTCACATACAATTTCTCCCGACGTAGGGTGCCAAAAAGAAGTCTTAGATGGTCGAGAAGGTCGGCTTGGGTCTGACTATAAATCAGTATGTCATCAAAGTATACAACTGGAAACCTGTCCGTATAGTGTCGTAACACTTGTGTCATGACTCATAAAAATGTGGGTGTTCGATAGCCCAAATTACATCACTAGCCACTCATATATACTATCCTTGGTCTTAAAAGCCGTCTTCTATGCATCTCCCTTACGAACTCGAATCTGATTCCCCCTACACATACGCCAACTTTCGTCCTTTTTAGGGGTGAGAAGGGCGGGGACCACACACAGAATCAAACTCTCTCGAATGAATTGCTTCCGAAGAAGCTCATCAACCTGCCTCTTGAGCTCAGCGTGCTCATCTGGATGCATGCGGTAGTGGGGCAGGTTCGTGAGAGAAGCCCCAGGGATTAGGTCAATGACGTGTTGAATGTCACGTGGGGGTGACAACTCGTCAGGGAGCTCGTCGGGCATGATGTCCGCAAATCCACTTAAAAGAGGACACACCGCAGGGGGTCATCAGGAGGGCACTCAGAAGCCATGGTGACAACTACCACATAAATAATGCCAGCCTTAATGTTGTCTCGCAGAAACTCGCCTCGCCTCAAGATATGTAGGGATCTCGAAGTATTCGTGCTCACGGAAGGCTCAATCCGACTCTTGAATTTCTCCTTGGGTTGGGTTGGCGATAACGTGATCTTCCGCCCCTTATCATAAAAGTCACGTGTTCGAGCAGTCGAAACACGTGACGTCGCGATCAAACAGCCAAGGGCTTCCTAGCAAAAGATGCACGACGTTCATGAGAATGACATCGCACCAGACCTGATCCTCGAATGAAGCAATGTTGATTGGTACGAGACAACACTGGATAACCTGAATCGCTGTCTTATATACCCAGATGACACGATAGGGGTGTGGGTGAGGCTCGACCTTCACCTGCATACGGTTAAGACCCTTCTAGGCCGCAATATTCACATAACCCCCACTGTCGATGACTAGCTTGCAGGGACCACCTGCACTAGGAAAGTACGCGTAGAATATGGTAGTGTGACGACAATTCTCATCTACACGTGGGGTGTGTAGGAGATGCCTAATCACTCCTATCTCAAGGGACCGCTCAACGTCACTCTCCCATCTGTCCGCAACAGTGGCTGTAATCTCCTCAGTAACCTCCTCTTCTCTTTCTAAACCCGTCTCCTCATCCTCAATTAGTAGGTTTCGCACACGTGTCCTCTGCCAGAACATCTAAAACACTAAATACCCCCAGATTGCTGGCCATCAGTGGCGACGACCTTGCCCTTTGTGACAGCTGGGGCACGCGGGGGCGTAGCCGCGGTAGTCTGGGGCGGAGCAGGTTTCCTATATGTCGAGGTATCAGTTTGAGAGGGGAATTGCCTCGTGCTAGACAAGCGAAGATACTGCCCGTACTTTAGGGCGAGCTGAAATATCTGCTCGACGACCTTGAGATGATGGGGAACCAACTCTCTCTCCAAATCTCAGATTGTAGGACAACCTTGAAACGTGAGGTGGCGACAATGGGCTCCTCCGTGATGTCACTCATAACGACAAGCTCGTCGAAGTGATCCATATACCCAACGACAGTAAGTGTCCCCTTTTGTAAGTTCTGTAATTGATCTAGCAACTGGTCTCGGTAGGATGCAGGGAGGTACTTATCTTTCAACCTTTGCTTCATATCATCCCATTGGGTGATGCGATAATAATCATTCTTCTCAACGGTTGTCTTTACGCTAATTAGAATACCTTGACCTGTCCGACTAGTTTCATTTTCCCGAAGCAAACCCAACGCTCGTCGCTCGTGTCATATCACTCAAAATAATGGTCCATATCAAGGAGACAATCGCTAAAAGCTTTCTGGTCCATGCAACCATCGAATGAAGGAGCGTCAATGCGAATGTGTCTGGTGACATCATTCTATACTGGTAATCTCCTCTACATGGCTCTGGATAATCCTCATAATACTCATCCCAGACGTAATCGCGTCGAGTGGGTAGGGGTCCACGCTCTCTGCGGCCAAGGCCAAAATAATCATCGCGACCAAGATCATGACGGTCGTGCTGCGGTGTACGAGCTCTAAAATCCGAAGAGACTGCTCGGGGCCTGTCGCGCTGAGGTGGGTACCTATCATAATCAGGGCCTTGTCGACGCTCAGGTGTGGGACTTCGACTGGGAGCATCACAATAGTGTTGCTCCGGAGGTGGCGGTGCACCCCTTTGATGTGGGTCCGACCGAGTAGGAATTTCAGGCTCATCCTCACGAGGCTCCCTCGGTTGAGATGACGCATCACTCTGATTTTCTAGGTACCCTAACTGGGTATTGATCTTTGTGAGGTCATGGTGGAAACCCTGAAACTGGGTACCTATATCTAAACGGTCAAGGGCAAGTCATTGAAAGTCAGAAAATGTCGCACCCGAATTCAAACTGTTTGTTCGATCCTCGGTGACATTAGGGTCAGACATTGGGGATCTATCTGCCCTACCACTGCGGAGCATAGACGTGATCCAAACCTTGGGCTCTGATACCAACTGATGTAGTGTAGGATGTGTAGTGGACTCCTATAATGCACACTAGTGGTGAGTGAGGGTTGACTCTCGACTTCCCAATGACTCTATGCATGCAATACTTGCAGTTTTGCGTGAACAGTTAATACAAACAATCAAATAGCCCCAACTCTGATACCAACTGATGTGAGATGCTAGGTAAACCTGTGTACCCCCTTGTGCGTTGCCCCTTCTCCCCCTCTACAACCCGATAACCCCCTCAACAACTACCGCCACACCTTTTTTCAACCCGGATGCAACCTGCCAGGAACCCCTCATCCCGCGCCTGAACCCACCACTATACTGGGCGTTTTATTCCTTCCCCATCCCGACGATCTCCTCTGTTTCCAACCCCATCATTGATAACCCCTTCCTCTCCGATCCACTCTACCAGCCGCAACCCTCATCCCCCTTCCACACGGGACAGTTGATGTGATCTGAAACCTCGGGCTGTGGTTTGTGAAATAAAATATTGCAACCTTTTAAAATTAATGTGGCGCGAAGGATATTTGCGGGCTATTTTCTAACGAAATAAACGACCTAGGCGTCTCAAACAATCGCAATGCTACCGCACGATTAGAGCGACGTCATGAGGCATAATTTCACAGGCACATAAATTAGGTGGTGACAATAGCTCGTTGGAGAATACAATAATTAGGTGATGAAGTTAGTTAGGGCAAGCTCTTTTAATTTCCTATTCATTTAAATGTCGGCACAATAAAATAAACGTGGATTGAGTGCAGGAGAATGACGAGGAATACCTTGGGGGAGTAGCAACAATGAGATCCGGGCTGCCTGGACTGTGGAATGCTGGCTGGAACAACTCGCTGGAGACGGAGTTGGATTTGTAGGACACAGTGGTGGTTGGACTGGAGGAACAGGCCACCAGGAAATGGGGAAAACACAAGAGGACGCTCAGATCTACCGGAGGAGAGCACAGGGGAGGTGGCGTCGCCCAACGAGTTCTCCGGAGAGATCGTCGGCGGCAGGAAATGGCTCCGCAGGTGGCGTCGTCGATGAAGAGGGGCCTTGGAAGTTGCAGCGAGCTGGCCGAGCAAGAAACCACACGGGATCGCTGAGAGGAGTCGTCGAACCTCGGCGGAGCACCCAAGTGTGGCGCTGCTAGCAGTCGAGGGAGGGGATGGTGGCGATGGGCTTCCGTCGGGGAGGAATCGCAGAAGAATCGCGACTTCAGGCTGAGCGGCGCTGGACGGAACCAAACCGAGAGAAATTTCTCATTTCAGTTCTATTTCCAGCTATCTAGGGTTAGGGGAGGGGTTTGCTTTTAAAGAGGGAGTTTAGGGTTGATTTGGCTATTGGCAGCCACTCAAATAGCATAGGAATTGGATTTCTTTAGGAGGAATGACTATGGGAATTAAAATTTCGAGGGCAGTGCCGGCTGCACTGAAGGAAAATTATATATTAAAAAAATAGTTAATTAAAATTTGTTTGCCCTAAATTAACCTATCCCTAAATTACCGGATCTATGCATTTAGGGTCTCATTGGCCGGTCACACCAACGAGCCAAACAAAACATGCGCGAAAGCGTGCGCGATACAATATGAACAAAAGTGTTAATAACATGCGCGACAAAACATAATATCCCAACTAAGCGCGACGATATGCGCGACAAGAGCAAAATTAAAAAGATGCACCACAGGTTGCATCAATTCTCCCGGGGTTGAGAGAATTCGACCCCGTCGAGAATGCAATGCAACCAATCACTATCAAGCCCAAGACGGTGGTCAGAGAGAAGCTGCATAGGTGTCCTGCTGGTGCCATGGCTGCGACCCAAGCCTGGAAGTAACCTTTCATTCCCAAATTCGCAATCCATTAACCAAATTTTATGCAAAAACATTTAAAGAAATAATAATTATTAGAGCTTGCAGGGGATGGCAGGGGCGGTGTGTGTAGCAAACAAGTGGTAGGAGGGAAAACGTGAAACAGATGGAAGAAGCCGTGGAACCAATAATTCATGACGCAACATCCTCTTGCTTGGTAAACACTTACGTTCGTCCGCTAGATCAGGACCGTCCATCGCTTTGATGTCACCCGATAAAATCCCACTCGAGTCGCAACATTTTAAGCAGATCCCAAATCTATCGATTATAATCTTCCACAAAAAACCATGGAAACGAGTGTTCCGATGAGGAGTATAAAACCTACGGGTCATCTCAACTCTTCTCGTATGACTCATCCTAAGAATCACAAACATCAAGCGATCGAAGTGAGGAGCCCCAATGTGCTTGACTGCTTCCAAGGACAAACAATGCGGACTAAACGCGTGCTCATCAAATACGAAGTCAATAAAAGGTGGTGCTTCCAGAGCACCCAAAATAGATGACTCTCGAAAATCAGTTGCCTCCCCCTGGAGCGAGCGTCCAGGCCGAAGCGTAGCACTAAATAGGAGTGGTGTAGTGGAGACTAAAGATGACGTAGATGCTAGTGAGGTCCTCCCAGGTGCTCTAGGAACAAGACCATTCTTCTGGGGAAGAAGAATAATCTCGCGCCCTTTATGATCAAAAGAATGGGAGTTCCTCACACCATCATGCAAAACATGTTTGTCATATTGCCATGGTCGTCCCAAAAGTATGTGGCAAACATCGATGAGAGCGATGTCGCAAAGTACCGAATCTCGATAGACATCCCCGATAGAGAACTCGACCTGACAACGATGAGTAATGGGGATAGTCAAAGGACTACTAACCCCGGCTAGGTGGTACGACTGCTCTAAGGGGCACGTCATAAGTCCTAACTTCGCCACCATACGTTGAGACATGTAGTTTTCCATAATGCCGCTATCGATAATAATGGAACAGAAATGCTCCTGAATGCAGGCGCTAGTGCGAAAAATTTCCTTTCTCCGAGGATCATGCTTAGTGGTCTCGCCAGAGGTAACCAAACCAGAGTGAAGAACACAGACTAGGTGCTCGGCTTGCTCTCCCTCGACCTCGATTACACTATCAGCCTCGGGCAGGGGCTCGGGCAGGCTGGGGGTCACTAAGGAAGACCCCATACTCGGGTTCACCCCCGAAGATGGAATCAATCACAACAACGAACTGGCGTCGCGGGCACTCAGAAGACTTGTGCCCGGGCTCCATACACTTGAAGCATCGGAACACTCCAGTGTGGGGTCGGGCACCTATGAGCTCCTTACCCCGGGACGGGCCAGGGTGAAGAATCGGGGCTCCAGTAATGACAAGATGTGGGGAATCAGTAGTAGCAGATGTGGGTGTAGTAGTGGTGGTGCTCGAAGTGGGTCTATCAGTAGACCTAGGTCCATCAGTATACCTCTGATCAGATGTCCTCTTTTGGAGGGCCTCCATTCGACGTGCTCGGCTGGAGATCTCTCCAAGGTCCCAAAAATCATGAAGCTATAACTGGTATCGTATCGCATACCGTAGCCCATTCAGATAACGGGCTACAACCATGTGATCTTCCTCATTCAGATCTAAGCGTGACTGGAGGACTAAGAACTCATTCGTGTACTTGTCGATAGTTTGCTTGTCTTGTCGTAGGTTGTGATACCTACAATACAAGGTCTGCATGAAATCTGCGGGGACGTACCTCCTCTTGAGTTGAGCTTTGAACTCAACCCAGGTGGTGATAGGTGGTTGTCTCATAGTGTATCGCATCTGCTCGACTTGACCCCACCACGTGAGTGCGGGGCCTTTCAGCTTCAGGGTCACATACTCCACCTGTTGGTGGGCAGGTGTGCGCTTCCAGCTGAGGAATCGCTCAAGTCGCTCGCACCAATCAAGACACACCTCGGGCTCTAGTTTGCCCTCAAAATCCCCAACATCCAGTTTGATACCGGCATCCCATCTAGGGGGATTCTTGTTATCTTGATGTGCTAGTTAGGGTTCTGGCGGTGGAGGTGTAGGAGGTTGTACAAGAGGAGTAGGGGGTTGTGCAGGAGGACCCCCTAAGTGATATTGTGCTTCCAAGTTGTTGACCGAATCGCGTAACCCTAACATGACCTGATTCGTATCTATCACGGAGACAATGAGTGTAGTGACAGCGGCCGTGAGTTCTTTCAGGCGTTTACCCATGTCTCCTAAACTTCCCTCAATGTGTCTGACTCTAGACTCCATCGTTTATTCTTTTTTTTTTTGAAAACTTAAAACTTTTGTTGAGAACAAAGGTCCAGCGGGATTGAGTGTGTGTGGGACCGCATATTTGGGCTTCCCCATCGCGTTCCAGGTTTGGGTGTTGACCCCGGTGGGCCCCCCGTGTGGCGGAATATCCCCGCCATCCCGTGGATGGATTAGTCCCACATCGCCTGCAGCGGGTGGTCCTTGGTGTTTATGTACCCCCGTCCCCCTTTCCTACTACCTCGGGGTTTTGGGAAGATGTGTGGTGACAGGTGGTTTCAACATGGTATCAGAGCCATCCCGCTGCGGGGGTGTGTTGAGAACAAAGGTCCAGCGGGATTGGGTGTGTGTGGGACCGCATATTTGGACTTCTCCATCGCGTTCCAGGTCTGGGTGTTGACCCCGGTGGGCCCCCCGTGTGGCGGAATATCCCCGCCATCCTGTGGATGGATTAGTCCCACATCGCCTGCAGCGGGTGGTCCTTGGTGTTTATGTACCCCCGTCCCCCCTTCCTACTACCTCGGGGTTTTGGGAAAATGTGTGGTGACGGGTGGTTTCAACAACTCCTAAAACGAACGGTGCTCCGCTATCCCACAATAGAAGTGAGATATCCCAGCAACCACACCAAACTGATGTGATCCGAAACCTAGGGCTGTAGTTTGTGAAATAAAATATTGCAACCTTTTAAAATTAATGTGGCGCGAAGGATATTTGTGGGCTATTTTCTAACGAAATAAACGACTTAGGCGTCTCAAACAATCGCAATGCTACCGCACGATTATAGCGACGTCATGAGGCATAATTCCATAGACACATAAATTAGGTGGTGACAATAGCTCGTAGGAGAATATGATAATTGGGCGAAGAAGTTAGTAAGGGCAAGCTCTTTTAATTTCCTATTCATTTAAATGTCGGCATAATAAAATAGACGTGGATTGAGAGCAGGAGAATGACGAGGTATACCATGGGGGAGTAGCAACAATGAGATCAGGGCTGCCTGGACTGTGGAATGCTGGCTGGAACAACTCGCTGGAGACGGAGTTGGATTTGTAGGACGCAGTGGTGGTTGGACTAGAGTAACAGGCCACCGGGAAATGGGGAAAACACAAGAGGACGCCTGGATCCGCCGGAGGAGAGCACAGGGGAGGTGGCGTCGCCCAAGGAGTTCTCCGGAGAGCTCGTCAACGACAGGGAATGGCTCCGCAGGTGGCGTCGTCGATGTAGAGGGGTCTTGGAAGTTGTAGGGAGCTGGCCGAACAATAAACCGCACGGGATCGCTGAGAGGAGTGGTCGGACCTCGGCGGAGCACCCAGGGGCGGCGCTGCTAGCAGTCGAGGGAGGGGATGGTGGCGATGGGCTTCCGTCGGGGAGGAATTGCAGAGGAATCGCGGCATCAGGCTGAGCGGCGCTGGACGGAACCAAACCGAGAGAAATTTCTCGATTCAGTTCAATTTCCAGCTATCTAGGGTTAGGGGAGGGGTTTGCTTTTAAAGAGGGAGTTTAGGGTTGATTTGGCTATTGGCAGCCACTCAAATAGCATAGTAATTGGATTTCTTTAGGAGGAATGGATATGCGAATTAAAATTTCGAGGGCAGTGCCGAAGGAAAATTATATATTAAAAAAAATAGTTAATTAAAATTTGCTTGCCCTAAATTAACCTATCCCTAAATTACCGGATCTATGCATTTAGGGTCTCATTGGCCAGTCGCACCAATGAGCCAAACAAAACATGCGCGAAAGCGTGCGCGATACAATATGAACAAAAACGCTAATAACATGCGCGACAAAACATAATATCCCAACTAAGCGCGAAGACATGTGCGACAAGAGCAAAAATAAAAAGATGCACCGCAGGTTGCATCAGCAGCCCTCTTTTCCCTCACCAACCATAATAATCCTTCATCCCTAGACTCAAATACTACCAGTTCCAAAACCGCCACTCTAACATCACCGCCAACTCCGGGACGATGTCCTTGCATCTCTAACCATAGGACCTACCTGTCCACCCCTTATTTTGTGAGTTATCTTATTGTATGGATTTTGTTTTCTTCATTATATTATGGACTTGTTTACCTATATGATTATCGATCTTTGATTTTAGTACTGCTTGTTCTATTATACTCATCTTGATTTTCAGGGCTTATTCGTTGCACGCTCTATTATACTCAACTTGAATTTACACGCTCTAAGAATTATTTTGCACTGCCTAACATTATTTTCCTGAGATTTATTGTTTTAATTACTGGTTATAATTTTCTGTCTGATCTTGTGTGTGTGTTGCATGTAATATCTTAGGTTAGTAGAATTAGTTTTGCGGTTTTGCTGACACTGCACTAGGATTGTATCTTATGACTCACATTCACTTTGTCTGCCCTACATTAGTTGGTATCAGAGCTCAAAGTTGGGCCAATTTTATTCTACGTAGTGGTAGGTTCTTTAGATCTCCAATGTTTGACTCCCAACGTCACTGATGACCTTGCGACTAGCTCTATGCTATTAAAGGTGCACGGTGCACCGATGCTCAAATGTGTCCTGGAGCCAAGGCGCAAACGCGGGGACTTGATGCATGTGAGCAGTGGCAGATCCAGAAAATTAATAATGTGGGTGCACAAATTGATAAAGGGGGGTGCACATATTTTTTTTTTGAATGCATCACTGGGTTCTAAAAATTTTAACATGGGAGGCCAAATATCAACTTCCTTCGAAAAAAAAATGAACGTTTCAATCTTATCAGAGTCGTTTCTCCCTCATCTAGCCACCGTTTTTGACGTATAAGTAGTAAAAATTCATTGCCTCGACGAGAGGAATCCAAATACACGAACCATTTTGAAAAATAATGGGGGTGCCAGTATCCGTCGGGCCCCCCTCTGAATCCGCCCTTGCATGTGAGGCGCAAAGAAGTAAAAAAAGCCATCCAGATTTGGACAATAAATAGCTCCAACTATGATGCTTGCCTATATTTTCATTTTATCATGTCAGGTTAAAATGCCTCAGTATTATGATCAAGTACAAAAGCCCAAGTACTGTTTTTAGCTAATATCAAAAAATGTCATCACCAAACAATTAAATAAGATATATCATCAGCAAACAATTAAATTTTATATCATCAACAAAACAGAGTTATAGTTATTCGAGAACAGTAGGTTTCATATGCAAACAAATCCCTTCAAACTATCCCAACTAACCCTGACGGTCAGCATGATCATCTACAGGAGAAAAATATTTCATGAAAATGCATATAAAACCTTTCAAAGGATGTCAAGCATCCCTGGCAAGAGCAAAAAAACAGAAAATAGCAAAAACCTTCAATCTCAAATCAAATAACAATTGCAGCAGGTGTATAAATCTGCCAAGAGTGTAAAATGGCACTAGTTTTTGTGGGTACCTGACTTCTCTGAACTCTTTGAGATTTTCTGCGCGAGAGCTTTTCTCCGACGAGTATAGTAAAAGCAAGAGGAGCAGCGGAGAGAACTTTTGGGCGGACAGCGGGAGGGAGGCGAGAACTATCGAGTGGCAAGAGGGAAAATGAGTCTGCTGTAGGGGTGTGTAGGGAAACCGAAAACCGCACCAAACCGACAAACCGCACCGCACCGCACCGCATTTCAAACCGAACCGATCGGGTGCTGTGCGGTTCGGTTTAGGGGGTCTGGAAACCGCAACATGTGCGGTTCGGTTTGACTTGTAAATCATAAAAACCGATCACACCGCACCGCACCGTGAGTCAAATTGAAAATCTTAAGAAATATCAAATAAGAACCTAATTCCTAAACCGTGACAAACTGGCAAAGTGGTAATTTGTTGTTTGCATTCCAGCAAACCGCAAGGTTTACAAATTACAAACCGGGAAACAGTCAAACCGCACTCCACGGACCGCACCCAAAAGGCCAAAATAATTTTGGCAAAATTGCAATTTGCAATTTGCAAACCCTTAAGGCCTATCCCGATTCCTGAATCCCGACTCACTGCGTCTGCACTCCGCAGAAAAGGAAGAGCCAAAGCGAATCGCGAAACCCTAGCGCCGGGCCGCACCGCTGCGAAGAGGCGATCCCGAGTCCCGCAGACTGCATAGTCGTCGGTCGATTTCGCTGATTCCGGCGATTTCTACACCCCGCAGGCGCGATTTCTTCTCTTATTCCGGCAGACCGGCAGACGACAGTCGGTATTTCGCTGATTCCGGCAGACCGGCAGTCGCGATTTCTTCTCCTATTCCGGCGATCTTCCTTGCTGGCGACCACTCCAACTCCATTACTCCAGTCCCCTACAGGCTACAACTACAGCGTAACAGCAGTTTTATCTCCACTCTCATCATCTTCATTGCTAGGGTAGCCATCTGGTAATTCTTCTTCCACCTTCCCTGTTTTTTTATTTCATTTCAATCTTTGGTATTGGGAGCTGTGGTGACTGGTGAGCCTTTTGCTGGTTTGGGAATTGGGGCTTGGATGCTATGACATATTGATTTATTTGCATATCCTGATTGTTTTTTGAATTTTATAGTGGCATTGTGTGTACGTGGACATTCATGTGTAGTTGTGTTTGTATGTGTGTATATGTATCCGTTTGGGTTTCTAATGTTGTATGTTTGAGTGTTTATGTTTGTGTTTGTGGGTGTGTTTGTGTATGAGTGAGTGAAGTGTATATATGTGTTTGTGAGTTTGTATGTATGTTTGATTGTGTGTGTATATGTATGTGTTTGTGTTTCTAATGTTGTATGTTTGAGTTTTTTTGTTTGTGTTTGTTATTTTTATGTGTTTGAATGAGTGTGTATGTGTGTTTGTTATTTTGTGTTTGAATGAGTGTTGGAAATAAGAAGATATGAAACAAATATTTGGATCATATAATTTGCGGATTCAACTGCACAGCAGTTTGTTGCTACAATATCTACAGTTAATGTCAAGAACTACAACTTATTTACATCTATACCAACATAAGACAATTTGCTTTAGGTTACCTTAATTAAATCAAACAATTGAATATGTTTGATGAAAAAATTGTCAAAAAACCGAAACCGCACCGCACAAACCGACACCAAACCGCACCGCACGTTTTTGGTGCGGTGTGGTTTTGGCCGGCCAAAAACCGCACCGCAGGGGTGCGGTTTTCGGTTTGCCTCCACACCGCACCAAACCGCACCGCTCGCTGGCCTAGTCGGCTGGCTGGGTGCATAGAGTAAAAGGAAATCAAAACCCTAAAAAAGACTTAAATCGAACTGGTTTTTAAGTCTTAAACTGACATTTTGGCTAAGGCGCGCCTAAGAAGCACCTACGGAACACACAAGGCTCGCATCTAGTGGTGTTCACAAATCGAATAACCCTTCAATCAGATTCAAATTTGGCACATGATGCAGAGATTCAGATTCGTTCGAATATTCAATATCGGATTCAGATTCGTCATGAATTGTTGGATTCAAATTTGGGTTCGAATTCAGATTTGAATTCGAATTATATAATATTTAATTATATATAATGTTCAATTATATTTATATTTAATATTTGATAATATCTATTAATTTTATTTAAGTAAATGTTTTAGTATTCACGAATAAAATTATTCGGATTTGAAAACTATTCGAATCCAAATCTGAATTCGAAAAATACAAATTTTAATCGAATATTCATGAATCAAATACCGAATTATTCACAAACTATACTATTTGTGAACAACCCTAGGCGCACCCGAGTCACCTCAGCTGCCTTGACCTTGCCAGGGCAGAGCTGTTTGTGCCTGGCACCTCAGGCGCGCCTTTCATAATGTAGGACTAACTCGAATTCAGGCATCCCCCCCCCCCCCCCGCCCCCGCTGAGTTTCAACGATAATGTTAGATCAAATCGAGGTTCCCACCCGGCCGGTGCGACTATGGTCGTGAGCACTTTTATGATTTGCCTAATCGACACGACTACGACTGTAAGGATTATTTTGAGGATTATGAGGATCCCCAGAGAGGTAACCCTCCTCTGGAGAATGATATCACCCGACGTCGCCTGGACCAAATGATCTTTAGTGATCGACTCCTAGATATGGACTACTACTTCAAGTGCTTTGATATGAGCGATGCGTCCCATTTGCCAAAATGAAACATGGGCAAGCCAAGTTATTCTGGACTAGTTTAGCGAGGTTGCTTGATAAAGACAACTACTATCCCATCACTCGATGAGCGAACATGGAGCAGAGGTTGAAAGATGAGTACCTTTTTTCCTTGTATAGCGATTATCTTTCAATTAGCTATATGGCTTTCACTAGGAGATGCTTACTGTCACCGAGTATATGCCTCTCGCTTTACTGAGCTAATGATTAGGAGTGATTTAGTGGAGGAGCCTATTGCCTCCATGCCCCATTTTTGGACCAACCTACGTTCTGATCTTTGTGCAGAGCTAATCTGATATGATGCGGGCCGCTACACACTGATATTTGTCTATGTATTCCATGAACATTATTACACTTTGTATTTACCTATTCATCTATATATAGGAGTGGTAGTATCCCTTGATGAACATCATTTTTGAGTCTTAGGTTTTGGCTCTCCTGGAGCGTGAAGTGTCAAGGAGGACTCGGCCTCTAGATACTTGGTGAGGACTTGTTTCTCGATTGTATCTTTATAAACGTTTAATGCAATGCAAATTTCATTTTTTTGATCTTGATATGACTCATGCTTATCTACTGGTCTGACCTGCCCTCATTTAGGGTTCCAACATTGCCGCTTGGACCCAAAGACCTTTAGTGATCGACTCCTAGATATGGACCACTACTTCAAGTGGTTTGATATGAGCGATGCGTCCCATTTACCAAAATGAAACATGGGCAAGCCAAGTTATTCTGGACTAGTTTAGAGAGGTTGCTTGATAAAGACAACTACTATCCCATCACTTGACGAGCGAACATGAAGCAGAGGTTGAAAGATTAGTAGCTTCTTGCCTCGTATAGATATTATCTTTCAATTAACTATATGGCCTTCACTAGGGGATGCTTACTGTCACTAGGTATATGCCTCGCTTTAATGAGCTAATGGTTAGGAGTGACATAGTGGAGTAGCCTATTGCCACCGTGTCCCGTTTTTGGACCAATCTACGTTCTGATCTTTGTGCAGAGCTGATCTGATATGATGTGGGCCGCTACACGCTGATATTTGTCTATGTATTCCATGGACATTATTACACTTTGTATTTCCCCACTCGTCTATATATAGGAGTGGTAGTATCCTTGGATGAGCATCATTTTTGAGTCTTAGGTTTTGGCTCTCCTGGAGAGTGGAGTGTTAAGGAGGACTCGACCTCTAGATATTTGGTGAGAACTTGTTTCTCGATTGTATCTTTATAATCGTTTAATGCAATGCAAATTTCATTTTATTGATCTCGATACGACTCTTGCATATCAAATGGTCCTACCTGCCCTCATTTAGGGTTCCACCGAACCCTAATTTTGCTGCCTCGTCTCTTTCCATTTTCGCGTGCGTGGCTTCCGTATTACTACTCCATTTATTCCTTCTGATCCACGATTCGCTGTGGAGCGCCCACGATCCATGTTCCAACAGTGTATCTTTCTCTAGGATCTGTTGTCGCGCGAATTCCCCGTCGTTGACAGCTCTGACCGCCTCGCCGCTCTCGCACGACTCCTCCGACGACTGCGCCGACATTTTTTTGCGACTTTGTTGCGTTCTGCCCCTTCCAACAGTTGCTCCGACCGGCCCAGTGCCGCCACTCTTTCCAACGACGATTCTTCTGGGTACAGTGCCTCCCACCTCCAACAACGCCTTATCCAGCTCTTGCCCCTGCATTCTGGAGGCCTTCCAGCGCCCACTTATCCTCCTCTCCACCTTCCGATGCGTCGGGCCGCCCTCCTACAGCTATTCTAGCCTTCCGACGCTCCTCTCCGCTACACCGAGCCATTGTTTCGTGCCCACAACTCGGGCAATGACCCTCCACACCGATGTGAACACCTCTACCACTGCCACCTCAGACTCTCAGCACATGGATCACATCGAAGCCCAACTGGCGGATCTCACTCTCCTCATTCAAGGACTTACCACGACAGTTAATTGCCCTCCGACCCCTCCTCCACTGTTACTAATTTAAACTGTCCCTAACCACATAGGGTGTTTGCACCCCTCGTTCGGTGGCACTGACCCTATCCGGTGGTTCACCCGCGTCGAGCAGTTCATCAACGTACAGTCCACTCCCACCAACTAGAAGGTCCCCCTCGCCACTATCTATATGGAGGGTTCGACTCTACATTTGGTGTGTTGGTTGCACCAGCAGTTACCTGACATTCTCTGGCCCACATTGAAGGAGGAACTCCTCCAGCACTACGACAGCCGCCAGGCGGGTAATGCCTTTGAGTGCATTATCTCCGTCCGCCAGTCTGACTCTATGGTCACCTACATTGACGATTTCATCGCGGTCACAACGCATGTTCCCGGCCTGGCCCCTGACTACTACTTGGGCGGCGGTGCATGCCTTCAGGTCCATAACCCGTCTGCTCTTTCCCGCGCAATGGAGCAGGCTAGGTATCTTGACGAAGAATTATAACCAGCTCCACCATCCTCGTCAACCTGGCCGCCCCAATAGTCGCGGACATTACTGCCACTTCTTTCGCACATGGACCCTCGCCCTCACCTAAGCCACAACTACTGATTTCGCCTCCGCAGCCGCTAACTCCACTTCCACCTGCCTCCTGATGGCCCCATCGTTTGCCTTACCAACAACAAGCCGAAATTCGTCAAAAGGGCCTCTGCATTCGCTGCGTGTAACCCTTGTCATCCACCCACATCTTTCCTCTCAGAAATTTATGTGTTGCTGGGATCTGAAGATACTGATCCAGATTCTGGGGAATTGGATTCGCTTACGCTTTCTGACGACCCCTTCGACACTCGGCCCTAAGGAAATTGTTGTTTTTTGGGCGGGACGTGTTGATACAATACGGACCGCCACAAGCCGATATTAGTTTATATACCCCATGGGCTTTATTGCACTTTGTATTTTCCCGCTCGCCTATATATAGGAGTGATAGTATCCTTAGGTGAGCATCCTTTTTGATTCTTAGGTTTTGACTTTTTGCAGAGTGGAGTCTCAAAGTGGACCCAACCTCTGGATGTTTGGTGAGAACTTGTTTCTCAATTATATCTTTATGTTTGTTTAATGCAATGCAAATTTCATTTTATTGATCTCGATATGACTCTAGCATATCATGATCCCACCCCGCATCGATAACGTTGAGCAAATTTTCCAGCTCGCCTTAAAGAGATCGAGGAGACGGTAGACGAGGATATTGTATCCAGCATCGAGGAGGATTGGGAGAGTGACACTGAGAGATCACTAGAGTTGAGAGTGGTTAGACGCTTACTGCATGCATACATGCAGATGAGGACTGACGCCACACCACTATCTTTTATTTATATTTGCCTAATGAGGCTCTCCTTGCAAATTGATTATGAATGGTGGAAGTAGCGTGAACATTGTGACCTAGAAGGGTCTTGAGTGGATGCAAGTGAAGGCTGAGCCTCACCTCCACTCCTGCGGTGTTATCTAGGTTGACAGGGCTATGATCCAAGTCACCCAACGATGCCTCGTTCCAATCAGTCTTGCCACATTTGAGGAACATGCGTTGTGCGATGTCATACTTATGGATGTCTCTCATACGTTACTTGGGAGACTTTGGATGTATGATTGTGACGCCACATGTTTTGGTCGATCAAACACGTGTGACGTGTGTCTTGGTCGATCGAATGTGTATCTAGTATGATAAAGGTCAGAAGATCGCACTGCCCCCTATCTAACCCAAGGATAAATCTAAGGGTCGGGTTGAGCCTTCGATTAGTATGAGCTCCCCGAGATCCCCTGCATAGATGTGTGGGTTTTTGAAGGATAGTACTGATTCATACATCATCTATGTAATGACAACGACCATGACATCTGAATGCCCTACTAATGTTCCCGAGCCTCTGGACATTCATCGCATTTTGGACGAGTTAGTTGATATTATGCCTGATGAGCTTCCTGACGAGTTACCGTCCCTGCATGATATCCAACATGCTATAGATTTTGTCCTGAGAGTTTCTTTACCAAGTCTTCCCCACTATCACATGAATCCCAATGAGCACGTTGTGCTGAAGCAACATGTTGATGAGCTTCTCAAGAACCAGTTCATTCTAGAGAGCTTGAGCTCTTGCGCGGTTCACACTCTTATTACTCCCAAGAAGGACAACAACCATCACATGCGTATAGATAATCGAGCTGTCAATAAGATCACTGTGAAGTATTACTTACTTATCCCTCAGCTCGATAACCTATTGGATACGATGATTGGCGTCCAAATCTTATCAAAGATCAACCTCGGGTTCGAGAAACGGATGAATGGAAGACCACTTCAAGACCAATGATAGTTTATATGAGTGGTTAGTTGTGTCCTTTGTGCTATCTGATGCCCCAAACACTTTCATGTGGATTATGACAGATTCTGCAACCCTTCTTGAGCAAGTTTTCAGTCGTATACTTCAACAACATCCTGATTTACAGTTGAATGCACCCCAACCTCCTCACACGCCTGAGACTTTTCTTTAACAATCTCCATAAGGATAAACTATTCGTGAATTTGAAGTGCTCGTTTTTATCTGAGTTGGTCCACTGTTTGTATTCATTGTTTCCTCCAATGAAGTGTTTGTCAACCTTGAGAAGGTCAAGTTTATTCGCAAGTGACACATACCTTCGACTATTCACGAGCCTCATAGTTTTCATAGACTTGCCACCTTCTATTGGAGGTTCATCAAGGGATTCAACCTAGTTATGACCCGCTTCACGAGCTATCTCCACAAGAATGAATTTCAGTGGGCCACAACGGCCATTAGGATAATTGAAGAGATTAAGTCAAAGTTGACGATTGCCCTTGTATTGAGACTCCCTGACTTTAGTATGGCATTTGAGGTCGTATGCAACGCATATAGCGTTAACATTGGTGGTGTGTTGAGCCAGGAGGGACTCCAGTTTCTTACTTTAGTTTGAAACTGAACGAAGTGCAAAAATACTCGAATTGCAATTGAGAATTTTATGTGATTATCTAGTTTTTGTGTTGTTGGAGACACTATCTTCTACCCCGGGAGTTTGTGCTCTACTCTGATCACTAGGCCCTGCAATATCTTAATTTGCAAAGGAAGATGGGTCACGAGACTTCCACAATGTTCTCAAACACCGCCTTAGTTTTGAGAACAAGCATGCAGACACTTTGACCCACTGAGTCATGTTGTTACAGATGTTTAGTGCATGAGTGGATAGATTTGAGAGGGTGATCGCCGATTACCCAACTTGCCTCAACTTTGGTGAAATTTACACCGCCTTATCAAGAGATACCCCAGAGCCTTCTGAGGAATTCCTAATTGTTGAGGGTAATTTATACCGAGGCTCTCTCCTATGCATCCTTAAGACCTCCTATCATGATTATTTGGTTTGAGAGATGCATGTGGGTGGTCTCAGCAATCATTTTGGTAGGGACACATCTATAGCGCTAGTTGAGGATCACTTCTATTAGTCGAGCCTAAAGAAGGATGTTGCTCTTATTATCCGCCATTGTTGTACCAGTCAGATGTCCAAAGGAACAAAGTAGAACACCAGTCTCTATGCTCCCATACCTTTCCCACATCAGTCTTGGGTAGACGTTAGCATGGACTTTGTGTTCGGACTTCCTTGTACTTTGAGGAAGCACTATTTTATTTTTTTCGTCGTTGAACACTTCTCAAAGATGATCCACTTGATAGCGTATATAACAAGACTGGCACACGTCCTATGTTGCGTCACTATTCGTGAGGGACATCTTTAGATTGCAGAGTTTACCTAAGACCATAGTGTCTAATCGGGATGTGAAATTCATGCATTATTTTTGGAAGTCACTGTGACATAATATAGGCACAACACTGAAATTTTTATCGGCCTATCACCCTCAGACTGATGGGCAGACTGAGGTGTCAAATATAAGAAATCTGCTTGGGTATCTAGTGGATGATCATGCTTCTAGTTGGAATTTGTTCCTTCCTGTTGCGGATTTGCATATAACAATTTTGTGAATAAGTCTATTCGGTTGAGTCCATTTCATATAATCTTATGTTACGAGCCCAGGAAACCTATTGACCTCAATTTTATTTCCCTAGAATTCCATCCCAGTGAGCCAGTTGGGTCGTTTACACATTATTTACATGAGTTGCATGAGTCGGTCTGACGGAAGATTAATAGTAGTAATGAATCATATAAATCTCTCACCGAAGGGAGTAGATATTTCATGAAGACAAGCGAGTGATGGTGACAATCTGTGCTAAGAGGCTTCCTAGGGGTTTGCTGAAAAATTAAGTGCCAAACGAATAGGTTTTTACGCAGTCACAAGGACAATTGGATTAAACTACTATGAGTTTCATCTCCTGAAAAGTATGAGTATTCACCCTGTATTCAATGTTGAGGACTTGACGCCATATTATGAGCCTCATAATTATGTGGACCCTTATTGTGGAACCCGTTCTGAGCCCACACTATTACTACCACCACTTCAGTCCTCCACCCATCCCACTCCTGCGGCCCACCCACCTTCGAGTCTGACACCTATTGTTTCACTGTCTGCATCAGTAAGCACCTCCGGATCACAACATGTGAGTTGAGTACTAAGAGCATCACAAAGATAATATTGTTTGAGTACGTCTCCACTTTGGACGATCCCTTGTGCTAACCTACTTAGGCTTCATTTGGCGCGACGATGGAGGGAGCAGCCGGTGGGAGGAGACGGGGGTCTCGAACTTGAGGGAGGGAGCCAGGGATCGAAACAGAACTTTTTGCTCCATTTCTCATGGCGTGGCAGGAACGGACGCGACAAACGCCGCCGCCGACCATTTGTTTACCCTCCGTGCGGTGGCGTTTTCCGCAAACGTCAGGTGAAAACGTCGTGCCAAACGAGGCCTTGGTATAATAGAGAGGGCATCCCATCACCGACGGTACTTGACATAGTTGTCAAGGAGCGCGCCTAGGCGCGCCTGAGGCGCCGGGCGCACCAGGCGCAGCCCGCCGCGCCTCAGCATAGCTGAGGCGGGTGATGTGCCCCAGGCGCGCCTCAGGCGCGCGCCTTACAGGCTCCCAGGCGCGCGCCTTACAGGCTCCCAGGCGCACCAAAGGCGCGCCCGGGCCTTTCAAGGTATTTTTTTTAAAAATATTTTTTGATATGAGCAAAAACATGATCTTAGACGCACCCGAGGCTCCCCCTAGGCACACTTGGGCGCCCAATTCGCTCAATTTCAGCGAATTGGGCGCCCAATCCGCTCAATTTCAGCGAATTGGGCGCCCAATCCGCTCAATTTCACCGAATTGGGCGCCCAATCCGCTCAATTTCAGCGAATTGGGCGCCCAATCCGCTCAATTTCAGCGAATTGGGCGCCCAATCCGCTCAATTTCCTTTTTCCCCCATTTTTGCGCCTCACGTGCCTCAGGCGCGCGCCTGCGCCTTGCGCCTAGGCTCCAGAGGCCCTTTGCGCCTCGGTGCGCCTTGCGCCTTTGATAACTTAGGTACTTGGATAACGCTCACAGAGCTTGATCGACTCGCGTTTGGGCTTCAACTATAGTGTGCCCATATCTGTTCATCGAAGATCAACATTTTTCAGTTGGGGGGGGGGGGGTGGTTGATAGGTGTTTATCCGCCGCACTTGGTTCGTGGAACGATGAGACATGCGCTCCTTTAGTCGGGTGTTCCCTTGTGTTAATACTTAGTATAATGGAGAGGGTGTCCCATCAACTACGATACTTGGATAGCGCCCACAAAGCTTGATTGACTCACGTCTGGGCTTTTAACTACAACATGCCCATCTCCGTCAGAGATGAAGATTTTTGAATGGGGTGAGTTGCTGGGGATTTATCTGTCGCATTTGGTTCGTGGCACAACGGGACCCACGTTCCTCTATTTGCTAGGGAGGATTTGACCAGATCGGCGATCCGACTTCACGGATGCGTCCAAATTTTCATTTACATTTTTTTTGTATATTGTAATTTTTAAATATTTAGTGCGATCGGGCCCCTTACATTAACAGTTAATCACAACCATTGTTGTATGGTTGCCCTAATGTGTATTCATTGTAAATATGGGCAACCAAAATATAGGTATTGTAGAATTTTGGAAACCACTTTTTCTTGGATTCTGGCGATTCTCTTATGGAGACCACTCCGTAAGGATCTAGGTGACAACTCCTAAGTAAACCTTGTATCCCCTTATTCTCTGTCCCTTCGCCTTCCCTTCTACAGCTCGACAACCGCCTCAACAACTGCCGCTGCAAACCTCCCTGTTCAGCCCATCTACAACATGCAAGGAACCCCTTATTCCACGCTTGAAGCTGCCACTACAGCCAAGGTTTCCTCCTTCCCCAGCCCGGTGATCTCCTCCTCCTGCAGCCCCGCCCCACTCTTGTATCTTTGTTTCCTTCCCTACCACCGACATACCCTTCCTTCGCGATCCCCTCTGCCAGCCGCAATGTTCACCCCCACTTCCAGCTGCAACCCCGAGCCCCCTTCCCCAAGCCGCAACCCACTTTTCTCCCACCAACCATAACAGCCCCGCATCCCTAGCCGCAAATCCTACCAGTCTCAAAACCACCACTCTACCACCACCGCCAACTTCGGGACAACATCCTTGCATCTCCGACCATCGGATTCGATCTCTTCGCACCGACACCCCTTTTTTGGGGAGTTATCTTGTTTTATGGATTTTGTTCTCTTCATTGTTTTATGGACTTGTTTATCTATATGATTATCGATCTATGGTTTTAGTAGAGTTTTTTCTGTTATACTCATCTTGATTTGTTGCGCTTATTTGCTTTGACCCTCCACGTAGAGAAAAGTTGTGTTGCATGTAATATCCTAGGTTGGTAGAATTAGTTTCCCTAGCATTGCACCTAGGGTTGCATCTTAGGACTCATACTCACCTAGCCTACTTTGCATCATTAGTCACAAATTGTATGAACCACATGTGCTCGTGAAATTAAACCGCCCTTGAACTTTACTTACGCATGCTAGAATGGGACCAAAGACCCATGATGAGGCAAATCAAATGAACCACTAGGTGCCAATTGAACTATCTGGCTTTGATAGCAATTTTTACAATGTGTGGACCAACAGCAAAAAGGGTACTAGAGTGGCACACTGGTACTGTAGTTGGGTCTGATGCATTGGTAACATGTTTTAACTTTTAACCGTTTGACATATCTACAACAACTTAGTTTTCGCCTTTCGTATTATTGAATTAAATTTGATGCTCTAAATACTCAGACGCCTACATTGCAGGAATGGCACTGCTCTTTGCAGCAGGGTTCTTTGGCTACATGCTTGCTTTGCTTCAACGTCGAGTGGGAGTAATGGTCTCTTCAGAAGATGTAAGTCCCTTTATTCTATGTTTATACTAATAAGTAGTTACTAATATCCTAGCTTAAATTCTTGACGTGGTTTGTTAATATATATATATATACACACACACACATATATGTAAAAATACCCCTTGAAAATTTACTCCAAGGAGACATTTTTGTGCATGAATGTTATGAAATGTAAACTAAGGGAGAGGTTTTTATAATTTCAAAAGTAAGAGAGGTGCAAGCGGTAATTATGCCAACTTCCAGAGAAAGTTTCAGTAATTATTCCTGTATATATATGCAGTCGTCCATGGGTTGCTTTGGGTGTGCACGGGCGAAACCTGTGGATTGCTTTGGGTGCGCTAGGGCTTCGCCCGTGCTCACCCAAAATGGGAACTAGCTTTTCCCGTCCATAGCTACTTTGAGTTTGCAATCGTTTTGTACACCCATGCATGATTACTTTGGTTGTGGACGGGATCCACCTGCCTTTTGTAGATAGTACATGATCGACCACTGCCCACCTCACCCAACACATCCATGGAAAATGTGTGCAAGCCTTACCTTTGAGATCCGCCGATCAGGATGAGACCCTCTGTTTACTAAAGTTTCATCTCACCCGTGCACAACAGCACAAGCAGTGCACTACCCGATCACAACCCATGCGACGTACAAACACCGTAGGGTGGTGACAAATAGCACTAACGACAACATTCTAGTGAAGCTCCGATCCCATCGACAATATTCGGTCGCCATCCACATGATCTTAAACTCAACGCTCACTACTACGGGTCATTCAAAATCATCGAGAGTGTGGGATCGGTTGTCTAAAGTTTAAAGCTTCCCGTGCATAACATAATTCATCTTGTCTCATGTATCTTAGTTGAACCCACTTGGGGGGATCACCTTGTCGCCCCGAGCTCCCGAATGAAATTGACCACCGATCTAACTAGTATACATCCCAGAGCGTGTGGTTTCCAAGCAAACAGTTATAATCATTGTCTGTCAATACTAAATATTCATGGAGAATGTTAACTTCAAATTTAACTCTGGGTATGTTTGTCTTGAAGGAAATAGAAGTAATGAATGTAATGTACCTTACTATTTCACTTTTCATCAGTATTTGTTTAAGTGTATTTCCTAAGAATTAAATTTACCTTGGAAGTGTGAACAAATGTATTTGTTCATTAACAATTTTTTACTCTACTCTCATGAAAATGAGGGGAAAATAATTAGGTTATCTATTTGACTCACACCCTCTCACAAAATTATAAACATAATATTTGTATTTTCATCCATAAACAAGAAAGAAAACAATTAATTTTCCCTCAAATTTTCTTCAACCAAACAAGCAATTGAAATCTTGTTTAATTCAATATCTATTTTTTTCTCCTTTTAATTTCCTTCTGATGCGTGATTTTTATTTGCAACTCTAGTATAAACTATGTAGATAGGTATAAGCTAGATTGATTTTAATCTCAGACAAGTGCATCTATCAATCATAGTATAGGAGAAATCTACATCTCGTGTCGTATTCCTCAGGGTCTTTTCAAGTACTCGTACTCACTCTCACTCTATTATCGTACCGATCTTTTAAATTGGTTGTTTAATCTAAACTAGCATTACTAGGACTAATTGGATAAAGTGACATTGGAGAATTAAAGATGATAAAAAGCAGATAGTCTAAGAGCAATCACATGAGAATATTTACTCATTAATTCAACTTTATGTAGTCGCGTATTAACAATATTATCAAATTCATTGTATTGTGAGGATTCAATCTTTATCGAATTCTCTCTCGAGCAATCCAATACCTAAACCTAAGTTGAGTAAATTTTCTCTCGAACAATTCACAACACTCAAGTTTGCATTAATATAAAGTAACCATGTCTAATACAAAAATTCATGAAATCCTATCTCTAAGATACCACGATTCTCATCATTCGTAATGTCATTATCCAAACAACATATCTCTCGATCATGAAATTTGAAATACAAAGAGAAAGAACCCCAAAGAATGAAATTATAAGTCATCATCACAAACTTCCAATTTCTCAATCTAGAAGTTTGAGATTTATATAAAACAATACTAACTTCAAATCTATAATTAATCTCTTTGTTTGAAACCATGCATACTAATAAAATACCACAAATCTGATATAAAAACCAGCATACATGATTACTGAATCGTTTCAAAGAACAAATCTCATGCGAAATATAAAATAAAGTTAGATCCACTAAGAAAAATGGGAAATTAAAAGAGATACATGAAGATTAAAACCATACAGATTATCTCTTTTGATTTCCCCTTCGCTTGAGTGCTCCACTTTCGTCCTCCAGAAGTTCTCCAAGTCCTTCAATCCGAAAGTTCATTCTATTTCTTTGTGTAGGCTTTTATAGTCTTCATGCAAACAGATGTCGGACACGGGTTCCAACACGGCCGTGTCACAGGCCGTGTAGAGTGTAAACGGCTCGTCAGAATGGTTTTTGAAATGAAAAGGCGCGCCTGGTCGCGAGCTGTGTCATTTGACACGGCTAGTAACACGGTTGTGTGTTCTTCATGGCTGGTAGCACAGCCGTGTGTTCATCATGGCGCCAAGTCTGATCCTTCCCGATAAGGACACGGGTAGTGACTCGGGCGTGTCACTACCCGTGTTGTGCCCAATCCAAGGCCCTTGCCATCAGTTGTCTTGGATCCGTGAACACCTCTGTTTGCTCAAAGACTTTTAGTTACAAGCACTTGCAATACCTACATTAAGAATATTAATGACTAAATAAATAACTTAATAAGAAAAATGAAGGAAAATTTATATTGCGCTCTTCTATTCATGATAATTCAAGTTCTTAACTATTTTCGTGCAATTATAACGAATGAAGGTAGATAATAGTGGACATGATTACAAATATGATAGCAAAAAGGATTTATATAATTGCACTCATCACCTTCAAACTAATGGTTCAAAGTTGAGGTGAGTCGGCTCGTGAGCTCGATGAACAGACTCGAAAAAAGCTTGGCGCAAGTGGAGCTCATATGTCCTTGTTCATGAGCTCGCAACCGGCTTGAGAGCTTTTTATACAAGGTTTTTTAAATATATGTACGAGATGACACTCCCGCAGTTTCCCGAGCGCACGATTGCAGTCCCAAGGGCATCA